>CM034151.1:219118728-219500723 GCA_019776745.2 Taxus chinensis
TGAAAGGATTGGTTTTGATGAAATCTACAGGTATAAGTGTATGTCGGGTGCTTCATGAAGAAATTATTGGTGTACCAGATATCTCTTAATGTCCCCTAAGTTATTAAAAAGTTTTTTGAGTAATATGTGAGAGAAAAAATTGAATTTAAGATGCATTTCTCTTTCCTACTACTTGAAGATTGTGCATCCTATAACCAACCATGGTGCCTTAAGGAAGTTCTTACATGTAAACCTGATATTAGAATATAAAATGGTCATGAGCATGTGATACAATCCCATGATGGCTTGATGGATTACAAGGTATTATCCTACGAAGTGAGTTTAATTCTTAGTCTTGTGGAGTTCCAACTATCATATTTATGTGTTAAAAAGGGCTAATAACCTGAGTTGGATTGGTAAACCTTTTTTGATAAATCATGCATACAAGTTCTTGGTAATGGTGTATAAGCTATTAGTGAAGTTATCAAACTCTCACATTAGCATAAAATTGAAATAAAAGGTGGTGTAAGATTCCAAACAACAAGCTAGAGTTTGGTGTGTCAAAACCCTCACTATGCACAATTTTAGGAAAACTAGCTTATTGATCCTCTTGGAATGTTCTTAGACAAAAAATGAACTTGAGAAGTTTTAAATTTCTCATATTATCCTTGAAATATTTCCGTACATCCAATTTTGACTAATAATTTCATGGATTCTTCTAATCTCTCAGTTGTGCAAGGCTATGTTGAGAAAAATAGTGAATGCCCTATCTCAAAGCTTGTATAACGAAGAATTATTTGATGAATTGACCTCTTGAGTATGGTGAATGATAATATGATCCTAAACCATCATCTCCAAGATATGAAAAGAGTGAAATATGTGTCCTTCATTCCTTGATAATCTTGTTCTTGACTGGTTTCAAGTCTTACTGTGATTGAGAATGCATAACTCTATTTGAAAAGATAAGTCAATGATTGTACTTCCTATCTTGATGGTCCTCAAGATTTGATGGTTGATGAAGTAACCCTACAGTCCTGATGTCTTGAGTGTATGTTTGATATCAGTTCATAATTTCACTTCATCCTCATGTTCAAGTATGTGCTAATCCTTTTAATAGGTTGTGCTTCTCATGTGTGGAACTATGACATGTGTAAGGAGAATGGCGAGAAATGGAGAAGGTAAAGAGCTAATAGATCATATTAGAACACTTTGTAACATGGTTGCATGCTCATGAAAATTGGCACATGGTAAGAGAACTAAAATACAAACCTATTCTTGCCACACTAGAAGACAAAATCTTGTGTAACTGTGAAGTCATAACATCTTTAGAGATCTGATTTGGATTCCTTAAGTTGGTAACTGATTGTAAAAGATTTGAAATGAGTTATGCATTCCTGTTTGTTGTGTCAAGATGTATGACAAAGTGATGTAATAAAGGGAGATGGAAACTGACATGGTATAAGTAATGGTTGATTGTTATGATAGTTTTTATCTTGTCCCTTGATCTCCTTGGTTTGAGTTGAAGAGAGAAGGAAAACACAAATTTGAGAATATGAAGTGTAAAGGACATAAAATAGATAAAGGTTTGTGTATATATATGCTACATTGTGTATGAGTGTATGCTTGTTGCAGGAAGAGATATGAAGGCATGCTAATTTGTGGATATAGGTGAAACATGATGTGAAGAGCTGAAACGGTGATCAAAATGTGTTGATGTAAGAATATAAGTTAAAGGTGATTAAAATTCATTGATGAAATTATAAGTTGTAGCTCAAAAATTTGGGAGTGGCTGTTTCCATTACAAGTAGGTGCTTGTATTTGTATTAGAGTGGGTACTTCATGATCATCATAATTTTATAAGACATTTTTCCTTGATATTGATATGATCTTTGTGGGTTTTCTCCCTTATTGGGTTTCCCACCTTAATGCTTGTGTCATCGTGTGTTTTATCTTTCTTATTCCATGTTATCATGATTTTACTATTTCATTGTTTGAAAAGATAATTAATGAATGTTGTATTGATTACTAAGTTCAAATTCACAAGTTTTAAAAGGTACTGTTTCACCCCTTCCCTCTCTTAGTGCTTGAATGCTCAATATTTGGTATCAGATAAGGTACCTTTTGTATAAAATATAACCACTTCAAGGAAATCCTTCTTACATAAAATATAGACAACAATCAAGCATAAAGTGTTCTGTCCATGACCAGGTCACCTCTTTTCATTGGAACTAACTACACATTTTAGAGTTTCAGGATGAGTGTATATCTTCAGTCTCTTGGACATGATATATGGGAAGTATTTCATCATGGCTACACCATTCATAACACACCTATCACTTCAACATCTAACAAGTAAGCTCATGAGAACAAATCAAGAGCTATGAATAACATCCTTTGTGGACTATCTGAGACAGATTTTGTAAAGGTCATGCACTGAAAAAAAAACCAAGGACATATGGGACAAACTAATGAACATATATGAGGGAGATGAAAAAGTAAAACTTGCGAAAGAGTGAATGAAGTGACAAACATGATAAGAGGGATAGGTGAAAATCAAGAGGAATATGTGATTGTCTAGAAAGTACTAAGGTCCCTAACTCCTAAATATGATGTAAAAGTCTTAGTGGTGGAGGAAGCTAAGGACATATCCAGGCTAAAATTGGATGAGCTTCATGGCATCTTAAGTTTATATGAATTGAGAACCTTGGGAGAAAAATCAGGTAAGAAAGAAGCTATTTTTAAAGCTAACAAGGAGCTATACCCAAAGAAAACTAAAGAATAATCTGATGTGGAATTAGATGATGAGAAGATAGAGGCCATGTTTTAGAGAAAACTCAAAAAAGTATTAGGTAAATATAAGGGAAAATTTCTCTTTAAATGTTTCAATTTTGGCCAATTAGGTCACTTTGCATCAAAGTTTCCTCACAGGAAAAAAGGGGAGAGAGATGAACATGAAGAAAAAGGTAAGAGACATATCAAGAAAAAAAATAACTTCAAGAGAGACAGGAAGATGTATTTTTTCAAAAACTAAAGAAAATTCTATACCAAGGAGGATTCAAGTTCAACTGAATCAAGTGATATCTACAGTTGTGAAAGTGATAAGGATGAAGCCTATAATGAAACCTTGTTCATGGCCTTTGAAACATCACATAAAAGTAACTCTAAAGGCAAGAATCATGTTGAAGTCAAGAATAATCAGATGAAGAATGTGTTGTGGAATTGGTGACTGATTTTTAAGAGTTGCAGCTATCTAGAAGGAAGAACCACAAACTAATATTCAAGTTGAAGGACTACGAGAAGCAAATAATAATTTATGAAAAGAGACTCAGAATAAAAGAGAAGGAAGAGGAAGATGATTTCAAGGAACTAAAATCTAAGCAAGAGATAGTGTCATTATCATTCACATATAAAGAAGAAGAGTGTTTAAGACTCAAATCATAAATAAAACACCTAAAAACTAAACAGGACCAAATGAAAAACAAGGAGAAGTTGTTTGAGAAGTTTGACAGAAGCACACATGATCTATTTGATCTTCTAATTAGCCAAAGAGATGCAAGTGATAAATCAAGTTTAGGATACAAAGAAGAAAACAAGGATGTTGGAATAACAGATAAGAAAAATGAAAAGAGTTCTCCAGAAAAATCTTATAGCACCAACAAGAAGATAAACAATTATTCCAAAATATGGATCAAGCCCTTCAGACACTCCCATGCTATCAGGTACAATCATTCTTTTTATGGTTATTATTTCTCATGTAACATGTTTGTTCATAAAGCTATCAAATGTAATAAAAATGCTAAAGTTCATTATATGCATTATAATTCAAAAAAATGAGAAGAGATAAGGGTTTGGTTTGTTACAATTTCCAAAATACTAGAAAAGCAAAGGCTTGCAATCATAACCCCCTGAGAAAAGATAGAAATATATATGTGATAAAATCAGATCGTACAAAGAAGGAAGAACAAACTATGATATCACAAACAACCTTTCATGTTCAAGATGAGGGAAGAATAAGGTATCTTGACAGTGGCTTCTCAATTCACATGATAGGTGATATGAACAAGTTCATATCCCTGGCTAAGAATGCCTCAAGAGCTATCAAATTTGGAGACAAAAAGTCAACTAACATTATTGGAAAGGGCTGATTAAGCCTAGATAATGATAAATCAGTCACTTAAAATGTGTTATATGTAGAAGGTCTCAAGAAAAATCTCCTAAGTGTTATCCAAATGTGTAAGAAATAGTATACACTAGTTTTCCATGACAAAGGGTGTGATATCAGAGAAATAAAATCAGGCAAGAAGATTGGAAAAGCAAAGAGAACTAAGAAAAACATGTATGTGCTAAAGGAAGTCTGAAAAGATAAGTACTTTACAACAAAGGAAGATTATAGTTGGATATCACATATAAGGTTAGGGAACTTAAAATTTGATAACCTTATCAAAATAAGATCAAAAGGATGTGTTAGAAACATACCAATAATAATCAAACCAGCTGGGACACTTTGTAAAGCTTGCCTACATGGGAAAAAAACTAGGAGAAAATTCAAGTCAAAATAATATTCTACATCAAGCCCATTAAAATTAATATATACTGATATTTTTGGACCCAAAAGAACTACAAATATCCAAGGCGATGAGTATTTTAGGATGTTGATTGATGACTATACTAGGATTACTTGGGTTGCATGTTTGAAAGAAAAATCAAAGGCATTGGAAAAATTTAAGGCATTCAAATCTTTAGTGGAGAATGAAAAGATAAAATGCTTGAGGTTAGAAAAAGGTGGTGAGTTTTGGTCCACTGAGATGATGTCTTCTATGAAGAAAATGGAATAAGGAGGTAATTTTCATCAGTAAGGACACCTCAAAAAAAATGGGGTTGTTGAGAGAAAGAATAGAACAATTCAAGAGATGGATAGGACAATGTTGAATGAGTCCAAACGTTCAGATGGTTATTAGAGAGACGTAGTATGTACAACTATATACATCTTGAATAGGAAAAAAATAAAATTGAATAGAAATAAGACACCATATGAGCTTTGGAGAGGCAAGAAAACAAATTCAAAGCATCTTAGAGTGTTTGGGAGCAAATGCTACATCAAGAGAGATGAGGACAATCTAGGAAAGTATGATTATAGATGTGTTGAAAAAACATTTATAGGATAATCTTCAATGAGTTTGACATATAGGTGATACAATAAAAGACTCCAAAAGATATTAGAAAGTACTAATGTAAATTTTCATGAGTCATATCCTTTGAAGATCAAAAATAGGACCAAAATGAAGAAGATGTAGAAGATAAACCTCAATAAATAGAAGTTCAAGAACATGGTAAAGAGGAAAAAACACTCTTAAAGAAGTAGATGATGAGAAAGAGAGACCAGACACAGACACATTCAAGGAAGGTCAAGAAATATCATCCAGCTGATTAGATTGTTGGGAAAAAAAATGCAAGCATACTCATAAGAAGAAGGTTGAAAATCTTGAGAACTCATGAGAACACAACTCTCCTATCCATGGTAGAGCCCAAGAATGTTGAAGAAGCTAGCAAATATCAACATTGGGTGAAATAAATGAATGAAGAATTAGATCAAATTCTAAACTCTGAACTAGACTTACACAGGAAATAAATCTTATAATAATTAATTTCACACACAAAAAATATATTTCTTCTATCTTGTTCATATGAATACATTATTACAAATATACTGGGAGAAGATTCTTATAATTAGGGAGATGTAATCTTAATATTGTATATAACAATATTAAATATTAACTAACAAACTACTTATTTACCTTTCGATAAATACCAAACCGTTACTATTTACCATACGGTAAATACCCTATACAATGTAAACATTAATTTTCCTAACATTCCCCCCCCCCCCTTAATGTTCACATGGTATCAAAAGAACTTTCACACTTCCTCTGTAGTTTTTCACTCGTGCTTGTTCATGATCTTGGTACAACACTTGAACTGAAGGTAGAAGAAGTAACACATCAACCTCTTGTCAACCATGCACTATCGGGAACAGATCTGATCGAAGAGTATGGGAACATACTTAGGAATCATTTTCTTATCAATCAGTCATGATAGGTAACACATTTGACCTGGAAGTGTGGGAATTCAAGCAGGAACACATCTGAATAGCCTTCAATAGTTTTCCAGAGGCTAACCATAAACGTAGGTATGAACAGGAACACATCTGACTGTTCAACCTCTTCAAGACTCATGATGTTGTGTTTCTTTGTGTTATATGTTATTCACTATGTTATTACAATGGAGAATTATGTAGGAATAAAAACATATACCAATGAACAGGAATGAACCTCTATTCTTATTTCTTCACACCACACTGAAAATATGAAAGAATGAAATCCACACCAAACAACTAAAAACAAAAATCACTATACCATAAGTGTGGCCCTATAATTGGCGATTAATGAGAGGTATTTGGTTTCCCTCTAGCCTCTGATGCCTCTATCCTCTAGTAGACATGTTTCTTACTTAGAAAATCTAGGGTCGAAGCTCATCAATTTACACATTGGATTTATTGGTATAGTTTCCCTCCCACAATGTGAAATAACACATATTATATACCTTAATCGAATGTTGGATTCTGCCGATAATGCATTCATAAGGATTTTTTATTTTTTATTTTGACTATATGATGTAGGTCTTAACACACAAAATAACTCTTGATTCATTTTTTATTTTGACAATATGACTAAATGAATTTACAACAACACTTTTACTCTAAAAAATTAATCTACAATACACTTTAATTATTTGATAAAGACCACTATTAAATCTTAAAAACAAACTTCTCAACATATAGTATATTTCAACACTATCGGACATTGACATATGAGTAGTTATTTGAGAGACCAAACATTATTTATCTAAAAGAATATTAACACAAATCCTATCAACTAAACACATGATTGAAGACTTTGCAAAGAATTTAAAAGTTGGTTAAAAACTGGAAAATACATTATCACTAAAAAATAACATTGACCAAACTGCTAACCATGACACAATAAATAATCGTGTGATATCTTACTTGGATCTACCCTTTCCAAATGTGATTTTTGGTCGTATAAGTTATTCATACCTTCTTTTGACATATATTCCACTCCATTTTTCTGATAGGTGTGTCAAAACCATAAAGATCATGAATGGATCTATTGCACAATGGAAATCAGACACATCGATCAATCAAACATGTCTAATACAAGACCCGAGCCCTCTTACAAGTCCTTGAATCTTGTACTATGGATGTAAATCTAGCAGCTAGAGAAATTCTAAAATGTGTCAAGATCAGCAAGTGTTTAAAATTTTGAAAAAAAGAGATATTGGCTGAGAATTTGATCTAAAAATGGAGAGTATTATGCAAAGTGGGTGAATGTTGTAGCCACGACACTTGCATGAAAATATATCCATGTGTTCAATATCTTCCTGGAAACTTCATGTAGATCTTTTGTGGGAGAATTCCAACGTTCCAATAACTGAGGAGTTGATTGAAGGAACTTCAGACAGAATATATAAACATGTCATAGTTGGTAATGTGTAATAGCATGACAAATCATTGTACTGTAAAGTGGCAAAGTCATAATAGATTCAAAACTCAATGCAGAATTTCTATGATTTATTTTATCTTTATACTGCGTGCAGGTTTGTTCTAATCATTGATGCAAATCTTTAAGATAAGATGCACAAGCTCTGACAATGATGGCATCAATACATGTCATCAATACTGCTCATATTTATCGAGCATTTTCTCACACAACTCTTGTTGAAAGATAACTTAGGATAATGAATATGTGGGCATGTAGATGCCCAACGTCTAACTATTCACAAGAACATGTGTAGTAGGCACGGATCCTTCAGATAGCCTCCAGTAGTTTTAATATCATAGAAAACAAATGAAATTCTAAAAGATAATAAGATAATATGAAATACACAATATTGTCATATCACACACAAAAAACTTCCATTCATAGGGATGACTCGAAGAATTTCCCTCACACAGCCATTAGACATCCATTCCGCAGGATAAGATACTTCTCTGATACCAAATCTAAAATTTGAACCAGACTTACACAGGAAATAACTCTCATAATAATTAATTTCATATGCACAAAATATATTTCTTATAGCTTTTTCATATGAATACATTGTTACAAATATATAGGGAGAAGATTCTTATAATTAAGGAGATTAAATCTCCACAATTCTCTAGCAAAATCTCCTTTGACTCATTACGATATATTGTTATAACAGTAAACAATATATCTTAACAATATGAATTCTAACCTATATTTTAATATTTTATATAATTATATTAAATATTAACTAACAAACTACTTATTTAACTTTCAGTAAATACCAAACTACTACTATTTACCATATGGTAAATACCCTATAAAATGTAAACATTAATTTTCCTAACACAAATTGAGAAAAATGAAACTTGGGAGTTATTTCCTAGACACAAGGACAAGAATGTGATAGGAACAAAGTGGATGTTTAGAAATAAACTAAATGAAAAAGGTGAAGTAACTAGAAACAAGGAAAGATTAATATGAAAAGGGTATACCCAAATGGAAGGAATTTACTTTCATGAAACTTTTGAACCAATGGTAAGGATGGAAGAAATCAAATTGTTCTTGGCCTATGCAGCACGCAAGAGGTTCAAAATATAACAAATGGATGCTAAATCAAATTTTTCGAATGGTCACCTAAATGAAGAAGTTTATATTTAACAACCAGATGGTTTCTCTCTCACTAAAGAAAAATACTATGTATGTAAGTTGAAGAAGGCTTTGTATGGGCTCAAAAAAGTTCTTAGAGCTTGGTATAGCAAGTTAGACAAGTACCTAGTTGACTAAGTCTTTAGAAAAGGAGTAACTAATAGTAGCCTATAAAAAAAGGAAGAAGAAGGAAACTTTCTTATTGTTGTTGTATATGTGGATGACATAATATTTGGGGGAGACAATGAGATAATGGCATATGAGTTTGATGAAGTCATGAAGGAAGAATTTGAAATGCCAATGCTTGGATACCTAACCTTCTTCTTAGGACTAAAAATAAGCTAATCAGATAAAGGAATCTTCATATCTCAAACCAAGTATGTTAAGGAGATGCTTAAGAGGTTCAACATGGAAAATTGCAGACCATTATGGACACCTATGATCATGGGATGCAAACTCAGTAAAGAGGACAACTCACCAAAATTCAATCAAAATTTGTATAGATCCATGATTGGTAGTCTACTATACTCTATTGCTTCTAGACCAAATATAGTGCAAGTTATTGGGTTAATTAGGAGATTTAAATAAGAACCTAGAGAGATTCATCTTCAATCAGTCAAAAGGATCTTTAGATACCTAATGGGAACCCTGAATTATGGACTTTGGTATCCAAGGAGTAAGGAGTTTAGCATAAAGGCATTCACAGATGTTGATTAGGAAGGGAGTATTGATGATATAAAGAGCACAAGTGGAGGGGAATTATTTTTGGTCAAGTGTATTGTATCATGGATAAGTAAGAAGAAATCACTAGTGTCCCTTTCAACATGTAAAGCTGAGTATGTAGCAGCTGCAAGTTGTTGTACTCAAGTACTCCGGATGATGCAAACCTTGGAGGAATACAAAATCAAGTTTGATGAATAAATACCTCTATATTGTGATAATACTAGTGTCATAAGTGTATTTAAGAACTTTTTTATACATTCTAAAAACTAATAACATCCTAATAAAATACCACTTCTTGAGAGATCAGGTTAATTAAAAGAAAATCAGATTGGAACATGTGAGTATAGAAGAAGAGCTAGCTGACATTTTGACAAATCCATTGTCTAAAGCCACTTTTAAGCATCTAAGGGAAGAATTGGGGATCATTCATGATCCTAACAGCTATTATAATCCTAAAGACAACCTAAGGGAGCACATCAAGTATCACGTATGCTCCTAAAATATCCAAGTGTCAAAAACATGTGCACATGTCCAGGGGGAGTTCTTTGAGGTATGTATATGTTGTACTTACGTGATTTTTTATGTCTTGTGTTTGTAAACCCTTTTTCGTAGATGTCAAATGGGGAGAGTTTTGTCTAAAACAATAAAATTGTGTTGTGATAATGATGGGTTGATTTTTTCCATCAAGGTATCTGGATTGTGTTGACATCAATGACAAAGGGGGAGATTGTTGAACCTTGTGCATTGATGTTATCATTGATGTCAGTGATGGAAAAGTGTGTAGCATAGTATTCATGTTGGTATGGTTTGTAGTGTGTCTTGTCATTCAATCATTCAACGTGTCTCGACCTTGGTCCTCTACCTTTAATGGTCAATATGTGTATTGTCTTGGTGAGTGAAGTTAACACCTTGAGAAGTCTAGTCATACCTTGTGTATTCTATTATCTTGATATGTCTTAGTATGAACCAATTTGTATTTTCAAATGTTTGAGGAGGTGTCTCAGGTATGTAAATAAGGTTTCATGAAGATGTATACATCAAAATTAGTGTTATATGGGTGAATCTAGCTAAATTGGGTCTAGTTTGAAGGCATGTTCCTAGTAGGTCTTGGTGTATGATGGCTTGTAGGTTTTATATGGACATTCCAAGCTTGTGACGTGTGGAGAAGCATTGTTCAAGGCATATGAAGGTGAAAAATATTAGAAATTAGGGATTTTGAGCTTAAAGTTGGTCAAGTGGAAATGCAGGCTTGAGAACATGCCTACTAGTCATAGAAAAATGAGATGTGACAAGAAAATTGAGAGAGACTCGTAAAAAACAACCATGGGAGATTTTGGAGGAATGAGCTCTCATGGTGTGAGAAGCCTTTCAGGGCCAGAAAGTGAAAACCAAGCATGTGGAGTCACATTCTTCAAAATGGGTTTTTGAGAAGTTTAAATTGAGCACCTAAACTTCTTAGCAATTGTTCTAAATCTACATGGATTCTTCAGATAAGTCATAAGATAAATTTTTGGAGGAAATTGGGATAAAAAATTTAATGAAAAATGTCTGAGATAAAATGATGGTGAAATAATGAAGTTCTACCCATTTTTCTAAGTTGGTTTCACATCTTCTATGACCCTCTCTTAGAGAAATAAAATAAATATGCAAGGTATGAAAATAAAATGATTTGGTAAATCTTATTTGATGTCTTATACATTAAAAGGACTCTACAGGGCTCAAGAAAATAAATTTATGCATCTATAGATTTGGTTGTACGATATAGAAAAGGATTGGTTTTGATGAAATCTGTAGGTACATGTGTATGCAAGGTGCTTCATGAAGAAAGTCTTGGTGTCCCAGATATCTCTTGATGTCCCCTAGGTTATCAAAAATTGTCTTGAGAAAGTTGTATGGGAAAAATTTGAATTGAAGATACATTCTTCTTTCCTACCGCTTGAATATTGTGCATGTTATAACTAGTCATGGTGATTTGAGGAAGTTCTTGTATGTAAACATGATATTGGAGTATAAAATGGTCATGAGAACATGATACAATCCCAAGATGACTTGATGGATTCTAAGGTATTCTCCTATGAGGTGATTTGAAGTCTTAGTCTTGTTGAGTTCCAATTATTTTATTTGTGTGTTCAAAAAGGCTAATAACCTGAGTTGAACTGGTAAATCTTTCTTGATAACTCATACATACACGTCCTTGCTAATGATGTATAAGATCTAAGTGAAGTTATGACACTCTCACAGTAGCATAAAATTGAAATACAGGGTGGTTTAAGCTTCCAAATAACAAGCTAGGGTTTGGTGTGTCAAAACCCTCACTATGCGAAGTTTTTGGAAAAATAGCTTATTTGATCATGTTCACATGTTATTAGATAAAACAATGGACTCGAGAAGTTGTACAATGCTCATATTATCCTTGAAATATGTCCCTACAGCCATGTTTGACTAAGAATGTTCATGGATTCTTCTCATCTCTCATTTTTGCAAGGTTGTGTTGAGAAAAACAGTGAATTCCCTGTCTCAAAGCTTGAATAATGAAGAAGTATTTGATGACTTGAGATCTTGAGTAAGGCGAATGATAATATGATCCCAAACAATAATCTCCAAGTTGTGAAATAAGTTTAATATGTTTCCTTCATGCCTTGACAAGCTTTTTCTTGACTTGTTTCAAGTCTTATTGTGCCTGAGAATGCATAACTTTGTTTGAGAAGATAAGTCAATGAATGTACTTCCTATCTTGACGGTCCTCAAGATTTGATGTTTGATGAAGTCACCCTACATTCCTGATGTCTTGATTGTATGTTTGATATCAAGAAATAAGTTCACTTCATCCTCATGTTTAAGTCTATGCTAATCCTTCTAATGGGTTGTGCTTCTCATGTGTGGAACTATGAAGTGTGTAAGGAGAATGACAAGAAATGGAGAAGGAAAATATTTGATCGATCATATTATAACACTTTATAACATGGTTACATGCTCATGAAAGTTAGCACATGGTCAAAGAAATAAAATACAAACCTATGCTTTCCACATTAGAAGACAAAATCTTGTGTAACTGTTAATTCAGAACATCTATAGAGCTTTGATTTGGATTCCTTACATTGGTAACTGATTGTCAGAGATTTGAAATGAGTTATGTGTTCCTCTTTTATGTCTCAATATGTATGACAAAGTTATGTAACAAATGGAGATGTAATCTAACATGGTATAAGTAATGATTGATTTCTATGATAGTGTTTATCTTGTCCCTTGATCTCCTTAGTTTGAGTTGAAGAGAGAAGGAAGACACAAAGGTGAGAATATGAAGTGTAAAGGACATAAAATAAAGAAAGGTTTGTGTATATTTATGCTATATTGTGCATGAGTGTATGTTTGTTGTAGAAAGAGGTATGAAGGCACGTTAATTTGTGGAGATAGGTGAAAAATGATGTGAAGAGATGAAACAATGATCACAATGTGTTGATGTAAGAAAATAATTTGAAGGTGATCAAAATTCATTGATGAAAGTCTGATTTTTAGCTCAAAAAATTTGGAGTGGGTGCTTCCATTGTAAGTAGGTGCTTGAAAAATAGTCAAGTGGGTGCTTGGCTTTGTATTGGATTGGGTGCTTTAAAATTGAAGTGGTTTCTTCATGATCATTGTAATTGTTATTAGAAATTTTTTAGTGATATTGCTCTAATATTCGTGGGTTTTATCCCTTATTGGGTTTCCTACCTTAACTCTTGTGTCCTCATGTGTTTTCTCTTTCTTCTTCTATGATCACATTCTTTGATTAGCTCGTTATTCAAAATGATATTTAATGAATGATATATTGATTGCTAAGTTCAAATTCACAAGTTTTAAAAGGAACTCATTCACCCCCTCCTCTCAATGCTTGAATTTTTAGAAAAGAACCTGCATGCACAAACATATAGAGAAGATAGATATTAGATGGAGATTTGAAGATTTTCTCGACAAAGACCAATCCTAGAAACCAATGGGTTTCCTCAAAGGATGTTAACTCATTTTTGAAATTAAGTGATTTGATATGAAAATATTTGAAAATAAAAGGAATGATTAGAATTCCAAAGTGATAGAGAGATCATGTTCTGTGTGAAATGTGGCCCAAGCAAGGGCTACAGAGAGCTCAAAGTCCAACAAGTAGTCAAACTAGAATTGTTCAACGGCATCCCATTCTTATTGTATGATTTTGAGTTGGTCTTCTATGTCTCCGATTTCAATTTTCAAGGTGATGACATAAAGGTTGAGTTCTTGCATGATGTTGAAATGTTCCCAGACGAAGGGTTGTTAAATGATCAAAAGATCATAGATGCTAGCAATGGCGTGTGACTCACCTGGAACTATCATCTATAGAGAGGTAAATCTACAAAATAGATAGATTAAGAAAATTTAAAAAATGAAAAATAGTATGCAAATGTGATTAAAATGATAAAATGACAGCGATCACTGGATATTTAGGTAGAATCACTGGTGATTCAGATAAATCACTAGCTATTACTGAGATATAGAACACTTGATTAAAAGGTTGGTTTAGGATTTTAAGTGATGTTTAAAGATCTTAGAAGGTAATTAGATGAAAATACTTACATTTTATATGAAAAGCAGACTTACAAAGATGAAGAATCCTTACAAGAGTTTGTGAGTACTCTAAAGGCCTAATTGGGTTGCTGGAGATATCAAAATGTTGGCATAGATGTTGTATAGGTCAGGAGTGGAACATAGCTTCATTCCAAATGTCTCTGGATCTATTTTAAGAAGGTTTAGTGTTGATTTTATAATCACCAATGATTTTGTTAGAATCTCTGGTGACCTAGGAAAAGTGGCTTAGAAATGGTTTTAACAACTTCCAAATGAGTTTTTTAGGATTGGATATAAATGAAAATGGTTGAGGATGTTTTGGGTGGAGTTAAAAGGTTTATTTTTTAGGATAAAAAATGAGTTTAGATAGTTTATGGGTGGTTAGGGAGGTTTTAGGATAGGTGAATGGGTTTTACTGTGGGTAGAATGTGCCTTTAGAGGGGTGGATTCATGTTTTAGGATAGTGAGATAATTTTTAGGAATTTCAAATGAGGGTGTGAGGGGTGTAGTCAGGAAACAAGTGTCTACACTAATATTTCCAAATTTATATTTAACCATCTCATTTTTCATTTTGACATCCCTTCTTCCATTGTTACAAATACTTGTACATCCTTTAAAAATAAAACATTTAAAGATCTAGTCAAATGCTTTCACTTCTGCCTCAAATGGTCCACTCGGTGCTATCCACAATGTGATGGCCAAGCTGAAGCATCCAAAAAAAATCTCAAATCCATATTAGAAAATATTTTTAATAAACATAGTTGCAATTGGAATACACAACTCTATTCTAACCTTTGAGCCTTTCACACATATTTATATACTCCAACAGGATCTACACCCTTTTCAATCATGTATGAAATTGAATTTGTGTTCCCATAGAGGTAAATCTCCCATCACTTCATATATCCCTCAAATATTTGATTAGTTAAGATGAATACAAAAAGGCTCGTCTTACAGAACTTCACCTCTTAGATGAAAAGAGGCTTAACTCCTTGGATGATTTGAAAGTGTATCAAAATCAAATTTGTCGCAACTACAACAAACATATAAGATCAAGACAATTTCAAATTTGTGACTTTGTGCTAAAATAAAATCAGAAAAACACAACAAAATATCAGGAAAAACAAGGAAAATTTGAACCTAATTGGTTAGGTCCTTATATTATCACTGCAAAATACAAACATGGCACATACAAGTTCTCCACTGAAGATGGCCAACATCTTAAAGAGCCCGTGAATTTTGTTCATCTGAAGAGGTTATATTCTTTAAACATCTTTGATTACCCCTTGTGTTGGGGGGAATTTTGGCACAACCACCACTACTTAACCATATTCCTCTTACCATATCATCCCAAATCCTTTTGTCACTTCCTCCTTATAGTCAAGGTGCTTACCATTCATTTATTATCCATATTCAATCATATCCATGCTCATTCATCCCTTGGCTTCATAAATATATTTCATTCTTGAGAATGCATGGATGAGTCCTGGATCACGTAGATTTTCTCAAAAATCCAAAAAACATTCCAAAAACATAAAATCCAAAAGCATTTCACAAACTCAAAATCCAAAAAATCTAAAAAACATTCAAAAAATTAAAATTCAAAAACATTGAAAAACACTCAAAATCCCAAAAACATAAACACAATTCAACAAAAATCAATTTTTTACACTATATCGTATTGATCATTCTAAACTATCATATGATTATAAAACAAATCATTTTACCCCTCACGTGTATCCTTGATTGGGGGCAATTCAGATTAATTATATCCCTCATGTGTATCCTCGCTTGGGGAAATATCGGATCTCATTTTCTTCCTTACATGCATCCTTGCTTGGGGGAAATGACTTGTTCAATCTCAGATTAATTTTTAAATCGAATCCAACAAGAGTGTCACTTAACCTCATTCTTCAGTCTGATCTAACCACCTAGGATATATACTTTCTTGAGGCATCCAAATATGCTCACACATCATTGTGGAACACATTAGGGGAATATTTACTTGTCTTTATTTCAATTTGTGTTGCAATGTTATTTTCCTTTACCTTAAACCAATTACATGTATTTTATTATTATATGTTTTTATTCATAACCATAGTACATAATATTACTATGTATATTGGGTTTGTTTTACTGTTTGTCTTTTATTTTTATTTACAATTTTTTTTTACATCTTGGTTCATTTATAACCTTGGTGTGTACATCTAATGTGTATATTGGGTTCATTTTTTCTTTTTGTTTTGTTGTGTGTGTGTGTGTTGGTATCACACACATAATGTGTTACACTTCATGGTTCCTTAATAATCATGATGACAACTACATTGTGCAATAATTAAAAAAGGATGCTCCACATATCATTATCTGAATGGAAGCTCATGCTACGAGAAAAATCAATCATATCATCATACATATCATATTTTTACTTTTTGTTTTGTTGTGTGTGTGTGTGTGTGTTTGTATCACACACATAATGAGTTACGCTTCATGGTTCCTTAATAATCATGATGACAACTACATTATGCAAAAGAAAAAAGGGCTTCTCTAAATATCAATATCTGAATGAGAGTTCATGTTACGAGAAAAATCAATCATATCATCATCTGTATCATATCTACCATACTATTTTACCATGCATAATTAAAATAAAATAAAAATCCATCCATGAATAAATTACAATGTGTAAAATAAACCATCATCATTTGTATACACAATTAAATTTCCATGTACAATGTCTAAAAAGATTCCATCTACATAATATACATCATAATGCCACAATCAACATCTATAAAAAAGAATATGCCTTCATCACGAGGTGTATATTAAAGAATATGCATATACACAATACATGGAGTCATCTGAAACTCTCTCCCACTCCCATACTTCTTGGTCTATTATATCACCTCATTGATGGGATCTAGATAGATCTATCTGATCTAAATGACCCATGTGATATAGTTGACATCCCTGACCTTGTTAATGTCCTCTGATTGTAGCCTATATCTCTCTGGATCTCTGGAACAACTGCCTCATATAGAGATCTGTAATACCCCACATCATGTGTGGATTTCAATAGCTCTTGTAACAAGTCTCCCATCCCACTAGCTTTGGAAAAGTGTCGTGTCGTGTCTCTCTCCGTTTTCACCTACCGCAGATGTACTAATAACTAATACCTCTTAGCTATCTTATGATGTAACTTGATACAAGAGCATCACTCATGAGGATATTCTTAGGTATGTCATGAAATTTTTTGGTTTGATTAAATTCCTAGGTGTTTTAGGTTTCATTTCATTTTGCTTTGACAACCTCAAAAGGTTATAAATTTAAATTATGGAGTTTCCCTCCATTTCTAGCAATTAGAAAACTTGAACAGTTTTGAGCCAGTTTTTTCTTCTTATGTAGGTGTAAGGTTTTTTAAAATATTTTATAGCATGTTAAAGGTTGAGGGAGACTTTTTCATTCATTAGAGACCCTTCATGAGATTAGATTTTTCATATAACTCTTAAAGCTCAGTTTTAGCTCCTTGGGTTTTAAGTTGAACCTCCATATGACTTGGTCATGTGACCATAGTAGCTAGTTGGGAGGAAAATTCAATCAAGTATGTCTATTTATTGATTTTGTAACTATTATTCATTCATTCATTTGAATGAAAATTTGAAGAAGGATCTCTAAGAATATTTTGGAGTGATATTTTGTGTGCACACAAATTGTATAATTAGTCTAGTTATGTGTTGGTGTTTGAAGATTTTAGCATGCATAGATTCTAGCTATGAAAATATTTGATGGTGATTGATTAAATTATGGTAAGGAAGATTAAATCACAATATCCTTTGATGCATGTATGAAATTTATGGTTTAACCTTGTTGATTTAGAAATTTTCTTTGAAACTCTGTAAATTTTAATCTTGGCATGGTATTTACTGTTGAGAACTTTTCTTCAAAGTTAGAATACCTCATATAAGGGGTTGATAACCCAATTGAGATTATAATATTTTACATAATCTTAACTTGTCTCTAAAATGTTTAATAAAAATTTTTTGAAGGCTTTATTTGGTTAATAACCCTTGAACTCGTAGAAACCCTTGTTTTCTAAGACAAAGCAGGGTAGTTTTGATTCAATTTCTTGTTTTAAATTAAAATTGTGGCTTAATATTAATATCAAGAGCCTTGAAATGTTTACATAGGTATATTAGAGGTGGTTTGAAATTTTAAAACCAAGTATCAATCGTTTGGTGAGTGAAATAGTCTTCTCGGGCTAATTGTACAAAACCCTTAGGGTTTATTGCAACCAAGATGTTTGGATGGTTTAGATTCAAAAAGAGGACTTGAAATTTTTAAGGTAGTGTCTTGAAACCTTAAGACCAAATATTTAAATAATTTCTTGTATTTAAACCCTCTAAATAAGTCACCATTTTTATCATCAATGATACAACCCTGTAGAAGGCCTAATAGACCTAATGGAGAAGTTAGGGCATTAGGAGATGAGTGAAATTTAGTGAAGTAAGCCCACTTGAAACTTTGAAAACTAAATATTTTCAAAAATGGGTGCTCAAAAAATAATTAGTTTGTAAATTTAATCCTTCCATAAAAATTTATATTGAGATTTTCTCCTGGAAAAGGCTAGTAGGGAAGAATAGGCCTAGAAGGAAGCTTGTGAAGAAAAAAACATTCATATTGAGAATTGAGACAAACAATTTAGCACACACCTATAGGAGGGAAAAGGGTACTCAAAAGTGCTTTCACTTTGGTTTTGTGACTTGTAGTTTGTTCCCAACTATAACTCACCATCAACCTTGCTCTTAGAAGCTAGAAGAGGCAATTTTTGCAAAAAGGGAGCCGATCACTTATTTCTTGTGATTTTTTTCAGTTTGATGATTGTGTTGGCATGGTTAGAGGATAGTGAACATGTTTCAATATTTCAACAAGCTACTTTGAGAATATAGAGGAAATTTGCATGTTTGAAGACTACTTAGTATTGAGAAAAGAATCAATTTTTGCAAGCTAAGAACCAAGTTGAAGTTTTCTAATCAATCTAACCTATTTGAGTAAGTTTTCGCATTATATGATCTGAATCATAATGACATCTATTATCTATGAGCTACAATTAGAGATGCATCTCTCTGCCACATGGATCCATCTCTTTGTGTTTACATGTCCTGTAACTCTATTACTAATGGACCTAGAGGTTGTACTACTAGAATCTAACTCCACGCATCAGTATCTCCTATGTCTCCCCATCCATCATCTCCAACACCATCTCTATCTCCCCACCCATCATATCCATCTCCATATCCTCCTCCTGGAATTAGTGGCCTTGATGGTAATCTCTATATCTGAATACCTTGTACACTATGTTCCTGTATGTCCTTTGCACCCTGTCCCTATATGTCATATATCATGTGCCTGTACCTATAAATCCTATCTCTAACCTATCCCTCTCCTATCTCTCCACCATAGTGCACCCCTCGATGTTTTTTCTATACCAACTGCTATAACTACCCGTGGGATGGTCACACGTAGAGGTACTATACCTATATACCACGCTATATACTCCACTGATATACCATGATCTATGACGTCTACTTGTGCATCCCCATACCTAAGGTAATAATCCTAAAAAAAAATTCCTCGTTAAGCTCACCTTGATGTGTGGCCAAAAATATATGGTCTCTCATGCTACTCATGCATACCATTGTTATCCCCATATTATCTTGTATAAATCTAAGCTACCGTATGACCATGTTTGGTATATATCTCTCAATAACATATGATCTAATCCCAATAATGTTGTACTCTATCTCCACTATCCCTAACTTTACAAGATATGTCACCCAAATATATTGATTGTGTGGCCTCCATGTAATCATATGCAACTACATATCATCCATAGTTTGTCAATAAAAGGATAAATCACCTTAGTGACCTCTATGACTACCAACTAGCTCCCATTCCTATACTAATGGATCCTCTATATGTCTATCTCTAAGTACACCCATCATCTGACCTATTGCAATATGTTCCCATGCCTAAATATGTAATAATGTTGTTGGACCCAAGTTCCTTTAACTCATATATGCCACCATATGCATGTATCTATATAAATGAGCTAGAACACATGGACCCCATATAAACACTGTCATTATATCCATAAAATCCACTACCACACTAATCAAAACAAGCTGAAACTACCTCTCAGTTTTATCAAGTAGTAAATAGCCACCAATAAGAGCCATCAAATAAATTGGAAGTTGCACTAATGTGTTATCCTCCATTCACTCTACAAGGTGCACCATCATAACCTCTCTAGGAATATCGTCTACTTCATAAATTAAGTGTGTCTTTACCTAGATATGAGCTACACTCCTCTCCCACTAAATCAAATGACCTTGCATAGACACCCTTAGTATACAGTATACATCCTCCAATGTCACTAACATCTCCCTGGTAGGCAATCTGAATGTCTGGGACTCACTGTGTCATTTCTCTGCTAATGTATTCAATAGGTAGTGATCTAGTTTGAAGTCTGGCATATGTGCTATGTATGACAACATTGATGCCTCAAGTATCACCCATAGTCCTCTCCACTCCGACCTCATCATTCATCTCTCAAATGATTGCAATCATGCATGTCACTCTCACACATCTAGAGCATATAACCTATCCTACACACATCACACTACTTCATTAGTCCTTTAAAAATCATTTTTCTTCTTGTATCATCTTCTTCATCTAATAATTTCTCTAAAAATCACACTAGTGCACCTTATATGACGCTAAAATACACTTTTCATGTTAGCATGTGCATATCAATACAAACACGTTTTTTTTCACGTTAGTGTAGTCAAGCCTATACTAGCACACTTTATGGGTTATGTTAGCGTAACTACTTCCATGCGCTAATATTTTTTCATTTTATCTTCTCACAATTGGGAGGGCTTCAAAAACAGAGCTGAGGCTGATTCGTATAGTTTTCAAATTCTTACCGTTGTGGGCAGAGTCACAGGAAAAATGGGGGACCGCCTTGCAAGACAGAGCCCACTCATAATCCAGCTTGGAAAGATGATACAGTTCTTTGGAACTATCTTCAAAAAGGGGGTCTAACGAACTTTATTGAAAAAATCCAAGGTTTTGATCAGGATCTCTCAATTAAATTTTCTCAGGGATGGAGGAATCGCGTGGTCAAGTACAACAACATCAAGGTTGAGATATCAGAAGAGCCTATTTCCCAGGTCACGGGCTTAGTCTAGATGGCACCAAATTCTTTAACAAGCAGGTGGACAGAGAGGTGGAGGCAAAGAAGTTTCTTGATGAGGGGGAAAATCTAGAATTTTTTACGGCTGGCATCAAGCTTGCTTCTGTTCCCGAGCCTTTTGTTGAGATCGCAAGGATGGTAGTAAGGTATGTTACTCTAGAGGGGAGATTTGTCACTATTCCCCAATAGCATTTGATCTTTCTTAATCACTTTCGTAGAAACATCACCATCAACTTTTCTCATTACTTGTTGAACTCTCTAGAGAAATCTATTCTGGAAGTACAAAATCATACTAGGGTTGTTCCCCTTCATCAAGGGTTAATACTGCTTATTCACTGCCACTACTCAGCCTTTCCTTTCTTGGATTTTACTCCTCCCCCTCCCTTCATTACTCCCCCTACCTCCATTCCTCCCCTGCCCGATAGGAATCTTAACACTGCTTCAACTAGCAAGAAAAGGAAGGAGATGAAAACTAAGGTCCCTGCTTCGTAGAGGTTTCTTAGAAGTCATAAAGACCTGGAGCTTGCTGCAAATATACTGCACATTAGTAATCCGATGGAGGAGCCTAAGGATGAGGACTTGTTGGTCAGAGTTGGAAATATGGAAAAGGAAATTCAGGAACTAAAGAGTGTTGTTAGGGACATGGATAAAGCTAAGGGCAAAAGGAAACTGCAAAACAATGAAGAGGATGATATCACTACTGAAATTTTCAAGAAGCTTCAATCTCTGAATGGCAGGCTTGGAAATGCAAAAGGGCATAATGACTGTATCCTCTCTACCCTTAAAATTATCTACAATTTTATCCAACAACATGTTCGTAGTATTTGCAGTCTCAGTGGTATTACCGAGGACATTTGGGGCTCCAAGGAGAAAAGAGATCTTGCAATTACCCAAGCGGATTTGAAATACCCTTCCCAGGCCACCGCCATTGCATTCTTCATCTCGCTCCAAATGATCAAAGCCAAGATTGACCAGGCTATCAAGTGATGCGGAGATCTATTGTTGTTTACTGGCGGCAAAGTTGTTGTTGAATGGCATTTTTGGTGTTGTTTTTTGGCTGAGATGACCAGTGATGGTTATCTCTTGTTTGTTTTTTGTCTCTTCTACTTTTGTTGGGATCACTATCTGTCTTGATCCTATTTTATTAGTATATTGTATTATCTGGCTATTGAGCCCTCTGATGTTGGATGTTTTGCTCTTTTGGGTTATTTTTACCTCTTTTGGTATCTGGCTTTTGAGCCTTTTTGTACATAGGGTATAGTCCCTTCAAAACTATTTACCCATAATAAAAAAACATTTTTTTCATTTTCTTCTACATCTAACAAACAATAAAATGCACTTAATTACATCATTTTTTGTGGATTACCAAACCATCATTGTCAGGAGCCCACCCAAAATATCGAATATGATCAATGCAATGAACATGAGGTGGATAATGTGTCATCTCTCCCACAATCCAAAGCTCAAAATATCTCAAGGACATAAAAAATTAATAGAAAAAATGACTAATAAGGTTTTCAACCCTCCCACCCATCTATTTAACCCCTTCTTCTAAACCCTAATTTCTCTTTAAACACTAAATTTAGCCTTTGTGTTCTCCTAACTCATTTTCTCCACCCTTCCTTCCCATGTTATCCATGAATTTCTCTCTCATTTCCCATCAAATGAATGTCCACTACTTTGTTGCATCACCCACCCACTCTGGGGGAAATTCCCTTGGTATTATCCTTAACTTGTTAGGGCATCCAAATGCTTCACTGGGGAAAATCATGTAGTCCACCACACTTCTTTATCATTTAGTCATTGATCTACACATGTCTACTATCTTTAAAGCACTATTACTTCGTAATAACACTTTTAAGAGGGGAAAATGTAGACACCTTAAAACATCGTATTACACATTCTAAACCTATGAAATTATCCTGTAATTACTTCACAGTACATTATGACCACTTTCGACCATTTTTCATATATTCCGCTATTTCATGATCTTTAATGACATTTTACAACATTGTCCCGCAACTCCCCCAATCATTCCTATTGTTCACACATGGTCTCAAATTATTAAATAATAGTGATATGAACCTTATTACACTCACACCTCATTCCTATGATTAATTAATTAATCCTATCATTGTTATTATTCATCCCTATCCCATTAGCAAAATTTATTAGCTAATTTAATATCAGAATAATTAAATAAATCCTACATATATCCATTTCCACCTTACCTCTTATTCACTTTTACTTCACTAATTAACATCTCAAGTTAATTAGAGAAAAACAAATCAATTAAAGATAAAATCATTAAATATATGCAAGAGGACAAGTTTAGATTAAATCAAATCATGCATTTGAGTTATCTAAACATATCCCATAAAGCATGGCATTCCAAAATTAAAGCAAATCTCCCCAAAGCTAAAATTCACGCCACTTTTTTGGGTGAATAAAACAAAATACATGGAATTAATATTTTAATGCAAAAGCTAAAAAGTATTCAAAATGAATGCCACATTTTCCAACTCAAAGAAGACTCATTCATGCAAACTCAAAACAATAGTTCAACTCCTCAATCAAATTGGAAACTTGAAACTAAATAATCCAATCATGCTTTAGTCAGTTTCAGATCAAACAAGTTAATCACACAAATCAAATATTTTGGTTTTTTCCCTCATCTATAAATAATCACTCATTCCTCTCCATTTTCATATTTGGAATCTTTGAAAGTTACATCATTATTGTGTAAAATTTCCATTCAACTCATCATGTCGTTGTGTTGTGTAATTGATCACAAATCAAAAATCAAATTAGTTATTCATTCAATTTACTTGTATCTGAAATATACTTCCATTGGGAAAAATTTTGGAGCATCCACAAAATTTTGATCGAGATTCAACAAGCTCAGTGCTTCATTCCAAGCTTCAACAATATCATCTGAGTTTGCAAGGAGATACGAAGAAGGCTCTGGTTTGAAATTTATTGTTTGTTTTCTTCTATTGTGTAGTATTTCTCTGTATACAATATCCAAATATAATTATCACTACTCAGCCATAATATCAATACACTAATCAATTCCATTTCACTTATAAATTGATTAGAAACAAAAATAGTCTAAAAAAATCCAATAAAGGTTTTTATAGTAACTAGGGTTTTAGGACAGAATCACAGTTTTGTTGGGCTGTGTTACAATACATTTACCAAAATAAAACTAAACTTGTAGAATATAAATTAATATAATGGTTTATTAGAAGCATAAAATCTAACTTTTTGTTTTTAGATGTTCTACCCTGATAAATGAGCCAAACAACAAGTTTTTTATACAAGATGAGGTCTAAAAGGGTTAAAGCATTCATAAATACTAGTTTAATATTGAATTTAAGTTCCAACAACCTAGTATGGGAGTTAAACATATCCAGATCCTATCAACTGAGCACCAAAGTTCATTTGAGGAGTGCCAAAGTCTATCATCCAAGCACCAAAATTCATTTCATGAGCATCGGAATCTATTAGCTAAGCACCAAAATTCATCTAAGGAGTGTCGAAGTCTATTGTATGAGCATTGAAGTTCATCTAAGGAGTGCCATAGTCAATCTAATTAAAACAATAAGACTTAAATCTTGGGAAGAATGATCAAAACAAACTTTTGGTAAGAGTGGAAAATCTTACATCTATGTCCCCATTATCACCTTTTAAACCAATTTTTCTTTCTAATAGCTTCTTCAAATCTTTTACAAATGTACTTAGATATTCACCTCCCTCTCCATTTATTTCATCTTCATCCTACAATATCCAAATATAAATATCACTACTCAATCATAATATCAATATAGTAATCAATGTCATTTCACTTATAAATTAGTAAGAAATAAAAATGGTCTAAAATAAAAGTCAATGAAGATTTCTATAGTATGCAAGGTTTAAGGACTAAATCTCATTCTTGTTGGGTTGTGCCATAATAAATTTACCAAAATAAAATTAAACTTGTAGAATGAGAAAATGATTGTTGTCTAAGTCCACTCCTTTCACTCTGAATTGTCTTGAAGTGCAACTCAGGTGACTATAAAATCACCTCCTTTAACATGCTCATAATTTTCACGATCCTTAAAAAAAATAAAAAAACATAGAGGTCTAATAATTGAAGAAAATAATACAATCAAATCCACATATACAAAAAGAATACATAACACTGACAATAAAAATCATGGCATAGATTCTTTACAGAATATAAAAAAGAAATTAATATATGTCCAAAATTGCCTCCACTAGAAATTTATCTGAAACCACCAAATGAAAATCAATTTTTCCAAGAAACAAAACATTGTTAGTTTATTGCATACAAAGAAGCTAAACAAGGGTAACTATTAAGTCTCTAGCTCAAGGTCACGAGCTATTTTTTAGAATTCCTATATAAAAGACTTGCACAATTACTCTAGCAACCATTTTAAAAAGGAACATTTTTGTTTAGATAAGTTGGTTCAATCATCTAGCGTGTCCTTGTAAGGAAGGGTGATATGATCCTCGTGTGTGGATTTCAATAACACATCAAGATTTTGGTGTAATTTTTTATTACATTTGGTATCATAGCCTCCAATAATGTTTTAATTCCAAGTTCGGTCAGTTATGTCATGTATCCAGGGCCCGTGGGGCGCATAAAGGTCAATAAAGCAAGGCTCGTACATATATGAGGATCAACACTTTACAAAGAGGAACATCTATCAACACTTTTAGTACACGAATATTGACTTCATTTGGACCAATCCTCTCTCCATGGCATGTCTCAAGTGAATGTATCCTTCCATGTCCTACAACTTTTGATGTGATTGAATCTATCATTTCCCCTTTATTACCCACTAGAAATTGATTTTTCTTCAAACACTAGCACAAAAATGTAATATTGTTATATTTGAAGTAAATAATATGTGAAAAACAAAAGTGTATATATATGAGATTAAGTACAATATACCCACCATGTCATATTTTTTTACAAAATTCTTTTTCTCACCATTATCATGGCTGACATAGGTCTCATCTCGACCATTACCTTTTCTTCCACCTATATCTTCAGATATTTTATTATTTCCTTATATCACAAATGAGATAAAATGAGTCAAATGAGAAGAGTTGTATATAATATATTTCCTATATATAAAAATATATGTATAATGGTAACAAATATTTGATTTTACCTCTAAAGGATTAGGCTCTTTATCTTTTTGATTACATGTACTAATAATTGGTACAATTAAGGAGGAAAGTACATCCATTTTTTAGTCATTTTAGATGAGAATACCTCCATTAAAAAACGTTTCCATAACCCTCATATGATCAAAATTAATAGATCTTGCAACATGTGAATGTAGTTCTTGGCTTTTAGCATATGAATTTGTTGAAGGTGGAGATTGTGACCTCCCTTTCATCATCTCATTTTGCATAACATTTTATTTTTTCATATGGCATAACGCATAAGTTTTAAGTGATTTATTATGTTGTTTCTTCTAGAAAATAAATTATGAAAGATCATCTTAGAGTCTCAAGGGTATTTAATAATCCAAAATAAAACAATACAAAATTGTTTCCAAAGTGGACTTCTTAGTGTTCTGTCTTGTATAGTCATGGCATAACTCTTTGTTTTGTGGATTTTACCAAGAAAGAAGAGTGAAATCCTATATCCATGATATATGTCAATGCACAAGAGGTGTAATATATGTGTTGGATGCTTTGAGAAGGGTTTTAGAACATTTACTTCCAAACTAATTAATAAATCAATAGAAAAAAGGATGTTTAGACACTCCAATATAACAACATTACTTCATGGATTTTGATTTATAAAATAGTTGGAGGAAGAACGTTTCTCCTCTCTTACATAATTTCAGTCCTCATAACATCTTATTTTTTCAATATACGTATCTCATAAATTGTAGGTTCTCTATCACATTGCTCCTAGAAAAAAGGTAAAAGTTGATAAAAAAAAAATTCATGTCATTTTAGCACCAATTAAACTCAAATCACATTCAGGTATGTTAGGTAGAAGAAGGTAAACAATAATTATAGAATTAAAAAACTTACAAACATTTCTCTTCCTACTCTTACCCATACTCTTCCAAAATCACATTGAGATGTCATGGAATTTCTTTCTTTTTCCCCTGCTACTTTTTTCCAAAAATCCATAGAATACAAACTCTTTTTTAATGCATTCCAAATCTTTGGATCCAAGGTTGAATTTTCTTCCTTTCCTTACGAATCATATTTTTACACTTACACATATAATTATTAATGATTTTTCATATTTTGTATCTATAGTATTTGTCGGATACCACCCCACCAATACTCTCGAACATGTTTTCCATTTTTTGAATAACAAGATCTACACATGTTTCATTTTATTGTGATAATGTTTCAATGCTAACATCCAAATGTAACCTCACTTATACCCCAAATATTATGTCCCGCCTTGTAGCATGTCTTCCTACAAGAACCCCATCTCTCACCTCAATCACATAATGAACCTTTCATTCCTTTTCTCTTTGATTACATTTTTCAAAGTGGCCATATACTACTCTTCATAAATTATGCATATTTTTGGTAGATTTGGATCATAACTTGACGTTGAATAATGAACACGTAGCTCATTTGAATCAACTACATTGAAATTTTCAGGTATTGTTGCTACAAACCTCTCTGAAGAAACCTAATTAACCATTCAAGGTCTTGTGGAAAATTTATTTGTATTACATTACATCTATTTTTTTCTTATAGGTGGAGATTGTACTTGATTATTTGTAGCATGTGTCATGAGATCATTATGATTTTCCCCCCTGCTTCATACAATTTATTCAACTATTCATATAATGCTTGCAAATTTGGGTCAGCAACTTGATTTAGAGTTTTGGGTTCAACAACTTGATTTAGAAGGGGTCCATGCTCATCATTTAAATTAACATGTTCATTGGCATCATTCCCTTCTTGAATCACTTCTTTTGAACACATTGTTTTTATGAGAAGACGCAATTTTCTCAAGCTCTTTTTGATTTTTATCCTTTTGTAGACATTTTTTTGGCTTGTAAATTAGATGACATTAAAAAGTATTATATAAAAAGAAGAGTTGTATAATAATAATTTAATTAAATATATACAAATATAATGAAATTCAAAATATTGGAGACATACACTAATAATTTGGATTTGTTAATCAGTGATTTAATTTAAATTGAATCAAATCTAATTTTAGGGTAACTGTACGTACCCAAAATTGTAAGATACTGTACTACGGAACATCGTAATAAGTGCCCCAATGATGATACAAGTCTCTTTGCAAGGTGTTCGGGATCCAGAAAAGCTCTCCGAATATGCGTTAACATCCCGCATATCCCGCTTAGCCCCTGCGTGCTTTGCTTTCCCCTTTTCCCCTCTTTTCTTGCCCCTTTTCTCTTTAGTCCTGTAACCGCCGCCCTGACAGGGCGGCGGTCCTTTACGTGTTTTCCAGAACGTTCTTTTGACGTGACTCGCATGAAATATCACGTTTCACCAGCTTTCCTTGCCGACTTGAGCATGTATTTATGTTTTTGGTCCCCTGGAATAGTGTTTTTCCTTTGTTTATTGTTTAGGAGTTCAGTTTGGTTTTGATCTTTGGGTGATTGAATTCCTATAAATGCATGGCTTGTGCTCAAACAAAAGGACTGATTTTTTTTCTCTCATCTCCTCATTTTCAATATTCCAGCTTGTTATCTTGTTTAGAAGCCATAGTTTCAATTCACTTGCACGTTTAGTTAGTATTGTTCAGCTGTTGGTAAGCCACATATCCAGCTTGTGCAAACAGTGTTGTTGTTTTATCCAATCCATTGGAGTAGAATAGCTTAGAAAGCCATTAAAGTTGCAGGTTTTTCTCTTCAAACAGGATAGTTTCAGGTTCTGGTCACTTCATGTTGCATGACTTGCAGTAAAATCCCGCTAGAAATCGCATAAGCCAAGCTCTGTACTCTTGCGCTGTCCCTCTCCTACTTGCATTTTCAGTTTGCATTATGAGTTGTCCTTGTCCCAATATCTACTCCTGTCGATGCTAGCATTACACGCTTTTCTGGACCCACGTGAACACGAAAGAACGAGGAGATCATACTGAGGGGACAAGATCACACACACCATCGGATTTGCCACTGTTCTGCGGAATCCAGGTTCTAGCTTTCAAAGTTCTAGTTAGAATCATATCAAATAGAGTAGATAATTGCTTCATTTCAGTGAATTCTATTCTCGATATTGCCAAGGAAGCTGTGAGGATTGATAGTTTTTGAGAAACTATGATTCACTCCTAGGATCGAGGATCTTACAGATAAATTAGATGAGCTATTTTATTTAGAATAAATCTACAAATTGCACAGGCTGATAAGTACACTCGGTTATTTTGTCTGTTTTAAATTATTGTTTAGTTGTTATTCCTAGATACATTTAAATAGCTTGCTTTCATTATATTCTTGAAAGGTTTCTTAGAAGAATAGAAGTTATTTATGTTTTAGGTTTATTCCACATAGTTAGAGTTTGCTTAGTTACAGTTAGATTTACATTTCATTTCGTATGACAATCACGGGACCTCAGGAGCCCAGGGAATATATATTTGAGCCAATCGTGCCTCAACCAAACCTCGTCACAGCAATAGTTGACATAGACCAAAATCTCAGAATACAGGTATTCCGAACAAACAACTGATCAGTTCTCAATTAAGAGGGTTAAATATAGAAGACGACCAAGCACACACGTTTTGGTCAAACCAACCAAATTACAGATTTCCCTAGGTAAACACTCACATGACTGTAGAAGGGTTCGAAAGAGAACAAACCTTTGGTTGTGATCCTTTGGTCCAACAGCCGGGTGCAGGAGACACTCTCACAGACATAGATACTAGTTTAAGAATCCAGGTTGCACAAACGCCTGTGAGATATTCTGAGAAAGTCACACAGATATTGGTCCTAAACATAGAAGCTGAGAAAGCATATGATTACTGGATACTAGGAATTAGGACTTGATTCACGTATGACCATAACAGAACCGCAACATCCAAGAGTCCATGGTTGTGACCCACAGATCTCACAGCCCAACAAATCCACAAGTCAATCAGATATAAACGCTAGCTTACGCACACTAGTATTCCAATCCACTCCAATTCCACCCATCATCATCGAACAATTGTCCTTACTGGATATAGCGGCTAACGAAGCTAGAGAATTCTGGACTAGGCCAGAAAATCGTCCGTAAAGTCAATTGTTTTCACCATCCACCCTATGACCTTATCTGGAGATATACACGAAACTATCCCAAGTCATTTTCCATGTATTCCACAACCCATAGATCGAATCATGCTAGAGCTCGATATTGATTGGAGCCTTCAAGCAGTCATCCTTGTCGATCGATCTATCACACCAGTCCAAGTTAGAAGGGCCTTCTTTGCCTTAGATTCACAAATTCCACTAGTGCGTGTCGAAGACATTAGACTACCTAACTAGTTTGTCTGAATCCAACGCATATTCTACCCCCACCGGCTGTCTCGGCATGACCTCGAGAGGTCGGGTACGCGGAAGAGTCACTTGTAGATTCTCACACTCGCCTGTCACTTTTCCGGCATACAAAATTGGTGAACCCGACGTGAAGAAAATGAAATTAGTGAAGCTGATGTAAAACTTCCTACTTTCTCATCCGGAGTCATAGTATCACGTATCCTTTCACAAATCACCTTCGTTCCTTCCCATTATTCTGCGGGTATTCATATACCCCCCGAATATGTCGAGATTCGATGAATATGGCAGACCCCTCTTGGGTCTCGAGGCATACTACACCCAACAGAATAGGCAATCATCACCCTCGCTCTCAGTATGGGGCGACAACTATTCAACTAATCAGTTGTCAACACAAACCCCAAGAATCAGATATAATTCGTCTTTTCAAACTGAGGAGTTAGATCAACCCCCTCGAACACAACAAACAGAGCCTTCAGGCTCAAACAATATGACATTTACCGGAGAACCTAGTTCGTCTCCTCAAATGCTACTTAGACCACAAATCAGTAGACAGTCTAACCCATACCTAGTCTTAGATGATGAACAGTCAATACGTTATCCTAGGAGTAAACAACATTCTCGGGTTATGTACCCACCTATAGGAGGTTTACAAATACAACCCGAGGTCTCTTTTCAAGAAAATACCTCTATGCCACTGCATATAGGAAATACTCTCGGAGAAACTTAGCAAGATAGCGATCAGTTCATGACAGGCTATCACATGCCTATACAACACCAGGGTATACAACAAACGCCGCTCAGGAAAAGCACCGTGACTTCACCAAATGAAGTCATTTCAACGTTAGTAGAAAAAGTGAGAGGGTTAGAACTTGCTCAAGCAAGTCAAAATTCTCCGTTCATACAAGCAGGAAATTCCAATCCTCCATACCACTATGGCCAGTAGATCTCCTCACAGGAGTAGGCACGTTAGGTATGCCTCCTCACTATCCACAACAAACGCCAACAAGGCCCATCATCTCTAACACTATTCCTCCCGGTCTAGTATCAAACAATCCATTCCTAGACAATACCCCGTCATACTTAAACATGTACTCCAAATCACCACAAGGATATATGTTCTCCTCCCCCGGCATGTTTTCTCAAACGTAGGGACTTCCCTATGCCCCTACCAATGCATACGCTGCGCCATATCAACAACCCATCCCACCACCACCCCCGCAGCAACCACCATCAATGGTCGAAAACTATGCAATAGGGACTTATTCAGAATATCTGAAAGAGCCCTTAGACTTTGCCATATGAAGCGTCATGCTTCCAAGACCCATTCCTGATTTACCCAAGTACAAAGGTGAGGGAGATCCAAACGTGCATATCAAAGCTTACGCTACAGCCATACGAGAATTACTCCCTTGGGATGGGGTTGTTGCTAAAATATTCCCCAAAACCTTGGAAGGCATTTCTCTCGACTGGTATTATAGAATACCTGAAGCCTCCATCCACTCATTTAAACAGCTCGTATTAGATTTCATTAAGGCATTCGACATGAAAAAATTGTTGAGAACAAGAATTAGGGAATTCTTACACATCAAACAAGAACACAACGAATCTGTCGCCCATTTCATCCAAAGGTGGCGTACAGTCCTTTATTCCTCGGCAAGTGCTCCAAACATGGATCAGATGGAACTATGTGATTTATTCCTTCACTCTCTTAGCAAAGAGGTGAAGGAAGAAGTCCAAAAGTTCCCACTAAGGACTTACGATGAAGTACTTGAGAGCGCTCTTCGAATAGACCAAGCAGCGATAGATAGTGGTCGTAAGACATATGGAACAAACGGGAGGTTAATCACCTCCACTCAGAACACTACAACTATCACAAATGTCAATCAAGGACCCAAAATCCTTAACAAAAATCGTGGGGTAACAACGGATGGAGTAACCGACCAGCCCAAGAGGGTAAATGTTGTTAATACTCCGTCACAAACAAACAACCAACGAAACAACAACTTTACCTCGACGATCAATACAGTGGATTTTAATCATCCACAACAACAACAACAACAACAACGGTGAAATCCCATACAAGGGCCAAGCCAAAACTCATTTGGTTATCAAAACCAAATTCAAAACCAGAAACAACAATTCCAAAACTTTAATCCTAATAGGCAACAGTTTGATCAGAATTTTAGGCCACAATATACACCAAACCAACAAAACAGGAATTACAACCCCAATTCTTATTGTGGTTTCCACAAAATTCGGGGTCACGATACTAGAACATGTTGTGACTACAACAAATTTATGCAACGTTTGCCAAAAGAACAAAGACAATTCTTCACAAAATTTTTTTTGGCAGATCCCGTGTCATCACAACCAAATACGCTCGTAGGGGCAGTTTCCCCTCAGAATGCTCCCCTCAAAATCTTTAACGATCCACTCCCAAATCATGATAGCAATAGGCTGAATCCAACTGGAACAAACAAGGGTGCAATGTCGGGAAACAATGATCATGAAGCCTCGACTTCACTAAATCCATCAGCTGTGCCACAGTTAGGAAGTCAACCGAGACCCAAGATAGTCAGTTTGGTAGAATTAGACGCTGAACTACCTATCGAAGCTATAACAAGAACACAAGAATATTTCTCTCAACCGAGCCCAAGTCATCTGCCAGAAACAGATAAGAGTCAGCAAATAGTAGAAAAACCCGTAGGTGCCTATGATTTAATTAGTGACCTAACAAAGACCTTCTCACACATTTCATTCTTGGATTTACTAAAGAACTCTCCCCCTCATAGAGCTGCTCTTTTAGAAGCATTAGGTCTAGGTCATCTAATTAACATCACTCCACCTCCTGAAACACAAGTAAATCACGTAGATTTTGATATCCACCCTCTGGGGCAGCCGGACAAGGATGTCGAATTCATATTCGAAATAAGTAAAATGCCCACAGATGCTGAGATCACACGCCGAGGTGATCCAGCCTTACACTTATAAGTACGGGTCTATAATAACTATGTAAAACGGGAAATGGTTGACGATGGGGCTGCAGTTAACATAGTCCCTTTCTCTTTCCTCCAAAAACTTGGATATGGGGAAACAAACTGTTCCACTACTCGAAATACATTGAGAGGCTATGATAGCCTTAAAGCCACTTTGATAGGAACTATAATACTGCCGGTCACCTTAGGGCCCAAAACAATCCTGACTGAGTTTTATATTATAGATCGGGAAACTAATTATAATATGATACTTGGCCGACCATGGATACACCAAATGAAGGCAATCCCTTCTACTTTATTTCAAGAAGTAAGATTCTTGCATCTAGGAAAGGTATTTGTAGCCAAAGGTGATCCAAAACCTTTCGATTTGCACCTAGCTGATTTAAAGAAAAGACCAGGGGTGCACTCAGAATTTGAACTTCCAACAAACCAACTTAATAAACCCACTGACCCAAAACCAGAGGAAAAGTTGGTACCTACAACGGATCTTGAAACTATCAGCATAGCCAAAACAATTCCAACCCCCAAAGATAAAACTAAAGAAACAATATCATTAAGGACTCCTGCGAAAATCGTTGAGTTGATAGAACAAGATTCACCAATGTTCTTACCATTTGATTCAGTAGGCATAGGATATTCCCTAGGTGTTGGTTCCCTTCCAGCAGAGGACCTCTGTATGGTAGAAGTAGAGTGCGCAAACGCAGCAAATGCCCCAACATCTATACTCCCGACTAAGTATTGGACTCTCCATTTCGATGGAGCTAAATGTCGTTATGGAGCAGGGGCAGGTATAATTCTTACTTCGCCCGAGGAGAAAGTCCTCCCATTCACTTTTAAGTTAAACTTTGAATGCACAAACAATGGCGCTGAGTACGAAGCCCTCCTTCTTGGTCTCACCTTAGCTAAAAGAATTAGCGTTGACAACATCAGGGTCTTAGGAGACTCAAAATTAGTGGCAAACCAAGTCTTTGAAGTATACGAAACCAAAGCCGAACACTTGCAGCTTTACAAAGAAGCCACATTAGATTTAAGCAAGGCATTTAACTTCATATCCATTGAAGCAATCCCACGAGAGAAAAATCTTCTCACCGATTCAATAGCAACTTCAACATCACGTTTTACTCCAAGCAATGAGTTAGAAGATACCCAGTTCACGGTGTCCATTCGTGATGAGCCATTGATAAAAATAATGACAAATCCCCTTTCAAGCGGAAGTGAATCTACCACCCCAGACCATGTTGATAATAATATGGCCACTTTGGAATACTTAAACGCCTATGTGGCATTACATCTCTCCTATCATATGCTAGATTTATCCTTAATTCCACATTCGTCTTCCTATTTTGGGAATCCCATGATGGATTTCCCCTCACAAATAGAACCTAGCATATACGCAGTAGACAATGGGGAGGGTTTGGATTTACCTCCAACACCACCTGAGTTTGAAGAGGGTAACGCCTCTTTGATCGAAGAAACAATCGATGTCAACATCGGGACAGAAGATGAACCGAGAATATTGAAATTAGGATCATCCTTAACCACAGAAGAAGTGGAAATACATACCCAGATTCTCAAAGAACATCAGAAGGCATTTGCATTTAATTATAAGGAGATGACAGGAGTCATACCCCACATTGCGGTGCATAACCTCGTCACTAAATCAGATGCAAAACCAATTAAACAAAAATCAAGACCCATGAAGCCCAAAGTAGCTCTCATGGTAAAAGAAGAGGTAATAAAACTCCTCCAGGTAGGGTTCATCAAACCAGTCGACTACTCCCAATGGGTATCTAATATCGTCCCCGTTCTCAAGAAGAATGGAAAGATATGCATCTGCATAGATTTCCGAGATATCAACAAAGCATGTCCTAAGGATGACTTCCCATTACCATCCATAGATGTTATTGTTGATGCAACGGCTGGTTTTAAACTTTTGTCTCTCATGGATGGATTCTCAGGATACAATCAAATCAGAATATCTGAGCAAGATCAAGCTAAAACCACGTTTATAACTCCTTGGGGAACCTATTGCTACGTTGTTATGTCATTCGGTCTCAAGAACGCCGGTGCTACGTACCAGCGGGCCATGACATACATATTTCACGATCTAATTCATAAAATCATGGAATCTTACGTAGATGACTTATTGGCTAAGTCCAAGAAGCGTTGTGACCATCCCGAAGTACTCCGCGTCATTCTTTCACGTCTAATAGAATACAGAGTCACATTAAACCTAGAGAAATGCGTCTTTGGTGTAACGGGAGGGAAGCTCCTAGGCTATATCATATCGTCACGAGGGATAGATGTTGACCCAACCAAAATTCGGGCTGTCCTTGAAATGGTTCCACCTTCAGATGAATCTGGAATCAGATCATTTCTCGGAAAGCTGGGCGCAATCCAGAGATTTATCCTGGACTTAAGCTTCGCCGTTCATCCAATCAACAATTTACTCAAGAATGACTATAGCATTGATTGGACCAAAGACTGTAATGAATCCTTTGAAGTAGTTAAGTGTTTTCTATTATCACCACCTACGCTAATGCCACCTAAGCTACATCACCCGTTAATTCTATATTCACGAGCTACCAATGTCTCGCTGGCCTGTATGTTGGCCCAAGAAGACGATAACAAGAGAGAACGTGTGATTTACTTCATTAGCCGAACGCTGCTCGACTATGAAACACGCTATACACAGGCAGAACGAGAATGCCTTGCCATAGTCTTTGCTACTAAATGCCTAAGACGTTATATGCTGAATCAAGAAACGAAGGTCATGGTAAAAACGGACCATCTATGGACTTTCCTCACACAAGGGTCATTGTCTAAAAAGGCTGGATGTTTTATAACCTTAATGGGAGAATTCTAATTAACGTTTGTAAATCAGAAGTCAGTTAAAGGGCAAATCATCACAGATTGGTTAGCTGACAACCCATTAGATGGAGGTGATTTAGTAGATTTAGACTTTCCAGATGAATGCGTATACTACATCGAAACCCGACCCGCTATCTCTGAGTGTCCCTGGTATGCTGATATCATTAACTATATCATGGACCATACATATCCAGAAGGAGCTACACCACAACAAAGAAGACAGTTACGCATAATCATAGCTAAATACGTCATTATAGAGCAAGTGCTCTATCGAAAAGCATTCGATGGAATGCTCCTAAGATGTGTTGAAACATAGGAATCCAAGAAGATTCTCCATGAATCTCACAGCGGTATATGTGGAGGCCACTTTGGTGGCCACGCCACTGCTCGAAAAAGACATCGAATGGGTTATTTCTGGCCCACTCTAGAACATGACGCGATAGAGTTTACATGCAGGTGTCATAAGTGCCAAGAATTCTCCCATGAGATCCACATGCCGGCACAAGCTCTACAACCAATCGCTACTCCATGGCCCTTTTCTACATGGGGTCTAGACTTAATAGGGAAATTCTCTCCCTCATCCACAGACGGCCATAATTTTATAATCACGGCCACTGAATATTTTACCAAATGGGTAGAGGCTATGCCTCTTACTATTGTACCTGGTTCTGTGATCGCCAAGTTCATTTTGAACCAAATCATTTGCAGGTACGATATCCCGCAAATCATTATCTCCGATAATGGAACTTCTTTTAAAAATGAAGAAGTTTGCGAACTATGCAATAAATTTAAGATAAGCCATCATACAGCTTCCTTGTCTTATCCCCAAGCCAATGGACAAGCTGAAGCAACAAACAAGACACTGAAAGCCATTCTCCTTAAAACGGTGAAAGAAAACAAATGAGATTGGCATTTGAAGTTATATCTAGCCTTGTGGGCCCACCGAACCTCAATAAGAACACTAACGGGAGAAACTCCTTTCTCGCTAGTATTTGGGGCAGAAGCAGTTCTCCCACTTGAGGTTGAAATACCCAGTCTCTGCATTTCATTACAAGGGATTCTGGAAGAAGACGCTTACAGAGAAGCATGTCTTTCACAACTAGAAAGCCTAGATGAAACTAGGTTAGATGCTGAGTAGCGGCATAGAGCTTATGCTGACCGAATGTGCCGGCAGTATAACAAGAAGGTCTATGAACACGATATATATGAAGGTGATCTATTTCTAAGACTAGACAGCCGGATCGACAAGAAGACCGGCGAAGGAAGGAAATTCCGGCTCAAATGGTTGGGCCCATACCGAGTCATGAAGGACTATGGAAATGGTGCTTACCTCTTATGTACGCTAGAAGGTGAGGAATTTGGTGAAACAGTCAATTCCCTGCACCTCAAGCAATTCTACGCATAAGCAACTAGCACTACTTGTATAATTATCTACATTTCATCTTCATATAGATTTAGATCATTTTGTCCACTTTTTTCTTACATAAATTGTGATCAAGGAATCTATTCTCAAAGCAATTCATTACAAACTCGTGATGTTTTTGGCATAAAGCTCTTTAATCATACCTCTCCATCTTCATTCATCATCGCATCATCTCGGAATCTTTTATCAAATAAAATCAGACATGACAAAGTCTTAACGGTAACCATACCAAGATCTGCAAGTTTGTTCTCACTTTGATTTCTTCTTAGGATAGGTGTCTTGCCTATGGTCTGTTCTAGAAGCTTCATGGTGTCACATCTATCCCATATATACATCTCTTTGGAAATAAGCACATACTGACATTTTACTCAAATAAGCAAGTCAAAAAGTGATTAAACAGAAAATTTTATTTTTACACATTTCCTTGCCCCACCAACCTTCGGTGATGAGCTTGCGTCTCTTACTAGTGACGTAGGGTTGGGAAAGGATGGAAATGCCCTTACTCGCCTATGCCTTGCCCATGGTGATAAACCCACACTTCTTACTAGTAGCATGGGGCAAAGTACAGGGGGTCCTCTTGACAAAGAAAATGTTAAAAGTCATAAACAAACAATTCAAACTTTGAGTCAAAAATGAATGAATCAGATGTCCAAAATTCCAAGAGAGTTAAAATCCTAAAAACCCAGATCTTGTCTACTATGTGGCCATCTATAGGTCTAAGTCTGGATAAACCAAAAAGTAAGTTGCATTCTAAACTATGGAGTCACTCGGGTAGAGTAAGCTTGTAGTTTCCAATTTGGTTCCGCCAAAGCTTTGTCTATCTTTCATCACTATCGTTTCACCACTTGCACCCTTCTTAACTCTCAGTGATGAGCCCTCGCATCTTACTAGTTGCATGGAGTTAGGAGTGGGGCAAGTTAATCTGTTCATCATACTGGTTATATTCATCACTTTGCAAAACAAACATGAGGTATCCGAATTGCTCACAGAAGCTAGGATTCAAAATCACAATATATCTGCAATATCATGTATCAGCATCATGAAACACAAAAAGAAAGTAAACATTTGCATCATCTGTTCTCCATTGCATACATTCTAAAAAGCATATAAACATACACCGTAGTATATAAAAGAAACTATAAATAGAAAGGGAAAACATGAGTGCCAATATTTTGATCCAAAACAAATGCATATATATAAATAATCAATGTTTATATACAATGTCATCATGCACTAGGCATGGTCAAAATGCTCAAAGAGCCCGTGATACACAATAGTACAAAATACACAAGGGCCAAATGGCCTCTCAACCCCTACGTGACCCCTCCGAAGGTGCAGGCCCTCGCCTAGGACTCCGGCTACGCCGACGCTCTGAATGTACGGAGGGCTCAGGGTCCCGAGGGGCAGCCACGGTCTCACCACGAGAATGGCTCCTCATAAGGTGCTCAGCCATCCTGTAGCCTGCTAACTTTGTGCGCAGGGTCGACACCATCCTGGCCACGTGCCAAATAGGAGCGAAGACATCGGTATGTCTACCAGCTGCTGAGGGCTCCCCGGCATCTACGGACAGCTCCGCGCGAGTCCTATCCATGGGGATCATCAAGGAATCAGTACATACCCTGTGGATCAGATCCCGCCACTCGTCAACAGTCTTTGCAAACAAAGAAGAAAAAATGAATCAGAAACCAAGTAAGAGGCTAAAAGATACAAGATAAAAACACAAGGAGAGATAGCAATTAAAAAAAATCCTAAATTAAACAAACGTTAAAGAAGGAAGAAAGGATAACTTACTTGGATCACCGGGCCTCCAAGATGGGTCGCTGGGACCACCAGCACCCATGCCGCGGATGTTGCTGCCGATTGAGGGGCTGCTCCTATGGTAGGGGCAACATGTCACCGTACAACTAACTCGTCCTCTCCACCATGGCCCTGAGAGAGTGGCTCCTCTGAAACTAGAGTGTCCTTCTCTGCACTCTGCTTAGCCCTCTTTGCCTACATAATGTCCTGAGTGTCATGCCACTCAGGATCACTGTCATCAGTGTACTCCTTTGACCCTCCCTCTGTAAGCTCCTTAGAGTTGGATTCAATATCTATGGGGTCATCACTACTATGAGCAGGACCCGCAGCAATCTGAAGTAAAGGTGCCCGAGGCACACCAGCTCTCCCTCTAGCATGAACTATCCTCCTGGCTGTAATGGGAATGCCAGGAGTGATCACTATCCAACCACAGCCTATAGGCCCCCCTCTGGCCTCGCGAACTGATCTATAAATTGGTGCCACTAAGGGAAGCATGCCCATATACGGTAGGCCAAACTACTAAGGAATTCTGCCAAAAGGATGCACCTCCACTTATCCCACTCAATCAATGAGTCCGCCCTGTGGTGGAGCAAGAGATCAAGGTAAGAGTCTCCTCTCCCCATATGCCGGCCATAAGCTGGTACGGTGTCACCTCTATGTCTACAGTAGTAAGGGAGGCAACTGGCTAGTGAGGTGCTCTAAGCACCGACATATATGTCCATCTATCTTCCCTCACAGCCCCAGGATCTGCCACCTCCACGCCTCTGCCATAAGGGATAAAACGCTCATACACCCAACTCATGACTAAAGTCGGGTGGCTCAATGACTGTCCCTGTAAATGGAACACCCTGTATAAATCATGGTAGGTGGTACCCAAAATATCTGCACCCCAGGCGTATATCTGACCATGCCCCTCTATCTGTGCAATGATGGGGGCCTAGCAGTATAACAATGTATCCCCTCCCTTGTCCCTGATCAGTCTCGAGGTAAGGATCCCCATGACAGCCTGTCGAAGTATGGGGATAGGCAAAGAAGGAAAGGATCAAACTCTCACTCCCTTCTTCGACCCTGTGGAGATAACTACATCTCCCATATATGCTGCCCACTGTGTGAATCTGTGCCTGTGAGCCTGTTGTCTCCAATGTAAGTCTCCTCTCGATGATCGGAACCCCCAAAATATGGTAGCCATCCTCGAGTGTGATGGTCCACTCACCACGGACCCCTGGTAGTCGGAAGGTGTTATGATCTGCATCCCAGTAAGAGAATAAGTCACAAATGATGTGACTAGATGGTGCAACATGAGGCACATGCGATATACGTAGTATACTAGCCCTCTGAAGTGTGTCCTCCTTGTCCTGCGAGAGGGCATCTAGTACTCCTGAGAGAAAATCACACTCTCTCCTTCTCTGCTCCATCTAATATACTCCTCTCTCGCCTGCCTACACCCAAAAAAACACAAAATAGAGCAAGTTAATATCTGAACAATACCAAATATAAGTTCTTTTGCATTCTGTGTAGAACTACCGCCCAGAGCAGGGAGGCGGTTTTGTAACCACTGCCTTAAGGGCAGTGGTCGTGTAACTGCCACCTTAAGGGTGGCGGTCGTGTAACCGCCACCCTGAACAGGGCGGCGGTCATGTAACCGCCGCCCTGGCCAGGGCGGCGGTCGTGGTCCAAAAACCCATGTGGGTTTTTAATCTTAAAAAGCCTAAAACTAGCAAAAAATGACCATTTGACCTAAAAATGGAGCCTACCCAGTAGGCGCCCCCCCCTAGGTGGACCTTTTGAACCTAATATTTTCAAAAATAACCCCCCCATTACGAAAAATTTAGCATTTCAAATTTAAAGGGGGAAAAACACAAAATTGAAGAAAACCAACCTGTGATCTAGCAGGGCGGTGCTCCGCACGTGGAGGCATGATCATGATCTTGCTGTGGACATTTTGACTCTACTCACACATGAAACCATCACCATGGGTCCTAGAGCTCAAAATCAATCAAATCAACTCGCGCAAATGAATAGGAAAATGGGCCCACTTTCATATATATAGCACCCTGATTTGTTTTAAAAGACTTTTTCACAGGTTTGGAGCGCTGATGGAGGTAAGTCCCTATCCCCGCATGAATGGTACATTCTCATTCCCTATTATTTTAGCATTTATTTTCCAAATTATTGTATCTATTTGCACTTGAGTTCTCTTTCATTTTGCAGGTAGCGGGAATTTTGGATGGCGTAATTTCAACACACAGACGTGTAAGGTATAACTTCTAACTTCCCATTTCGGGACTGCCATACTCGGACCCACCATTTTATGCCTCTTCATGGCTAAAACACTTCTCCGAGGGGGCAATATGTACGTACCCAAAATTGTAAGGTACTGTACTACCGGAACAGTGTAACAAGTGCCCCAATGATGATACAGGTCTCCTCATAAGGTGTTCGTGATCCAGAAAGGCTCTCCGAATATGCGTTAACATCCCGCATATCCTGATTAGCCCCTGCATGCTTTGTTTTTCCCTTTTCCCCTCTTTTCTTGCCCCTTTTCTCTTTAGTAATGAAATCACCGCCCTAACTGGGCGGCGGTCCTGTAACCGCTACCCTGAATAGGGCAGCAGTCCTGTAACCGCCGCCCTGAGCAGGGCGGCGGTCCTTTACGCGTTTTCCAGAATGTTCTTTTGACGTGAATCGCATGAAATATCACATTTCACCAGCTTTCCCTTGCTGACTTGAGCATGCATTTATGTTTTTGGTCCCCTAGAATAGTGTTTTTCCTTTGTTTATTGTTTAGGATTTTAATTTGGTTTTGATCTTTGGGTGATTGAATTCCTATAAATGCATGGCTTGTGCTCAAACAAAAAGACTAATCTTTTTCTCTCATCTCCTCATTTTCAGTAGTCTAGCTTTTTATCTTGTTTAGAAGCCATATTTTCAATTCACTTGCATGTTTAGTTAGTATTGTTTAGCTGTTGGTAAGCCACATACCCATCTTGTGCAGGAAGTGCTGTTATTTCAACCAATCCGGTTTGAAGTTTGTCTCTGAATTTCTCTTTGCATTAGATTTAGCTATTATTTTTCTTAGAATACTTGTTTTAGTTCATTTGCATGCTCATTTATCATTGTCTAGTTGTTGGTAAGCCACATATCCAGCTTGTGCAAACAGTGTTGTTGTTTTATCCAATCCATTGGAATAGAATAGCTTAGGAAGCCATTAAAGTTGCAGGTTTTTCTCTTCAAACAGGATAGTTTTAGGTTCTGGTCACTTCATATTGCATGACTTGCAGTAAAATCCCGCTAGGAATCACATAAGCCAAGCTCTGTACTCTTGCGTTGTCCCTCTCCTACTCGCATTTTCGGTCTGCATTTTGAGCTGTCCTTGTCCCAATATCTACTGTTGTCGATGCTAGCATTACATGCTTTCCTAGATCCACATGAACATGAAAGAACGAGGAGATCATACTAAGGGGACAAGATCACACACACCATCAGATTCACCACTGTTCTGTGGAATCCAGGTTCTAGCTTTCAAAGTTCAAGTTAGAATCATATCAAATAGAGTAGATAATTGCTTCATTTTAGTGAATTCTATTCTCGATATTGCCAGGGAAGCTGTGAGGATTGTTAGTTTCTGAGAAACTATGATTCACTCCTCACTTCTGAGGTAGGATCGAGGATCTTGCAGATAGATTAGATGAGCTATTTTATTTAGAATAAATCTACAAATTACACAGGCTGATAACTACACTCGGTTATTTTGTCTATTTTAAATTATTGTTTAGTTGTTATTCCTAGATACATTTAAAAAGCTTTCTTTCATTATATTCTTGAAAGGTTTCTTAGAAGAATAGGAGTTATTTATGTTTTAGATTTATTCCACGTAGTTAGAGTTTTCTTAGTTACAGTTAGATTTACATTTCTTTTCATATGAAAATCACGGGACCTCAGGAGCCCAGGGAATATATATTTGAGCCAATCGTGCCTCAACCAAACCTCGTCACAGCAATAGTTGACATAGACCAAAATCTTAGAATACAAGTATTCTGAACAACAACAGATTTACAACTGATCAGTTCTCAGTTGAGAGGGTTAAATATAGAAGACGACCAAGCACACACGTTTTGGTCAAACCAACCAAATTACAGATTGCCCTAGGTAAACACTCACATGACTGTAGAAGGGTTCGAAAGATAACAAACCTCTGGTTGTGATCCTTTGGTCCCACAGCCGGGTGCAGGAGACACTCTCACAGACATAGATACTAGTTTAAGAATCCAGGTTGCACGAAAGCCTGTGAGATATTATGAGAAGGTCACACAGATATTGGTCCTAAACATAGAAGCTGAGAAAGCATATGATTATTGGATACTAGGAATTAGGACTTGATTTCGCGTAATGACCATAACAGGACCACAACATCCAAGAGTCCATGGTTGTGACCCACAGATCTCACAGCCCAACGAATCCACAAGTCAATCAGATATAGACGCTGGCTTACACACACTAGTATTCCAATCCACTCCAATTCCACCCATCATCATCGAACAATTGTCCTTACTGGATATAGTGGCTAACGAAGTTAGAGAATTCTGGACTAGGCCAAAAAATTGTTCGTAAAGTCAATTGTTTTCACCATCCACCCTATGACCTTATCTGGAGACATACACAAAACTATCCCAGGTCATTTTCCACGTATTCCACAACCCATAGATCGAATCACGCCAGAGCTCGATATTGATTGGAGCCTTCGAGCAGTCATCCTTGCCGATCGATCTATCACACCAGTCCAAGTTAGAAGGGCCTTCTTTGCCTTAGATACAAATTCCACTAGTGTGTGTCGAAGACATTAGACTGCCTAACTAGTTTGTCTGAATCCAATGCATATTCTACCCCCACCAGTTGTCTCGGCACGACCTCGAGAGGTCGGGTAAGCGGAAGAGTCACTTGTAGATTCTCACGCTCGCCTGTCACTTTTCCGGCGTACAGTAACTACTATAGAAAATTATATAAAAGTGATAGAATATAGTAAATATACAAGCAACAAGCATGCAAAGATATGAAACCCTAAGCAAATGAGAGAGAGAGAGAGAGAGAAATTTTGACTTAGTTGATTCCATGTGGACTGGGAGTGATCTGGACTGAGTAATTACTGAAATAGATTGGAGATGGTGTTTTCAAGACCCACTGGAGGTTCTTAAACTTAGAAATGTGCAGGACATAAGCATCCATGGGAGTATAGGAGCACCCATGCGTTAGTGATTTATCTGGGCACTAGTGTCCACTTAGGTGCTGAAGTTCTGGTCTTTTCTGGGATGGAGGAGCTTCATTATTGATCCTATTTTGTCACTTTAGACTTGCTCCAATATCACCGGCCATACCTATAAAATAAATACCTAGCTACACATACCCACAAAACACATCAAACCTAATAAATAATATATATAATGGGGAGTCAGAATAACCCTAGCGGTAATCCTGAATAGTAATCATACAAATGAGCACTACAATACAACTCAGGATCCATGTAGTTCTGTGTGTATGTGTGTGTAATGATGCCCTAGGTTTCCCTTGTGTAAAATGCACTATGATAGCCGGCTAGATATAGATTTCTCCAAGTAGACAAATGTGTGATATGGAATAGAATGAACTTCCCCTCCTATGTTGTGTATCCAAAGTGATGCAACCCTTGTCCCTTGTATGGATGTGCTAGATGAATTCTTTGTAATGCTCTTTGTTAATTTAAATGCAAGCTTAGGTGATAGTAGATAATGCTAGTGCTTGGCCCTTAACTTAGAAGAAGTAACTAAGTATATAAATGATTCCCTTATTTGAAATTCATAATTGACAACTGAAAGGCTGACACAAAGTAGTAAAATGTGACCAAGAAGTAAAAGAGACCCAAAAGAGTCAGAAGAAGAGAAATAGGGTTAGGAGTGCCCATAAGGGATAGGAGTGCCTCACGTTAGCTTCCTAATTGGGCGCTAGTGTCCGAGGCCATAAAATATAAATTAGTAAAGTACCAATAAGACTGTAAGGTGTGTAAGACCAATAAAAATGCAAGAGATAAAGAAAAACTTCCAAAGGAGTTTCCAACTACTAGTTTTATTGCTTAGGAATCATCTATACATTAGTATGCTTTAGGACCTAGAAATGTACCCAAGTGCATAGATTTTGTGCCTACATTTTCCCCCACTTTATGATGTTGAGTAAATACTTGATAGCATAAAGTATATAGAAGATGTATACCTTGTAATCTTATAGAGAAGAGTGTAGTTGATAGTGTGTCGAGTGGATAAGTGAAGTTTGAAATGATCGTAATGTGAAGTGTGGAAAGTAGGAAGGGGAGGTAGACCTTAATAGTGAAGTGTATGTATAATGGTGTGTTATTGGAGCTTGTGCTCACTGATGTGAGATGTTTCTTGTTGCATATAAGGATGGACCTACAAAATAAGAGCAAGAAAGTATTCAAAGTTGTTTATATGAAAAATCAAAGTAATATGTGTATAAGTACAAAGTGTGTAAAAGGATAGAGTGCACATGATGTATAAGAGATTATGAGATAGAAAGTTATCCTATTTGTATTAAATATGTTGTTGAATTTGGATTCCTTGTTACTTATGGTGATGTTTTTGGGTTATCTCATGCCAAGAGGGAATTTTTTGGGTGATCTCACGCTAAGAGTGAACTCTTTGGGTGATCTCATGCCAAGAGAAGAGTGTTGGGGAGAGAGGTATATTTTTTCTCTCCTTCCATGATGCTTCCCCATAAGAACCATTACATGTGGTACATCTTTGATTTGTAACCTATTTTTCATGTTGTTCTTGTTTGTAACTAATTGAATGTATTCTATAAATATAGGCAAGTGCCTGCTACTTGAGAACTTTACTGTAAATTGCTAGAGATTGTGCTAAACTGGTTATTTTTCCCACGTGACACTAGATCCTATGGGGACACAAACACTCACTTCTATTGTCTAGTGTTGGGTGCTAGTGTCTGCTCTGTATTTTTGGTCCAAGTCAGATTCTGGACCGTTCTATGACTGTGTGCTTTGGCCAATTTTGTATTGTACAGATTTGTTCTAGAGCTCTGAGTTGTTGTAAGGGTGATTTATTCACCTAATAGATGCCCCCTCATTTTTTGTACATGTGACGACTATAGGCGAATGTAGCACAAATGATAGGACCTAGAGCTGATATGCATATCATGTACTGGATACCTGTAGGGGGTAGGGGATGTGTATGGTAGAAACCAAGGCACATGCAAACAAGATGGACTAGTAAACAATTTTTAGTGTAAAAATAACTAGCATGAAATATAAGACAATGTTACAAGCAACTAGGAAGATAAGAGGGGCCACAAAAAGTGGGTTTCAGACATGGGACATCGCTCACAATGTCACAAGACAATTAAGTCTGAAGCGGCCATAAGAAAATAATGATCAAGCAATACATAAAGCATAGCTCACAACCAATAGCAAGTAAAAGGTGATAGATAAAAATGGTTATATAGTATCCTGCAAGAAAATTCTACACATGAAGCACATGTTAATATTTTAGAAAGATAAATAGCATGTCAAATCATGTATATAACACCGAAAAGGAAATTGATAGTAACATGAAGTAATAAATAATGTAACAATGTGACATATGATGTGTGGAGTGTAAGAGTAGAAAAGGTAGATACCCCTAAGATCCTCGACGGGATTGGTAAAGATAAGTGTCGAACATCATGTGTCGTGGAAGAATATGTAAAGGTGTTGCATTCACCTCAACATACCAAGTGAATATGCATGTGTATATAGAATAAGATAATGACATACCAAGTACTCAACTGGCATAGGAAACAAAGTGTAACATGTAATAGTATAATCCAACAAGAGTAAGTATAACCAATATGTGCATATGATGTGTGAATGTGATGATGTGCTGTGAAATGTAAGATGTGGAAATGGTAAAAGCAACGTTGCCCCAGTGGATGTGCGTGATATGAGGTTAGTTTAGGAATGATCCCTCAACATTCAAGTATGAACCATAGAGCAAGAGTGCTTCATTGGGTAATGAATGTATTGTATATGAGTAGATGCTAGGAAATATGTATCGTGAATCATTGAGCATGAAGTTTAGATGATATGAGGTTCATTTATGAATTGGGCCCTCAACAATCAAGTATGAACCGTAGAACTAGAATTCATCACTGGGTAATGAAGATGAAGTATGCGAACCAACGATGTGGTGATGCTTAGGAAGATAGTCGGGAAGCATGGAGTGAGAATTAGTAGCTAGGATGTGAAAAATGAGGTTCATGGAGGAATTGCACCCTCAACAGTTAAGCATGAACCATAGAAAAATAGTGTGTCATCAAGTAATGAAGATAAAGTATGTGTTGTGAGAGTAGATGCTAGAAATATTTATCATGAAGCACGAAGCGTGAAGTGTAGAAAATGAGCTAATAGTAGACAATACAAACAACCAATAGTGATGGATGGGAGGGGTAAGTGCGACGATCCCCAAGTGTGTATATCAGGAGCTGTTGGAAAATAGATGTGATCATTGTGAACAAGAATAGCCAAATTATGTATAATACACGAAATGATGTATATGGTATGTATAAAGTAGGATACTTATCTTGAATAAAAGGATCCATAAGTAAGCATGAGTATAAAAGCACATATGGAGTAACATGGGAGCATAGATAGATGTAGAAAGGTGTACCCATAGTGTAGATAATAGAAACTACTACTATAAATATTCACGTGAATTGCAAAGAAAAAGTAAGGTATAAATGTGTATGTGAAGAGGATGGATAGGAAACTTCTTAATTAGAATGTGTGACTATGGGTGGGGGGATTGGGTGCCCCTAAGAGTGCGAGTGATGGAGGTCTATCTGATGATGCAAGGGAGATACCATGCCATGGTGGTGGATGTTGAAATGGGTCAGGAGTATCAGTATTTGTGTTAGGGGGATCTGATTCACCAAGGTAAGTTGTAGCATTGAGAAAAGATTAAAAAACTCTTTTTGTGATGGTAAGGGGGGAAATGGTCGTAAGTTCCCATGTATTCAAATAGAGCATTTTCAGTAAGGAATGTTTCCAGTTTAGGAAAAATAGGAGAATCGGGATCACAAACAGGTGCAAGGCATAGTTAAGTAGTGTAAACCTCAAGAGAATATGTGGCATGAATGAAAGGAGAAGATGGAGGGAGATATCTGATGTCAAGTTTGGTGGATTTTATGGGAATATAAAGAGGCTTTGTGATCCCCTTTCCATTTTTTTCAAATCCAGTGCCAATGAAACTATAATGAAGAATATATTGATACCCAGGAGCATAATTTGTGAAATTAGGAGGAGATGTGGCAAAATTAGGGGTTTGAGGTGAATGATGAAGTGTTGCAAAAGGAAAATTGGGAGAAATATGTTAAGGCCTCATAGACCAAACCTTGGTATAGGTATCTAAGACATGCATGAAGATTTGAAGGGACCGTATGTATGGCATGGATCCAAATCCATCCAAGAAGAATATTATAATTAATATTATTAGGCATTACATGGAATGATACAAGAAAAGTGCATGGCCCAACAGTAACGGGAAGTGTGAGTGCACCTAAGACCCTTTTAGGAATATTATCAAAGTTGTAAATACAAATAGATGAGGAAGTTAAGGATGCTTCAGAAAGGGCAAGTTGTTGAAGAAATACTAAATGAAAAATATTAAGCCCAAATCCATTATCAACTAAAGCTCATTTAGCCCCTATTTTATTGATACAAACCTGAATACAAAGGGGGGATCATTATCTAAAACAATTTAAGAATTAATTTCATTAGATGTAAATGTAATATTTTCTTCATTAAAAGATAATGTTTTAGTGAATATATGATACACATATTCAGGAGAAGTATTAGGATGAATGTAAGTGTTATATTAAGAAGATTATATTTTATTCTAACATTCAGGATTAGCTTGTAAGAAGGTAAGAAGGAAAGAAGGAGACACTCATGTTGGTGGAAATGGAAGAATCCAAGGGTATCTAGGGTTAGGGAAAGACAAATATTATAGAATAGGAAAAATAAGGATCTGAGTATTAGATCATGAGTGGGGTTCACCAAATGATTTAATTTAAATTTAATTAAATCTAATTTTAGGGTAAATACTATATAAAATTATATACAAGTGATAGAATACAGTAAATGGACATGAAACAAGCATGCAAAGATATGAAACCCTAAGAAAAATGAGAGAGAGAGGGTGACTTAGCTGATTCTGTGTAGACTATGAGTGGTTTGGGATGAGTGACTGCTGAAATAGACTGGAGATGGTGTCTTCAAGGATCACTGGAGGTTTTAGAACTCAAAAATATACAAGACAAAAGCACCCACTGGAGGATAAGAGTGTTGAGGTGCTAGTGATTGATCTAGGCACTAGTGTCTACTAAGGTGACTAGGTTCTAGTCATTTCTAGGTTGGAGGAGCTTCAATGTTGATCCTCTTTTGTTACTATGGAATTTCTTCAATGTTGATGTTCATACATGTAACCTACAAAATAGATACCTAGCTACACATACCCACAAATCACATCAAACCTAATAAAGAAGATGTAGAATGCGGAGTCAAAATGATCCTAATGTTCACCCGAAGAGTGATCTTATGATAGAGTGTAGCACTACATCTCAAACTCCATGTATTTTTATGTGTATGTGTGTGTAAAGATTCCCTAAGGTGCATTTTTGTAAGTTGTACTATGACAACGAGCTAGATCTAGATTTCTCCAAGTATGAAAATGTGTGATATAGAATAGAATGAACTTCCCCTCATATGTTTTGTATGCAAAGTGATGGATCCCTTGTACCTTTTATGGATTTTCTAGATGTATGCTTTGTAATGTTCTTTGTTCCTTTAGATGCAAGCTTAGGTGATAATAGATAATGCTAGTACTTGGCCCTTAATTTAGAAGAATTAACTAAGTATATATATGATTACCTTGTTTGAATTTCGTAATTAACAACTGAAAGGCCGACCCAAAGTAGTAAGAGGTGACCAAGAAGTAAAATAGATACAAAATATTAAGAAGAAGAGAAAGAGCGTTAGGAGCACCCAGAAGGGGCATGAACGCCTCACGCTATTGTCCTAACTAGCACTAGTGTCCGAGGCAATAAAAGATAAATCGATAAAGTACCAGTAAGATTGTAAGGTGTGTAAGACCAGTAAAAATGCAAGAGATAAAACAAAAAGGCCAAAGGAGTTGTCAACCACTTTTTTTCTTTCTGAAGAATCATGTATACATTAGTATGCTTTAGGACCTAGAAATGTATCCAAATGCATATATTTTGTGTCTACAATCGGTATACCAAGTAATATTAAATATTCATTATTTTTCTTCACATTATCACTAAGAAGATAGTCATAATTAATCAGCCATTATTTTGCATCATCACAATCATGTTTCAATCCCTCATTGATTTTATCAAAACCATGCACACAAACATAAAATTAGAAACATAGACATTCATTTCATGCATTCTTTTTCCAAAATTGGTGACTAAGAATATAGTAATAAATTTATATCAATGGAATGTAACAAGGATAAGATAATTGAGTATTAAGATAAATGAGGTGTTTTATCTTTATAATATATTTAGGAATAAATATATAATATTCATGATATGAATTTAAAAACATCCATATGAATATTATAATAATGACTCCAAAAAGAGAAACTAAGAAACATGAAGATGAGCATAATTTATTGTTATTGCACCACAAAATGAATTTCTATTGGGCCAAAATAACTCCCTTATCTATAAGAGAGTTTTCATGTACATTGATACATATTCAATTATGCATGAACAAAAAATTAAAATTTATAGAGGAAGGTCATCATCATCTTTCGTGTTATTTGAATGGATCTCTTTATCACTCATATATGCATCTACTTCAGTTTCATCCTCATCACCATTTATTTCATTACCCTCCCCAACATCGGTTTCAAGATCTTCAATAGGCTAAAAATTTGCTTCTTCAAATCCTCTAATCTCATTTTCACCATCATCAACTTCCAATGTCTATTGTAATGTATCAACATATTGTCCATTGTGCATTACGTATAAATCCATTAAATGATGTTTTGATCAAGACTATATTTGAATGACATAAGACCATCCATGATTCATGACATCATCAATAAAAACTACTTCTTTTAATTGATAAGGGAACATATATGGTTCATGTATTTGTGACAAAAATTGGTGAATATTAGCAAGTATAAATCCATACTCATTATGGTGTGTTGCAGATGGTTGGACCTATTCACATTTCAATAGAATAGGTTTGTTTTCCCCATAATCAACTCGAATGCTCTCATTTATGATACCAAAAAAATGTTTCTTATGAGAACCACATGTTTAAATTCATAACTCACAATAAAATCACAATTTACCTTCCCTTGGTCTTTGTCTTCCACTTTAAAATGATTTCCACATGCCCGCATTCCACTTAATTTGGAAACCATAATTGATGGAGGATTTGAAAGCTCATATTCCTCCAAAGGTATATCTTGACCCTATTCTTGTGTTTGATTCAGTGCATCAATAATATATTCATCAAAGGATGGAAATGAAGATTCGTGAACTAGTACATATTTTTCTACACTTTTGAGAAAGAGGCATTCCCACTAATGTATATCAACTATATTTCCTAAAAACATAATCATTGTACAAGATTGCCAAAATTTTAATAAAAAAGAGCACACAAATAATTGAATTAAATAATTAAATAATAAAAATATCACTAATAGAGAATATATTCACCTATACCAATTCTCCAGTATAGACATGTTTTTAAGAACATAAGAATGTATCACATTTATTTCATTATGTGATAGTTCAAAACGAGTCACATTTACTTCTGGAAACTCACCTACAAATATTTTCTCTTCTTTATCATCCCATACACGTCAAGTTACACTTGTAAATTCCTTCACATACTTTGTGAAAAATAATATGGCCTCTTGCATTATATAGTCCTCAAACATATAACATTCAGGTATTACCTTATTAATAATTTTTTACAAAACATTCGTGTATCATTCTATAGGATACATCCATATTTTTTCTCAATGGCCCTACATACTTAAGTTCCTTCTCTATATGTATTATAATATGAATATAAATATTAAATATTGTTGGTAGAAACTCACATTCCAACAAACAAAGGACTTAAACAACCTCTTACCTCAAATAATCGAAAATTAAAGGATCTAACACATGTAAAATCATACATTTTAATAGCAAGCATAGTCTTATGATTGTTATTTTGGGTCTTTTTTCTAAAATTGATATGACTATAATAAGTAAAAAAACCACCGATCAAAATATAATAGCCACAAGTCTTTATATCTCTTAATCCTTTAATATTAGCTTGATGTCTCAATTAATTGCTTGCATATCCAGTGGAAAACCATGTTTGAGAAAAAAGGCTTATAAATTGTCGATGTTTTTCCTTTGTCAACACATAAGGAACATGTGGATTTTTGAATTTTTCATTATTATGACTTTCAACCCAAATATTTTGATGCATCTTTAGTTTTTTCAAGTCTCATGGCATTAATGATTAAGATAAAATGAAAATTTTATATTCCTAATCTGAATGCAATATTGCAATAAATGAATAATAATTAAGTACAACAAAGATACACAAGCAAGCTAAGTAATAAATAATTAAACCCTAATGTGAAAATAAGGGTAAGACGCCTTAGTTGATTCAAAATGTTGTTGAAGGTGTACAAGACTAGAAACTAGAGAAATCCAAAGCACTAACCGTCACACTGGAGCACAAAAATGTAGATTTGGAAAGATAAGATGGACTGGGGTGCCTAGAGAGGGACAGAGGTTCCCGTGGGCACCTGGGTCTTGATTCTGGGCACCTGGGTTTACATAATTTCTCAAAAATTCTAACTCTCAAGATCGTGAGATGTTTGTTGATTCTCACCTTTTGTTGCTACAGATTCACACGATGATCACTGAGGTCACAATAAACCTGCAATGAAAGATAGACCTACTAAACCCTTAAATAGACATCAAATCTTAAAAATAAAGATGAAGAATGAGGGGTCAAACTATCCTCAACCACCACAATGGTGGACTTACAACTAAGCCATGTACTACATCTCAGACCCAATGTAGTTTTGTGTGTGTATGTGTGGAATTATGCCCTACGTCGCTCTTGTGTCAGTCACACTTGGATAGCGAGCAAGTAGCTAGATGTAAAGAAATGTAGTAAATGTGTGCATGGAATAAAATGAACTTACCTCCTATGAAGTGTATACAGATGAACCAACCCTTGTGTCCCTTGTGATAGAGCTAGATGGATGCAATGGAGCTCTTAGATGCCTTGATGGATGCAACCTTAGGTGGAGATAGTATAATCTTAGTGCTCAGTCTCTTATTATTATCACATAAATTTATATTTATATGATTCCTTCACTTGGATTTCCTAATTAACCCCGAAAAATCTAAATACCAAAAATATAAGATTCTTAAACAGCTAGAAATGACCCAAAAAGTGTGACCAAAGTACAAAGAGGACAAGGGCACCCAGAGGGGATGGGGGCGCCTAGCGCTAGCATCCTAACTGGGTGTTGGTGTCTAGAATGACAAATGCCAAAAGGTGAAAAGATAGATTGAGCAAGTAAGAGTGAAATACTGAAAGAAGAAGCATAAAGAAAAGAAAGGTGGCCAAAGACATGGGTTAATCATTACTTTTCGTACTTATGAATCATATAAATACTAGTATGTAATCATGAATAAATAATTACCCAAAGTGCGTGATTTTGTGTCTACAACTAAAATTGTGTCAAACCCACCAAAAAGTGTTTCTAAAATAACCCAATAAACATTTTTCTCGCAATGCATGAAGTCAATAGTGTGTCTAATTGGAAATTATGCAAATTATGGCAACTTGTAGAATATGCACAATCATTTTACACATGTATCAATTATTGGATCATATTTACCATCACAAATACCACCACTTTCCATAATTGTTTTCTTATTGTAGAATTATCAATAATGTATTCACTTGTTATTTTCAATGGGGATTGTAAAAACTCTTCTTTACCATCAAAATGTGATTTTTTTTGACGATATGGATGATCCCTTAGAAGGTAAGCACAATGTCCACACTAAATGCATTTATTAAGTTCTCTTGAGAATCACACAAATGAATTGATAATGCAAGTGATACATCTTTTATAGCTATCAATAGTGAGCGCAAATAAGTTTCCATATGTAGGAAGGTCATGTATTGTAAAAGTAATGTTGCCCTTAATGTGAACCTCAAACAAGAGCCATCCCTTAAAGATTTGAATACATAAACCCCTTTCCACAATTCTTTTAACTCATCATATAATGGCTCTAATAAACATATATTATATATGATGTTACACTTTTCTTTCATGGTATAATCAATGAAATCATTTCAAAATATTGCTTGGTTACTATCCAAGGAGGAAAATTGTAATTTATCAAAAATATTGGTCAAGTTGACCAAGTAGTGCTCATATTTGAAAATGGGTTCACACCGTCTAAAGCCAACCCAATCTTCATATTGTGTTATTCTTGTGCAAAACTAGGCCATATGTTATCAAATTCCATCCACATTTGGGAATCAATAAGATGACTTTATTTTCCATCATGTCTCTTATTTTGGGCATACCATTGCATATGTTCAACAATTTATAGACACCTATACATTCGAAGTAACCTTTTTTAAGAGGAAAGTGATGAAGAAACTTTCTTGGAGAATTTGATTTCAAACTTGTTCTGTATTGTGCTTCTCCACATATAGGACAATGGATCTCATTTGAAATTGTTTTGAAAAACATCATGCAACCCTTTACACATGCATCAATGTTTTCATAACCTAATCCTAGCTTGGAAATAAAAATTTTACATTTATAATGTGTGCTCGGCAATAGAGATGCATCTAGTAATAAATCATGTAGAAATTCTAGCAAGTTATCCACATTATCATTTTTCCATCCATAAACCACTTGTAAATTTCAAATTGTTAGGATTACTGATAAAAGACTTAGTTTGTAAGATGGATACAAAGGTTTTGAAGCTTGATCCATTAAAATTTCCCACAATATTGTATCCTTATCCTTGATATTTATGTCACCCTCAAAATGAGTTGTACTTTTTTTGTTAGGTAATTACAAAACATCATTCATCAATCTAGTCATTTCCATCCCTTCATATATGTGCTTTCCATCATCGCGACTTCTCATACGATACATGTAAAATTCATCAAGATAATTAGATTGAGGCCAAGGGATAACTCTAGAGTGCCCATTATTTATTATATGCCCATGGATGATTTACCTTTTCTAACTATTCCACCTTTGCAATGGTTACATGGACATGGATATTGAGTAACATTTTTCCTAGACGCCTCAGCCTCATCAAACACATGATATTGCCCATATATCAATCTTTGAGCTTGAATTATATTTTAATTTTTACAATAAATGACATACAAACATTCAAATATGAACTTATTACAACCAACTTAAATCCACTTTAGCCAAGTATAGGTTAGAAAACTAAAATTTTGAAAGGTGACGGTGAAGACCTTAATCCAAGCTTATGTATTTTTATCCCAAAATTTTGGGACATTGATTATGTTTATACAATTTATTTCACACAAAACATGAAAATTAATATATACCTAAATGAAAAAAAATCAAAGTATAAATGGAATTTCATAGCTAAACAATCACTGCAAGTAGACATGTATTTGATTCTAAGATGGAAACATTTTTAGTGTTTGGGATTTATTTCCCCTTTTAATAAGACACATTCAAGGTAGCTGTTATTACTTTCAATTACATTAGTTATAACTCATCAAGATGTCTACCAAAAATATCTCATTTTATTAGAGAAGCATCAAAGTCTCTTAGAAAAGCACTATATTCCACTAGAGAAGCACCAAAGTCTCTTAGAAAAGTACCAGAGTCCGCTAGAGAAGTGCCTCAGTCTCTTAGAATTTCGTTAAAGTACACTAGAGAAGTGCCAAAGTCTATTAGAAAGGCTCCAAAGTCCACTAGAGAAGCACCAAAGTCTCTTAGAAAAGCGCTTGAGTCTCATTATATGAATATTATTCATATCTTGGATAATGTTCAGAATTTTGTGGAGTAGTTCAAGCTATATTTCTACTTTTGAAGAGTATGGGAGGTTTTGTTAATATTCCTTAGAAAATAATATGAGGCATGAGATAGAATTATCACAAATGGGAGTGAGAATATTTTCATTCTCTGTAAGTATTCAAGCTGAGTATATGTGCTTACCAATAAAACCAATGGAGTGAAAGAATTTATTATAAGATTATCCTTGCTTGTTCCACTATTCTTTTGATTTTTTCTACTAATAGAATTTTTCTTTTTTATGGTTCAGAACCAAATCTTGATTTAATATTTATTATTCTTTGTTTAATTTTTGATTGAGCACTTACTTATTAACTTCTGAGAAGATGTTAACTAGGCATTAATATTATTCTCTATCTCAAAAATATTACCAAATTCTATTCTATTTCAATGTTTGATTTTATATTTTTCAGAAAATTTGTATGGTAGATAGCTAGGAATGAATAGAGGTTTGCTCCACCATGTATCAAATTTGTTGATGAAATCATGATTGTTGAGACACATTTTTTTCAAACAAGATTTGAGTGTTTATGTTTGTATCATAAGAATATTATTGGCAGAAGAATATTGTTGCCAATAATTTCTACACTTGATCAAATAAATAAAGGAATTGGAAGAGAATTCATGGGTACACTATGAATTTTTTTGTTGTCTACATGTTTCCCCCTTTTCCCTTCAAATAGAATAGTACATATAGCAGATATAAGATCTCAAGATCGGATAATATTCTTGTACACTTGGATGAGTTTTGGAGTTGAATTTTTCTGGATTGACCTCTAAATTTACTTTTAAATGTAATGTCTCTCTTCTCAAACCCAAGGATTATGTCCATGAAATCACCAAGATATGGAAATTGATTTTTAACTCTTTTGGTGTTTGATCTCATGGTGGGAGATTTACGTACCTTGAAATTTTTGAAAGGATGGGGTAGAGTGGTAACTAGGGTCAGAAGTAGTAAATGGAGATGTATGGAGGTGGGATTGGATTGTTTTGTGAGGATGAATACTTGAACCTCATGCACATCAAAGAGGGTTGCACTTCCAATGGAGATGAGAACACTTCACGTAATTAGTAAGAGCATGAATCATAAGGAAAATCAAGTACAGAAAAGATAACAGTGTGTCTGGCATGCTCAAAGATCAAAAATAAGGGGTACATATAGGAGTGTTGTGTAACTCTTGTGCATGACACATGTACACTAACCCTATTGACCTATTCAACTTTGAACTATTCTCACTAAGTGAGATGACTAACCAAATAGGTGGAAAAGAAGTTTAATGATGATAATTCTAGTCATATACACTAACACCCCCCCTTCATCAAAGTTGAGGTAGAAGTCATGGAAAGTCAGAACAGAAAGAGAACTACCCTAGACAACTAAGAAAGATGTGTCAATGGTTCCTGACTACTAATCCTGATAGAGTACCCATGTACAAACAAAATTTTCCTGGAAAAGAAGAAGAGAAGAATGGGTCCCGGTAACTAGGCTTGATGAGGTACCCATGTACAAGAAACTATCAAAAATTGGATTAGAAGGAGAAGATATAATGGGAAAAAATCCTCCAAGAGAGAAAAACTCACTCAAGAATACTGGAGAAGAAGGAGAAGAAACGGGTCTTGATAACATGGCATAATAATGTACCCAAATACAATCATACTCCAGAGTAGAGAGACTAAGAAGAGAGAACAAGAAATTTCTCCAAGAAGTGTGTTGATGATGTGGTCCTCTGCACCAAGACTGAAGAGAATTCATCTGCATTGAACAATGTTCCTACCCTTGGGAAGGACAGAAAATGAGCATTGGAAGTCAACCCACTCCACGAATGAAGAATAATCCTATAGTACTCTGAAATATGACTTTAATCTACAACTAGTAGGTGACATAGGTCTGGAAAAGAGTGCACATGATATAAAGGTAATGCCACGACAGTGTGCGTGTCAAAGAGAGAGGAAGGTGGGGGCCCAATAACCCTCATAAAGGGATCCACAAGAAGAGGTGGATCATGAAGAATATCTAAAATGGTGGAATTAACAAGTTTCCCTAGGGAATCACTCCCAATGTAAGAGATAGATAGGTCCTCCAAGATGTGTGATGGCTCAAGCAGAACATGCAATGCAACACATGAAGTAGGAGGATAATATTGTTGTGGAGAGATGTTGGAGGCCAAGGTGTAGCAATGTGGCACTCAACAAAAGCAACAAGTGTAGGGAGAGTTTCATCAACTGAGAAATCAAGATGAGATATAGCACAAGGGGAAATGGTCACATATGTCTTAGAGAAAGGGTCTCCAATGGAACACGAGTGCGAAGAGTGAATGGAAGCATGAAAATTGTCAAAAATGAGCTTTGTAGTGGTAGCAATAGTATGAGTGGTACCAAAAGAAAGGTCCTAATGTGGATGGTCTATTATGTTATGGAGCCTATTTTCATGTGTGGAAGTGTTGAATATTGTACACTATCCAGTATTTTTCACTGGGATAAAAATGTGGTCTCAGAAAAACATGCCTCGATATTTTGGGAAACATGCTCTTCTCATATGGGTGGGAATTTTGACCCATAGGTATATGGGATGATTTTGACTGACAGTTTTGGTACCCACGGTATTGTAAAACTTCTTAAGTAGTTTGCCTATTTATGTGGTTTTGTGCATATGGTAGGGTTGATGTAACATTGTATATGTGTGTGAATTCAAGTGTGAATTCTATAGAGTTTGTTGAGCATAACTCCAAACATCATCTGGGTATTGTATTAAGAGAAGAGGTGGCTTGCAATAAAATCTGAGCAAGTGATTATTGGTGGACGTAGCTCAAATTGAGGTAAACCACGTTAAATATTGTCTCTTTATGTTGTGTTATTTTATATTATGCTACTCTTTATTTTCATATCTATACTATTTTCTGGATATTAGTTTCTACTATTTCGATTCTGTGTGGGATAGTTCCGCATATTTTATCCCTTATTTCCTAACATGATCAACAAGGAACTCCTAGGAAGCAATAGGAGTATAGGAACACTTAGTAGTGGAAGGGATGTGACTCAATGTGGAGTATCCATGACAGCATTATCCTCGTTCTTAGGGAAAAGTCTCAGAAAAATGGTGAAGTAGTATCACCATGCAACTATTTGGGATAATGGAACAAAACATGTCCCAAAGTACTTAGATTTCCTGATTACCATCCATCAATGTTATCCCTATTAATAGTCAGACCGAGAATGGACATATACCTGAGTCATTGTTGTTAAATGGATGGTATATTCTACAGAGGCTACGAGAGGCTCAAGAATTAGAATCTCATAGAGGTAGGGCATCAAACCATGCGCAATGTAGTGACCTGATTATTACTTCCTTCCATGATCGAATAGTTGCTACACAATCGAACATGTCAACAAAATGGTGAAACTCAAGAATGCTTGATAAACCACTTACCAACATGACCCCAAATTACACTATTCCATAATCTCAGTTCACAAGATTGTGGAATCTCATACGTTGACGACCTTCTAGCTAAGTGCATTAGATAAGTGTTGCGATCACCCTACAGGTGCTTCGCATCATCCTCTCTTGCCTAATTAACATAATGACGTTACATAAGAGATCTAGACAACAATGTGGGTTTGGTGTAGCACAATGAGGGAAATTACTGAGAGAAGGGGTGACGTCAAGTCTCATTCATGAGAGAAACTGATATCATGATCGCAACAAAAACCCCCTTTGCAAGCATTGTGGTAGATGCAGACAATAGTTTTCCCAGTAATCAATAAGAAAGTACAATGAAGCATCAGTGACTCAAAACTTTCTCAGAAAGCTCTAAGATGTAGCAAGGGCTCCCGGAAGGTTTATTCCTAATTTAACCTGTTCTCCATTCATCTGATCAAACAATGATTAGTTAGAAGAAATATCATCTAATAACATCTGGAAAAATGCCCTGTCATGAGGCATTTGAATCAGTGAAATGATTCCTATCTTTTTGCTTCTGACACTCATGCCTCCCAAATTAGATCACCCTCTTAAATGACTATATTCATGGGCTACTAGACGTCTCATTAGCTTGAATGCTAGCTTACAAGAAGATGATGACAAGCACGAATGCACTAATTTACTTCATTATTCATACGTTACTAGACTATGAGACATGCTAATTACATTAGGATCTACCTAAAAGAATGCCTCGAATGTAGTATCTACAACAAAACGGTCAAGGCATTATATGACTTAACCAAGAAACCATGGGTTATATGTTAAAATAGATTGTCTTCAGACATTCCTAATCCAAGGTTCATTGTCCAAGAAATTTGGCATGCTATCATAATTCTTCAATGGGAGAATCCTCGTGCTATGATTATTTACTTATGTCACACCAAAAGTTCGTCAAGTGGATGTAATCATTGTTGATTGGTTGGCAGATAACCCACATAGACTATGAAGAGTACCAGTGGACCTAAGTTTCCCCAATGAGTGATGATATATCTGACATATCAGAGTCAGATTATCCCATTAGCATGAAATGTGTTACCATGGTCACCCAAGATATTGTCAAGTGTTATTGACTTCACTGGACCTTCCACCAATACCCTAAGGGACCAATATCTTCAACAGAGAAGACGGCTAATGGCATCCTCAGCACACCTTTAAGTACTGATAGCTTCCTAAAATACAGTACTCTACTCGTAGAGCTATTTGATGGAACAATGCTAACTTGTTTCGATGAGGAAGATTCTGAAAAGATGGCCTCTTTATTTGGAGCCCACAACAAGGTCTGTGGAGGTCCATTATCTGGAGGACATGCAACTGCTAAGAAGATACACTTGGGTGGGTTATATTCTAGCCCACCCTAGAATCTTACGATGTACATGTAGAGCTTATCGTATGCAAGATGCTGATAAATGCCAGGAATCATTTCTCATGAGATTCCACATTCCTAGACTTTTTACAAGCTAAAATACATAACCAATATGTAACACCCTCAGCTCCTTTTCCACATGGGGCTTAGATTTGATAGGGATAATTCTAATCCCTCATCGAAAAATGGCCATAATTCTCATAATTACGGCCACAAAGTCTTTCACAAAGTAGGTTGAGTTCATGCCTACTGGACCATCATAGCGGGATCTGTAATTGTAAAGTCCATTTTGAACCAGATCATTCCTGTAGATACTAGGGTCCCATTGAGGTCATTATCTCCAATAATGGCACATAATTTAAAAATGGAAGAGATGTGTGAGTCTGTGTGAAAAAATGCTAAGACTAATTATACATCACAACATGCCTATTCCTAATACATACATTCATGCCAATGGACATTACTGAGGTAACTAATTAAAATGCTCGAAATTTATCCCTTCCTAGCTTCTAAAGGGTCCTAAAGTAGACTATTAAGCGTGATTGGGAACATCTTAAAGCTATGTCGTGGTCGACCCCATTTCGTAATGGGAGTGCCTATCCAAATCCTCAGTAAGAACGTACCATTTTCGGGGGCAACTGCCATGTTCCTGTAGGGTCCCATTTGGTTTGGAAGAAATGGTCTCTGTCTTCTTAAAGTTGAGATACCCAGTATACATATATTATTACCAAGGAATCATTCAGGATGAAGAAGGATATCGTTACCGGCATGACTCATTGAGCTAGAGTATTCCTTCTAGCTTGAAGCTCGGCTTAGAGCTTGAGGCACACCATAGAGCCTACATTGACTGCATGTGCCGACTAGTATAATGACAAATGTACCATGACCTGTGGCATATTTGTTGGAGATCACTGGTCATTGAGACTTGACAGCCTGTCCATCACTCAATCGTGGCACTATGATAATTCTTCACCGGGAACTCCTCGATGCTATGATTATTTAGCTAACTGCACAACCTGGGGAGTATCCTGGTGCTGACTGTAATCTGGAAACTATAAACAACAACATATGCACAAGAATACCATCTTATCTCATTGATATAGACGGAATGATGAAAAATCTTGAAATATGCAAAGTAAATTATAATATTAACATGAAATTTGTTACAATCTCACACATGTCCATTTGTACTTGGCAAGTGTATATTGACTTGCACTTGCCTTTCACCAAGACTATGGGAGAAACTTTACAATTACACCTCTTAATGGCTTCTTCAACACACCTCATTAAACTGAAGTGGCTTCCTTCGCACACTGTCCTACAATATTTCTCACTACTTGGACATGCTAAATGAGGTGACAATGGCTTCTCTATTTATAGAACCTTGCCAGGCTTCATCCATGGAAGTTATCTCTAAGATAGAATAAGCTTCAATCCACTCTGACGTTAAATCATATGTGGCATACCTACAATATACTTATCTGTGGCATGTAAGCTTATCTTTTAAAATAAGATAAACCTTATCATTTTACATGGGTTCCACACTTTTTAGACTTTTTACCAAATGGAAGAATAGGGCAAAATGGATTTATGAAGTCTCACGATTACCTTGTCTTATTACCAATATAATATTTCTAATTCCTAATCATGTAGACCCTACTTCTCTAATTACCCAAGACTTTGACATTTTAACATTACCGGACTACTTACGACAAGATATTTACTTTTTACAACATGTCCAGATAAGTGCCTTTGACTATGTACCGTACTCCACATTATTGGCTAGCAGCGCCGTTATCTTGATATCGGACGCTACTGCCCCTAATTATACTGTCCAACAGCATCCTATTCCTGAAATACATACATTAATGAGAATAGAAATTATGGAGCGAAAATGGCTTAGTGTCGACATCTTCCCCCTTCCTAGATCTCTACATCTGGCACCATCAGGAAAGTAGAACTCATTCTGGTGCTTGGAAATATCTATGTATTCACTAGGGGACTGTGTCAAGGGATAACAATGTTGCATCGGGGAAATCATCATCATCACAAGATGATCCTAAACCATCATAGGCTCGAGAGAGTGCATCTGCATTGACATGCTTCTTTCCTGGCCTATCTATAATATCAAATTCAAATTCTTGTAGCAAAATTATCCATCTTGCTATCCTCCCTGATGGGTTAGGCTTATTGACAATATATTTTAGAGCCTGATGATCTGTTACAACTACAAATTTCTGCCCTAGCAAGTAATTTCTAAACTTCTTTACAGCAAAAATGATAGCTAGAGTCTCTTTTTCAGTTACAGTATAATTTACCTCAGCTACTGCTCATTTGTCTGCTCCCAAAGTAAATTGGATGTTCATTCCCATTTTCATCCTTTTGGCTCAAAGTACTTCCTAGTGCTGCATCTGAGGCATCAGTGTACACAATGAATGGCTTGCTCCAATCTGGATTCTTTAAAATAGGTGAAGACACAAGGGCTTCCTTCAGTTGTCCAAAAGCTTCATGCGCCTTATTTCCTGGTTCATAAGTAACATCCTTCTTCAAGAACTGGGTTAGTGGCTGTGCAATCTTTGAGAAATTCTTGATGAACCTTCTATAGTAACCCACATGGCCTAAAAATGATCTCAACTTACTTCTATTCATAGGAAATGGTAAATCTTTGATTTTTGAAACTTTATCAGGATCAGTAACAATACCATCTCTGGATACAACATGCCCTAACAAAACGCCTTTAGAACATCCAAAGACACACTTTGTAGGGTTTAGTGAGGCTTGTGCTTCATCTAACCTTTGAAATGTTGTCTCCATCTGGTGCAGGTGGTCCATCTTTCTCCCATAGATGCAAAAATCATCCAGAAATACTCTGATGAAGTTCCCAATGTAGGGTTTGAACACCCTATTCATCAAATGTTGGAATGTTGCTGGAGCATTACACAACCCAAAAGGCATAACTCTATAAGCAAACATTCCCCAAGGAGTGGCTGAACGTGGTCTTCAGCTGATCTTTCTCTGCTATACGGACTTGGTTGTATCCGCTATATCCATCAGCAAAACTATAACACTCCTGGCCAGCTACTTCGTCCAAGATCTGATCTGAGAATGGAAGAGGGTAATGATCCTTCTTTGTTGCCTTATTGAGCTTCCTGTAATTAACACAAATGCGTCGCTTCCCATTCTTTTTTATTGAGATCACAATGGGAGAAACCCATTCTGAATTCTCCACATCAAATATGAATCCTGGATCAAGCAACTTATTTATTTCTTCTTTTACAGTCTTGGAAAAATTAGGATTCATTCTATATGGCATTTGCTTTATAGGCTTAGCACCATCTACCTGCTCAATAGAATGTTCTACCCAACTTACTTGACGGAGTTCCTTGTAATCAAAAGTGAATATGTGTATGTACCTTCGAAAGAGCTGGAGGTAGGATTCCTTCTCACTCTCCATCACAACATCACCAATCTTTATTTGTTGGAGACGATCATCAAACTTTTTCAGATAATTTTATGGGGTCATGAGTTGGTGTGACTGGAAGGATATCCATGACTGAAACATCAACCTCGCTTTCTTCATCTTCAGTGTCCACTTCACTGGTACTAGAGTAATCAGAGGATGTCCAATCATCAGTTTCATCACTTGAATCCACGGGTTCTGCCTTATGATGTCGAGGGATCACGTTTATCTTCACCCTCTCTCTACCACGTCCAAGTGTCATGAAACCTTCATTCCAGTAGTTTCTTGCATGAACTCTCCTTAGCCATGGTCTTCCCAGCAACATTGGGTACGCAACAGTACCATTTTTCATCACCTGAAAGTCTACCACACATACAACACCCATAACAGATATTGCCACATTTGAAACTACACCTTCTGGTTTAGTTTTTCCCTTATTTAATGACCTTAACATAAGTGTTGAAGGGCGATCAATTTTTAAACCCAACATATTCATTACAGACTCGGTCATTACATTAACTACAGCACCTCCATCAACTAAGATATCATGAATTGAAATACCATTACATAATACCTCAGCTTGTGGAGCATAGGGATCCACCTCTACCTCCAAAACAGGGACCTCAACCTCCTTCCTTTGTCGAGCATTGAGTCCACTTCGCAGCTCCCGCCTCTTCTCAGAAGACATAGCCAAGAGTTGACCATATGTAATATTTGCAGGCCTTTTGGACAGATCTTCCAAGATGGAGTATGGTCCTTGCCCCTGTGAAATCAGAAAATCCTGCACACCCAACTTTATTCTCCTATGTTTCTTACTAGTTTCTCCTTTCATCTTCTTAGGATCATTTCCATCTTGATTATCTTTTTCTTTCTTTCTTTTTGTTACAAACACATCTACTTCATTATTTCTGCTCTTATCTACTAGATCAAAAGAATTCACAGGTGCTTTTCCTTTATCATTATCTCCTTTACCAGATGTAGAAGCTCTATCTGGACAATTATACTTATAATGACCCTTTTTATAACAACCATAACATACAACTTCAGAAATATTTCTTTTTGGACCTCTATCTCCTCCCTGAGAACTAAATTCTTTTCCTTGAAGAAGATTAATAGTTAACTGACCCATCTTTTTGAGCAGATCTTCATACTCAGTAGATGTGCTAGGAGAAAGATTTGTGCTCACCGAGAGTGGTTGTGGATTCTGGACCAAAGGTGCTGGTGTAGGCTCTACTTTAGCAACAATTTCTTTGGGCTCCTCTTCCATGCTTTCTTCTTGCCTTCTTGCAATCTCCTTTGCTTGTTCAATGGTAGCTGGGTGGTCATACTTCACTCGTTGTCTGATCTCTGGCTTCATCCCAAGAATGAAGTGCTTACATAGGAGATTATCCATGCCATTCATCAACCCATCTGCTAATCCTTCCTTCTGGATCTGGGCATCGAGCTTCCTCCTTAGCTCTAGAACATGAGCATGATAATCCCTTATCTTCTCCTTCTCTCCTTGGGATAGCTTTGTGATATCGATCATGAGATCTGCATATCTCTGTTGTTCACCAAATTCTTCAAGAAAACTTTCAGTTAATAAATCCCATGAGTTTTTCACATTATCACCTAGTGTTTCAAACCACCTAAGGGCTGAACCATCCAAAAAGGTAGGAAAAAATTCAGTCCATTGTTCCCTTCTTATAAGGTCATTACAAATACAAGATCGTTTAAACTCTTGAATGAAAGAAGAAGCATCTTCATTAGATTGAGCTGAAAAAAACAGGAATCTTTCCCATTTTCAAAAGTAACCACCGTGAAATACCAACCCACAAGTACAATCAACAAGACTTATGTGCACAAATAATTGCAATCACTATACTAGAAAGTAGACTTTACACCTGGTAAACTACAGTAAAACTAGAAATGACCACGGTAAAAAATGACTTTACTGTGGTAAACACTTGACTTCACTGTGGTAAAAACTGACTTTACTGTGGTAAACACTATTCACGGTAAAAAGTGAAGTTACTGCAGTAAATACTATTCCCAACAAAAATGACTTTACCATGGTAACTACTATTCATGGAAAAAATGACTTTACCATGGTAACTACTATGCACAGTAAAAACAAGGTTACCCTCCAATTGATTTTTGACTAAGTGGGAATATCTCTCTAGGAAATCCAGCAACGAGGAATGGTCCCGGCAACAGAACCAAAATGTCATCACCAATCCGGCACTATGATAATTCTTCACTGAGAACTCCTCGTGCTATGATTATTTTCTAATGCACAACCTTTATTTTGGTGGATGTAATCTGGAAACAAAACAACAAACATAACACAAGAATACCATCGACTATGATAAGATAGAATGATGACAAATCTGAAATATCAAAGTAAATTATAATATTAACATGAAATTGTTACAATCTCACCCATGAGGTACTTCAAGTGTTATTGACTTCACTTGCCTTTCACCAAGACTATGGGAGAAACTTTACAATTACACCTCTTAATGGCTTCTTCAACACACCTTTAAACTGATGGCTTCCTTCACACACTTCCTACAATATTTCTCACTACTTCCTTCTATGCTAAATGAGGGGGGTGGCCTCTCTATTTATAGAACTTCCAAGCTTATCCATCTTATCTCTAAGATAGGATAAGAAATCCACTCTGACGAATCATATTCCATACCTTAACTCTTATCTGTACATGTAAGCTTATCTTTTAAGATAAGATAAACCTTATCATTTTACATGGATTCCACTTTTTTAGACTTTTTATAAATAAAATATACAAAATATTTATGACCTCACTCCTTATCCTTATTACCAATATAATATTTCTAATTCCTAATCATGTAGACCCTACTTCTCTAATTACCCAAACTTTGACATTTTAACATTACCGGACCACTTACGACAAATATTTACTTTTTACAACATTCCTATTGTACTTTGACTGTTACCGTACTCCACATTATTGGCGGCGTCGTACTGGCAGCGCCGTTATCTTCTATCGGATGCTACTACTAATTATACTTAACAACATCCTATTCCTAATACATACATTAATGAAATAGAAATTACAAAGGAAAATTTTAGTGTCGACAGATCCATTTTTAATGTTATAAACCTCACCGACTTAAAAAAAATGGCCCACATTTTAATATAAAAATTAATCCCTACTTTAAAACAAGGCCATGATATGGCAAATCTTGCCGAAGCTTTAGGTTTATGGCATGGAGGGATTTATTATGAACCTATGCATGGACAAGATAAGACGGCTTGGTTTGCTTGGGATTTGACATTGCAATGGTCATTGTGTTGTTCAGATGATTATTGAAACATATTTGTAACATGCAGTTTGAAAGTGCATGAGTGAAGGGTTTACGGGGCACCTTTTTGCAATGAATTTACAAATACGAGTAAGAAAATTTTTATTGTTTATATAATTCTTCAGTTGTGTATGATAATAATTAAATTTATGTGTTTTTTATATTTTTGTAAGATTACTGTGGAGTTTAGAACATTATTTAAAGTCGCCTTCTTTTGTTCTTTCACTGCCCAATATCTAGACGAAGGTTGAAGAATCACTGAAAACAAACAAAACCCATTATAAACAATCTAATGAAAGTAAACAAATTTCTGGGTAAACAGAAAAGTTGCAACAATTTATGTGTAGAACTTAGGGCCATAGAATCGCACCTGCTTCACTTGAGTCTAGAGTTTTCCATCAGTTAACAAAAATGAAAAAGGGAACTTCATTCTTAAACCAATAAACACACTAGCCTTGAGCCACACAAAGGCGAAGAAGACTGCATCATAATGCATGTAATGAGGACATTAGCTTTTTGTTCAACAGTAACAAATAAAGTGGTTCACCAATAAAATCTTGCCAAAATACAAAAATTAAAGTATGAAACTTTAGTTCTATCATGTTTAAATACACATGGTAGAATGTAATTGGTAATGATGCAATTGACCAATTGTTAATGTGAAGACATTATCTTTGCCTTCGGCAAGATAATAAAATACCAATATTGTTTTGAGATAAAAAAATCCTTCCCATAGGAAATGGTGTGCAAGCATTTCCTGTATTGCTGTTTATTTTAAATCAAAATAACAACGCAGATTACACTAAATAATGCAGGATAACATACTAACCTTAAGAAATCTCACTTGACATAAGGATTTGGAGAACCTGCAACTTAAATGGACATCTTACCTCCTTTATGAGAGTATACGATAGAATCAACATTCCAACTTTAAAAAGTCTGCAATGTAAGGCTCGTAACGAGAACCCACTGTTATTGGGCTTAATGTTGTGATGCAAATATGGTGCAGATAGGCAAGCCCCTCAGCGGCTCCCAGGATTATGTTTCCCATTCCAGCATCCCTCTTTTTTCATGCAATGCGCCTAGGCTTCCGTTGGGCATGAGAAAGTTAGTTATTCGGTTGGAGCAATAGCCCAATAGTCTCTCTATGTTTCTATGCCAGATCGAACCTAGACTCTTCACCTCCACTGCGAACAAGTCTCTTTTATGGATGGCCACAATTTTTTCACTACTATAAAATCTCCGCTTTGTACACGACAGCCGAGTAGCCCTTTCTTATGATGTTTGAACAAGTGGATCTGTTGCCCCTTCCCCTGGTAAATTCTTCATAAACTAATTTCTTAGAGTATATGAATCGGCGTTGTGTTTGGATTTGTTTTATTTGTTTATTAATTGCTTGTGTTAGAACCTTGCAGCTTTTGGATGGTAGTAAGGGAACAGACTGTGTTTAAAATAATTGATCGCACTGTCTTGTTGGGTTGCAGGACGCTTCAGGGAAGGAGATTCAGGATGCCAAATTAGATCTATATATACAGTTGGGTTGTTAGATAGTATTCCAAGAAGATTTCTAGTGGAAGGCGTTGTTGGAGAATTTTGTTGACCTGATGGAAAAGTGGGATTGGCAGGGGACAGATCATAGTTCGCGCCTAAAAATGGGGCACTCGCGCCGCCATGATCATCATCGTCCCAGGAATCCATCATTTTCCTCGACCCTTCTTGACGCAATCTAAAATTCATGGAAGACAAACAAGGAGGGATTAATTACAGACCTAAAAAGGTAGTGCGACGAGGATTACAAGCTGTAAACGCCCTACAAGAACAAAAAATGAAACATAGGGAAACCAAAGAAGGAGGTCTGGTGGATGGGGGATGCCACTGTGGAAAAGCCTGCCCATCAGAGATCTGCCAAGATTGGCATGTTTGACCCCAAGAAATGTTTTTCCGGTCACGAGATCAAATCCGTGGGAGGGGTCTTGACAGCAGCAATAGAGGAAGATGTTGTGGTGCACAATATCAACAAGCAACATCGAGCATTTCAATTGTTGATTCGGTCCATTTCCTCTGCGGTGTCATGCTCCTCCAAGACCAGTGACAATGCCTCCAACTGGTCGTATTCATCCTCGGATGTAGAATCCATGTATCGCGCAACTAGGAAATACAGTGCTAAAATGGAAAGACATTCAGAAAAGGGACGCAGGTGGGCTTCCTGTATGGCCCGAGGTCGACAATGGTCCGAGAATTTTCCAAAAGATGGGGGTTTCAATCGATCAGAGCCGCCCTTCGTACCTGAATCCAAGTCCAAATCCAAAGCTCGCAAGCATTCCAAGCACCCAAAACAACCATTGCCACTACTAGCCTCGGAGACCGAGATTAGCACTTGTTATCTCCATGCACCAAAATCCAGATTAAAAATGCATTAAATGAGTAACATTAAATGCATTCAATGGGCACAAGGACATCCACTTTTCCCTTCTACAATGCCAAATAAAGGGGATCACCAATACAATCCTGCCACAATATAAAAATTAAAGTATCAAACCTTAGTTTAGCCCATTTAAATACAGATGGAAAAATCTGATTGAACAAAATGTAAATAACTAATAGCTAAGGTGAAAACAATATCCATGCCTTTCGGAAGGATAATAAAGTAGCCTACCTTTTTAAATTTAAACCACCCTCCATATTAAATAATACCATGACAATTAAAACCCACCCACGTAAAATAAACCACCAGCCTAAAGATTAATAAACCAACCATTCTAAAATCCCACCTTTAAAAAATAAAACACATGGCACCTTTTAAAACCATCCACTTTAAAAATATAAATCCAATGTGTTGTTAACAAGCTTGGAAAAATTAAATGCGGGAGAAGGAGTAATGGTGGTCAACGTAGTGGGCTAGGTAGGAGGAGAGCCACGTGGGCTTGGAGAAGACTCGGTCTCGAGGGAGATGGCACGGAGCCACATATACATTGCAATTCATTCCTCGAAAGAAAGTATATTTTTCTTCATTTTAATTATAAATTTCAAATGCTAGGGTCCAATTAAGGACTAATTTAGACCTTGAAGCATACAGTACTTATGTGCCAACACCTAACATGGGTGTATAAAACCCTAAATAGTACACAAAACAAAACCAACAATACTCATATTCTAGACTTACAAGCTTTTTTAAACTCTACTTAAACGGAAAATGCTTTCTTATTCACATGAGCATGTCACAATAATTTGCAATCTTCTTCTAAGACTCGACTTTGTATATTCTCACTGTGGCAATGAACTTATCAACTTTGACCAACGTATTTATAGTTAAGGAAAGTAGTTTTAGGATTTTAAATGGTTCACCTTCCTTATCAACCAATTGCCCACTAAAGACTCATACCTGCCAATAGTTATATGTTCTTAACCATTAAGGTCTTCTCTGTAAGACACATGACATTCACAGAAAAACGTAATACAAATTTTGTGCATATGTCACTTCATCTCCTAGTTGTGCATATAACCAAATTTTTAGGTTATCCTTTCTAATGCACTAAGAGTTTGCCTTGTGTTTTCCTTTTTGCAATCACACTTTTGGATGCTCATTTGTTCATAGAGCAGTTAACCTTTAACTTGGCCATCTTTTTGCATTGTTTTTTTTGAAAAACTATCTTGACATTTTATTTTTTTGGGGGTTACATGCTCAACTTGAAATAAATCACTTCTTAGCAATGATCCCTAAATTCGTCATCAAGACATGATAAGGTTGTCATTTTTTATGTCGTTAATACAATTATTACTAAAATGTACAAGTATTAAATACAACATTTATGCATATAAATTTTTTTAAAGATGGATAGTTAACCAACACAAAATATATGCTTATAAACTAAACCTTGAGGCAAGTGATATACATACACTTGCTAAACAAAAAAACCATGCATAGAGAAAAAGAGGTGTGGTAAATTTGGATGAAAGAAATCATGGGGATCGGCTATTTGACAAGTATAGATTCTTTAAAATGAACGCAAAAATGAAGTGATTTTTTCACATAAATGGAGGAGTAAATACATCCTACAATACAACTTAATAGGAAAAAAAGTTGAAAAAAACTATTGGGTTTCTTGGCCTTGCAGTGATTGAGATATGTTTTGTCCTTCAGAATATAATCTCTTGCGGCTTCCCGGAAAGGCTCAACACTATTCCACAAGACAAAAATAATCACGTATATTTCATGTATAATTGATGGCTATGAATAATTGACTAATGTATAGGGTTTACTCACGAATGACATAATATATTTGAGATCTGCAGGTGACCTGGGAAAATGATTTTATTTATAAACATTTATGGAAACCAATGTGTAGTAATTGTGGATGCCAAAGTTGTCTGATGTTGGTGTGGATTTCGCTGGAAAAATATGTCGCACCAATATTCAAAATCTAAAGGTGGTGATATTCTTGATAACTTACAAAGCCATAAATTGCTAGGGAATTATCATGAATAGCGTTGACCATTGTAGGGTATAGGCATCTATTTTTTAAAAAGCTAATAGGTCCCCTCGCTACTAACAGATTATTGGCTTATGGAATGGATAATCCGGGAAGAGCTTCATTTTTACAAATAGGGAAATTTAAAATAATCAATCAGAAAAATATAGACAGGCACGAACATTATGACTGCTGGAAAAGGTCGTCGAAATTTGACACTTTCCAGAGGGCATCTTCAAAGGTGGACGCCTTCCGGTGAATAACTATTAAATTTACTCCTAAAAACATTAATCAATGTATGAGAATGATCTAAATAGTTGTATCTAAAGTAAAAATTGATGTATTTCCCCTTCTTCTGTATTATGCAAACTAATTTCCAATGGAACTTCCACTAACTACTTTGTTGAGTGATTTGGTGACATATACAGGATGGTGAGGCACATTTTCTGCCATTTTATGTAGTCACAGTCAAAGGAGATTGAGTCCACAGCCACTACGCCATCTTGGAGGTTGACCCTTAACAAAATAAAAACCAGGAACCCTATTTCCAACAGAGTTATAGGGTGTCATGGAAATTTTATGAAAATGTCATCAATTAATCTATTTCCTATAGTTGTGGAATGTGTTGTAATCGGATGTGTCTATAGGACACCTCGTTGAACTATTTCTTAGTTAGTTTTTACCAGTATTACAGTAGATAATAGACAAGATATTTTTCAGTTGCTCTCTAAACTATGTAATAGACTTATTTCTAATCAATACAATATATGATATTTTGAGGATACGTTTGTGACAAGAGCCTCAATCCCGAAGTAGAGAAAGGGCCCACTCAACTGAGGAGATTGAAGGACTGGTATTTCATGCACAATCTTTACATTTACTAAGTTTCAGTTTTGATATCTTGGTTTGGTGATTATCTTAATGTAATTTTGTATCTATTTATTCCAGCAAATTTCATTTACCGTCATTTAATTTAATAATAATTTCATGTAGTAACTTTGTTTCAGTAGGATAGATGTAGTTTATATACTTTGTTTTCCAATCAATAGTTTAGAAGATTTTGATTTTTAGTAGTTTAGACCTTTACTCACTTTCAATAGTTAAGTAGTGTAGAACAAGAAAATTGATACCAAGCAAACCCCCCATAAACTGAGCTGCATATCAACTTCTCTGCATACAACCTTGAACACAGCCATGGTCTATAATGACATCAACATTTGAATAGGTTGATTAAATGATTGGAAGTTACAACAATCCATCATTTTTGGCATTGTTTCCAGGGACTCACCATAAACAAAACATGTCATTTTGTTCACATTTTATGCTATGGGTGTTATTGAAGTTAAGCTATGCAACCAGTAGTCACCCTGAGCCTTGCCTTAAAGAAAAACATTGATGTACATGCCAAAGGAAACTAGAGGGAGATATATACCTCACAACACTTAAAGAATATTCCCAATAGGAGAACGTATAGTAAACACTGATAATACTCCTCCTGAGAGTGACACTGAATCTGAATCAACTCACACTAAATCTAAATCAACATGTCCAGAACCTGAATAGTTTGTAGAAATGGGAGATAATGGAAATAATGATGATAGAACCTTGGGTAGAACCTTTACCTACCCCGTTGTCATAAATGAGGATGAGGAAGCGCCTATGAAAAACATATCCCCATCCATTATGCCTATCTTTCGAGAAATTCCCATAGGATATCTAGAACAATTCTTGTTTGAATTCAAATTTCTATGCCAAACATATGACTAAAAATAGGTAACCAGAAACTCAAGCTCTTTCCTTCCACCCTCAAAGACTCTGTCATGAGGTGGTTCATGGGGTTTCCCTCTAACTCCATTCATTCATGGTAACAAATGGAGACTAAATTTTTGGACAAGTACCGAGACTACTGCAGGGTAAGAGATATGAGGGAAGAATTATTTCACATAAGACAAAAGGAAGATGAAAATTTGGAAGATTACTTGGACATATCTCTTTTTTTCCATAAGAGAAGTGGTTATAAGTTGAATGCAAAGATAAGAAAGACATTCTTCCTTAAAGGACTTGATGATGAAGCCAAATAATCCCTCCATCTCATGCGAGGAGGTGATGTACACAAACTCACCATGGAACAAATTGTTGAGTTATGTAGGAGCTACTCTAGAACAAGAGGAGGCATTAGAAGAATAGAAACATCAAAACATGCCTCTGGTGCCTCAGAACTTCTAGAGGAGCTAGCCAATATGAAAAAAAACATTTTGACACAGTTAGCTTCAACCCTGGATGGACTTAAATCTAAGGACAAAGTTGCAAAAGAACCTCTAGACATGTGATTTCCCAGATGCGCAAAAATACATCCTTTGAAATAATGTCATCTAGATATCATAGAAATGTGCATGATCTATGATGTCCTTGAACATGACACCAACCATTATACTCTCCTACCTCAGCTGAAAGAATTATTAAATGTTATGAATCAAATAAATGGAGAAGTAAAATTTATTCAAATATCAAATAATCAGTCTGATTATGACCATAGACCTACTTACAACCCCTGGATGATGTCATGACCCAATCAGAACCCACCACCAACTTGGGGAAAACCTGATTGGACACCACCAAACTGGATGGCCTACCCAAATCCACAACCATGGATGCATCTATATAATCAGTAAGGCTAGACACCACCATCCAATGCACATTCATGTCCAAACCAACAATGGTCACCCCAGTAGAACTGTAATCAACCAAGGAGGTTCACATAAGAAAATCTTTAATGCCACCACCAAAAAAATCACGTGCAGGGGCAAGCAGCACAAACTCAACTTCCATTCCAGTTTGTCTTAAACCCCAAAAATCAACAAACAACCTCAATTAGTGAAGTAGGACATGGTAAGATAATGTAAGTTAATATATTTAATAACTTGCAGCTAATATTTGGAAAGATAGTAAACAATTCTCCAATAGTTATTATTGAGGTACCTGAAGAAATATGGAGAGTACTTGAGGAAAGAGAGAAAGCCAAACATGTTCCACAAATACTAGAAACTAGGGATGATCGGGAGAAAGAAAAGAATGTGCATGCAACTCCTTTCCCAGAGAGATTAAAGGAATTACAAAATGGGGAAGAGATATCACTAGTCCAAGAGCTGAAAAACTTCAATATAGAGGTCCCACTCTTGAGAGCAATAAAGGACATTCCTGAATTAAACCAAACCATTAGAAACCATTGCATAAAGATGCCGTGAAGGAAGAGGAAATACCCAAAAATAGTCAAAGTAGAAGGAAATATATCTAACCTTGTATGTGGGAAACTTCTTTCACCAAAATATGGGGACCCTAGGAGTTCAGTCATGTTGTCGTGAAAAGGTGCAATAGGGAAATTGGAAGTTTCCAAGCACGACAACTATACCCCTATGGAATAAATTTCATTCCTGGGCACCCTAGGTCAAATCCATTAGTCTGATCACCCCCTATTTGATGTAAAAAATTTCCCCTATGTGATTTAGTAAAGTGCACTCATTCCACCTAGGTGATTTTAGGGAGTTCTAAAAAGATGCTATCTTCTGGCAATATTGGGAAGGGCTATCGTTGGCCTTCCCATGACTAGATTCAACCCCCTGGAGTGGAACATAAGAGAAAAATAAACATGGACATGAATTGAAGTCATTAGAACATCATGGAAATTATTTTGGAAGGCTTTGGGAAGTTTTGAAATACTTGGAGCATTCTGAGTGAAAACAGGGTTCACAAGCCTAAAACAGTTTTTGGGCTTCAAAAGAAGATTCTGGGAGCTTCGGATGGAGTTAGAAGTAAAAAAAAAAAAATTTGGAAATAATATTCCAAGACCTACATTATGGTGAAATAATATTTTTCACAAAATCTTGGCGCATATGATTGGCAGGTAGTTTTTCTCAGGCACAAATGGAGTCTCAAATCAAAACTCAGATTTTTCAGGGATCATATGGTCGAATTAATACATTATACCCACATAATTGGATTCAAAATTCCATTTCCAGTCAGGATTATATAAATTTTCACCAATAAATTCCACTAGGAGCTCAAGTTATCTGCATTCTAAGTTACCCTCTCAAAGGCAGTTCAGAACTTATTCATTTTTTCGAGAGGACACGTGTCAGCACCAGGAGCTTGGCGGGATTTCATGTCCCTGAGGTTAGGTGCATCAGCCCTTGGAAAATGTGACCACCCCCATGTGACCTCTGGGGCCCTCATATGACCTTCAGACTTGACAGTTCAGCCCCCAAGTGCATTCTTGGAGCATTCATCCCTTGCCATTGGATCGGGCGCCATGTCTTAGCTCGAGGACCACCGTGGAAACTGATGTACCTTATGCACCTGATTTTGGGGATATAAGACCTTGAAAAATGTTCCCATCCCCTATGGGGAGTCATTTGGACACCCACATGACCGAGTTTTAGCCCCCAGGTGCATTTTTGGAGCATCAATTCCCTGTCGTTGGATCAAGCGCCACGTGTCACCTCCAGGACCACCGTGGAAATGGATGTCCCTTATGTACTTGAGGTAGGGGACATCAGACATGGAAAAATGTGCCCAGCCCCCATAGGGAGTCATTTGGACACCCATGTGACCAATTTCCAGCACCAAGTGCTTTAAAGCAACTTTTTCCACCTTCATTCCCTGTCGTCGGATTGCCCCCACGTGTCGTCCTCTTGACCACCATGGAATTTGATGTCCCTCACATCCCTGAGGTCAGGGACATCAAGTAATGAAAAATTTTCCCAAGCTTCTCCTTCCATGATTTCAAAAAATTCAAAAAATCTAACTATCGCTCAATGCTTCCAGTTGTTTCCAATCCCGTGCACAGACAATCTTCATTCTTCCTCTGTAACATTCTACCATCACTCCGCCATTGAAAATGCTCAGACCAGATCAATAAAGGAACTGAAATACCTTTTCCATGGTGATGCATAGGTCTCAAAAGGAATCCTCATCAAGCTAAGGAGAAATGAAGAACAACAAAGAAGAGAACAACAAAATCCCTAGAAATCTAAACAAAGCTTGCAAACCAATGCATGAATCAATGGACCATTTATTTCTGTTCATTACTCTATCCAAGACCATCAAGAAGACACCTTAAAATTCCCCCCATGTGTGATAGAGCATCTACAATGAAGAAATCTCCTTTTCGGCTCAACGAAGAAAGAAGTGGGATTTCCCGTCAAACCGGTTGCCAGATCGAAGTAAGATTGCATGTGAAGCACCAGAAGAAATAACCCACATCAAAAGTATAATTTTATTTGCAAATGGAGGAGAAAAATAAACCTGCAATCTTGAGGTCCATTAATGGCTTCTGTACCCAAAAGCACTGCCAGGTCTGAAAATTAAAACTTTAAAATCTCCTGGATTATTAAGCGGGCGGGCCCGAAATTTCATAAGGATGATATTGGGCAAAAACCCATATCAAAAACCTTCATTCCACATCAATCCAACTCCCAAAGGCCAACTTTCTAAAAATAGCAGGTCTACTACATAGGCACTGTTATTTCGAGAAAGTCATTAACAGAAGAACCTGCAAAGGAGATGAAGATATCAGAGGTGCACTATAGCTGAGAATTCACCAGAACGGAAATTTTTAGCACTTACTAAAAATAGTAAGTGGGCCCTCAAGAACCTACTAAAAATAGAAAGTTGATCCAGAAGGAATGAGGAACACAAAGAGAGAGAAAAACTGAGCCACAACATCTAGTTGAAGATCGGGGACTTGATTTCTCATACTTACTAAAAATAGCAAGTTGATTTTTATCAGGGAGATATGAAGCCAAAGTGGATGGGTCATAAGCCTTCTCAGGATCACGAAGTGGAGAACAGTCAAAGAATGGAGCCAAGTCCATTGCAGCAACTCATCCTTAACATATTTCTTCTTCTTCTTCTTCCTCTTCTTTCTCTCACTCTTCGCTTCTCATATGACACACTCTCTCTCTTCAAATGTTATATTTTTACATTGAGGGTTGGACTTTTTAATATGACTTAAACGACTTTAGAAATATAATGTAAATTAAGTCGTCTTGCTATTAGAAATACAGAGGGTTGCACTTTTTAAGATGCTAATCTTTCCTCGAAGGTAGCCTTGATGTCATCCCAACCAGTGATGGATCGGGAAGGTAGGAGGTAGAACCAATCTACTAATTTTTCTTGGAGGGACTCCATGAACAATCTTACAGCAACATCTTCATGCTGGACACCAAGAATTCCACATGATGTCGTGAAAGTAGCAATGTGTTCTTCAGGATGTTGTGAGTTGTCGCCTTTGAAATTTAGAAAGTTCTTGTGGGAACCCATTGGTAGATCGTGAAGAGGGGGTTCAAGAGCAAGCGGGCATGTATTCCCTCCCCATGGAACAATGGGTTGAGGTCTTTCTTCTTCGTCCGCCATCATTTCTTCTACTTCTATTTCAGCTCTTGCTTCTTCAAATTCTTCTTCTGCCGTGAACTTGATGTTTAATGATGGTTGAAAAATTGGAGAATTTGAAGGAGTTTGGATAGGATTGCCTAGAGAACTACTCAAAGTGCCAGATGGAGAGGAGTCTTGAGAGACGAAGTATGGATTATCTCTAATTCATTCTTGCTGATTTTTCAAAGCTTCAAAATTGAAATCAGTAACACCTCTTGACCTGCTCAAATTGGTGTATCTTCTTATAGCCAGCTTTTGAAAAAATTTGTAGTCGGAACACGAAAGGGCACTGTGGAATGTGAAAAGTCATGTGTAGAAATCAGCAGTGTATCTTTTGGCAATGGAATTTCATGAACTCCTTTTTTATTTTTTCAATATTTGATTTTTTTGAATTTTTGGGACCTTGCAGTCATATATTGGGTGCAGTTGCTGCTAAATCTACCCCACGGTGGGCGCCAAAAACTGTTGCCAATAGAATTTTTCAGGTGGAAAAACTTGTGGATTTTGTGCCAATGCTCTGGGAATCTAAGTCCCTCTACTTAATCGGTGCAGTTGTCGTATGTGCATGTGTGAGAAAGTGTGGATTTCTGTGGTGGTCTTTCGACTAGGGATATATGAATCCATCAAAGGGCAACCCTCATTTGAGCAATCAATCAAAATGGAAAGATCAAGAATCCAAGAGTTGTTGTAGTAGAAATATATGACTTAAGAGTGGTGTTTGATTAGCATTTGTGTTCTTGGCTTGGTACGATTTGGTTATCGTTCCTTTCATGGTATCAGAGTAGGAGATTACTATTGACATCCGTCTGTAAGTTTTATTTTATAAATACACCCATTAAAATCCTTAGCCCTTGGTCATATGGTATGGTAATATGAGGGCTTAAAGCTTGTGATTCCTACTAGTAGGTGCTTAACTCCAGCCCCCTTTATTTTTATTTGTGTGATGAAGGAAACAATAATTTTTTTTGTTTTAGTAGAGCATAATCTTGCAAATCTTGTAACTTTTGATCGGTAACTCGGTTTTGAGTGCCGTTTTTGTAAAAGTGATTTTTTTTCATGCTCTTTCTATTGGAAATATTTATTTTGAGACTTACACTATAATTATAAAGTGCCAAATATGGAGTGTTGTAATCAATTGTGGATGTAATTTCAGCTGAACCCGATGTCCTAAACTTCTGGGAGTTGCATTTTGTATCTATCATGGATTCTAAGAATGATATGTTTTTCTCTGAATTATGTGGACTTTAAGAGGATATTGTAAAATTTGTTGAAGAAAATAGATCGCTCAAGAAGTGAAATTCTTTTCTACAGTCACTCATTCACGATAAGGATATTTAATACACTTCCTACATAACAAACTTGCTAGCCTACAACATCACCATCATATTGTGGATAGTCATATCCATGCTCCTAGTCTACTTGCAGTTATTGCTCCTGAACCCACTGACATTAATATGTCAATCTTTGAGTATGTTCCTGCTCTTGATGCTCATACACCTATGAAGCTTGTTACTACAAGCTCTTCCACATCTGTGCCTATTACAGGACCACATGTTGTGTCTCCTACTTCTGCTCAGCTGCATGGCTTTTTTAAGAAGCATACCATTGCATCTAGTTCTCGCATGCTCCATTCTATGGGTCTCACTAGTGAAGTCATTGGTAGACATTCACATGGTATTGTTTCCTCTATTCCACATGTTAAATTAAATTATCGTCATGACATTGGTTTTCGAGCAGATACTTCATTGGGATCACACATTGACAAAGCTCCTTTTTTTGTTCACTCAACTCTTTCTGAGGATAATGAGCAACACATGAGTTCTGCACCTTCACTTAGGCTTGAGAAACCTGAGATTTTAGTTGTCAGACATGATCAACCCAACACACATTCTGATGTTCTTTTAAATGCACCCATTGTGAATTTTACACCAAGTCATATGCAAGCATCTTCTTCATCCATCCGTGTTGATTTGGGGTGGATATCTGATCACTCGTGGCTGCGACATAGGCATTCATTGAGAGGACTCTATAAGTGTGGCTCCTCCACCATTCGGCCTCTTGCTCCACTTTCTATACCTTGTGCATTGTGATGCTTCTTGTTTTGAGCATTTTTCTTTAGCAGGTGTAGTGTATCTCTCTTGTTTGTTGAGAGATTTTGTATCTGTATTTTTGAAACTTTTGGCATGTTGACAGTATCTCTTATGGGGGATCTATTCTAGTGCATTCTAGTGTTATTTTATCAGTGTTCGAGTAGTTTTTTTGACAACTCATACAGATTTGTAGTGTCAATCCACCCATTCAGCAGTATGGGAGGGTTTGGTGTTGATCCTGCTTCTTCAGGTTTCATTTCCTTTCCTTTTTACCTTGGCTTTTCTTGGATCGTGACACTCTAGAGTTTGTGTCCTTACCTTGTTTCTTTGGCTATTGTTCTTGGATCATGGCATACCTATTTACAAAAGTTGATCGAATTATGTTTGGTGTTTTTTTTGCACTTTCGACATCACTCCGTTAACAGTCTCCTTGTATGGAGCTATTCTTGTGAAACCTAGTGTTGGTTGTTTTTGAGTTTTGTGATCGAGCAGTGGATTCAGACCATAGCGCACACCAAACTTCTTCAGTATTGTATGATTTTTTTAGTCGAGCTTCTTAGGATGCCTTGGAGTGGGTCTTTACTATCTTTACTTTGTTGTTACTGGTTTTGGGTACCTTCCGGTGTCCCTTTTTTCCCAGTTATTGTACATGAGTACATCATCAGGCTTAGTTGTCGGGACTCATACTGTGGACATGCCACATCTATTTTGGCCCCTAGCTTCACTTGAGGGGGGTTGTTAGAGTAGGTATTTACCTTAGCCCATGTTCACCTAGGTACTTTATTTACCTTTATTGTATTTATCCTCACCCACTTATGTGTGTGGATATTTCTTTTATCTTATTTAGATATTAGGAGATATTATCTAGTTGTTAGGTATAATTCTTTCCTTGATCTATGGTATTGACTAGATCCTTGATGTCTAGTTGTCTCCGAAATCTATGGTCTTGACTAGTTCTTTGATGACTAGTTATTTCCTTGATTTATGGCTTGATCTATGACCTTGACTGGTTCTTAGATTGTTATTCCTTGCCTATTTAAGAAAGGCCCATTCTCAATGTATATCATTGAGTTCCATAATAATATATGATATTATTTCTCATTTGTTTGTAAAGGTTTTATGTAAAGTTATTCTGGTGAATTGCTTTCATCTTATTGATCGTGGTGTTTGATTAACATCTGTGTTCTTGGCTTGGTACAATTTGGTTGTCATTCCTTTCAATCAGAGGTGCACTATAGCTGAGAATTCACCAGAACAGAAATTTTCGACACTTACTAAAAATAGTAAGTGGGCCCTTGAGAACCTGCTAAAAATAGAAAGTTGATCCAAAAGGAATAAGGAACACACAGAGAAAGAGGAAAATTGAGCCACAACATCTAGTTGAAGATCGGGGACTTGATTTCACATACTTACTAAAAATAGCAATTTGATTTTTATAAGGGAGATAAGAAGCCAAAGTGGATGGGTCAGAAGCCTTCTCAGGATCACGAAGTGGAGAACAGTCAAAGAATGGAGCCAAGTCCATTGCAGCAACTCATCCTTCAGCATATTTCTTCTTCTTCTTCCTCTTCTTTCTCTCACTCTTCACTTCTCATATGACACACTCTCTGTCTTCAAATGTTATATTTTTGCATTGAGGGTTGCACTTTTTAATATGAATTAAACGACTTTAGAAATATAATGTAAATTAAGTCGCCTTGCTATTATAAAAGGGACTTAAATATTTAAAGTGGAATATGAATAGTCTTAAGTCATATTAAGGTATTCGAAAGGTCATGAGGAAGATGAAGATTCATAGTCTACTCTATTGGAAATTGATCTTGTAGACTCAAGAGTGCATTGTACATGGAGAAAGCAAAGGAGATAGCCATTTTCTTCTACTCTCTTCCCCTCTCAAATTTCTTCCATTCCCACATTATGTAACAAATTGATTTGAGCAATCAATACAAGAAGAAGGAGTTTCTAGCTTTCTTTGACTAAGGGGTTTCTTGATACTTGGTGATCAATGAATTCTATTTGGTCTTGTTGCTATTCACAGAGTTGTTTCTTCCGATAAATGCTTGTGTTAAAGTTTCTAACTAGTGTGTGTGCAGGAATATGATTTTCTACCTGCAACATTAGTTCTCCTACCTCTTTTCTCACTCCCCATTCCCGCGCTATTGATGAAGACTTCCCTAGTAAGATATTGCTAGCTTTGTCACAGGGTTAGTGGAGTGCCCCTATTGGATCCCCGGTCGAAATACCACCACATAAATCCACACTTTCTCGTGCATGCACATACGGAAGCTGCACCAGTTAAGTAGAGGGACTTAGATTCTCATAGCTTTGGCAAGAAATCCACAATTTTTTCCACCTAACAAATTTTCTCGCCAACAAGGAATTACTATTTTTTTAAATGGTCAATCAATATCTAACATTTTAGTGGATCTTGGAGCTTCCATCAATGTCATAACAACATATATATTCAATTTGTTGTCTTTGATAGGATTACAACCCACCAATATTGTCCTCCAATTAGCATATCAATCTATTGTTCGACGAGATGGAGTATTTGAGGACGTCATGGTTACAGTTAAATCCTGGGAGTATCCAATAGATTTTATGGTCCTACAGCCTAAGGCTTAAAAGATGGGATGCCCAGTTATCTTAGGAAGACCCTGGCTAGCTACTATTATTGCATACATTGACTGTAGGCCAGGGAAAATGACTATTTCAAATGGGAAAAAAGCAAAAAAAATATTTCTCTTTATCCTCTTACCTAGCCATATGCGGATATTTGTGAATGTGTGTGGGTAGATTTTTTAGAAACTAACAATATGAGTCATGCTTATCTAGCCACCATTATAGTTAAAAATCATACGGAAGAAATTACTGAGACATACCCAGTGATTGATGAAGAAGATATTGTGGCTACATAAACCAAAATTGTGGCTATGGAAATGACTTTTTGAACTCAGAAGAGAACAACATCACCTTGGTAAGTGAAATTTCTATAGAAGGTTATGGAAAGACCTATGATTACCGTAAAGGTTGGAAATCAACTGATTTTCATTGTCCTTTAGCCAAGATTGTATCTTTTGAGATCATGAATATTTTTCACATGCTACAACCTCATGCTTGTCCATTAAACTCTTTGATTGTTGAGACAAAACTAGCTCTTTTGAAAGACACTAAACAAGTAATTGTTGAGGTAGGAAAAGAATTAACTATTGGTAATAACTTAGAAGACAACCAAGAGACTAGGGTTATATACATTTTGAGAAATTATTCAAAATATTTTGCTTGGGATTATACTGACATAAAAGGGATTCATACAAGCATCTGCACTCGTAATATTTACACTGAGGATGTCAAACAAGTCATACAGCCATAATGAAGGATTAACCCAACAGTAAGAGACATTATCAAAGATGAAATAGAGAAAATGTTGAGGGTAGGATTAATCTATCTAATATTTGATAGTTAGTGGGTATCACCGCTTTTTATAGTTCCTAATAAAAATAGTAAGTGGAGAATATGTGTAGATTATAGGGAACTTAATAAATCCACCAAGAAAGATTACTTTTCCCTACCCTTTATAGATCAAGTTTTAGACAATTTGGTAGGTAAGAAATATTTCTCCTTGGATGGGTTTAGTGGATATAACCAAATTAGTATAGCACCTACTGATCAAGATAAGACCACCTTCATTTTTCCTTGGGGTACATTTTCATATAGATTTCTACCATTTGGACTTTGTAATGCACCTGCCACCTTTTAGAGAGCAGTTTTGATTATTTTTGCAGACTTCACCAATGATTGTGTTGAAGTTTATATGGATTATTTCACTGTCCATGGGTCTATCTTTGAGGATTATTTGAGCAATCTTGAAATTTTTTTAACCAAATGTGAGCAACACCAACTCTCCTTAAGTCATGAAAAATGCTTAATAATGGTTGATCAAGGGATTATTTTGGATCATCACATCTCTACTAGAGGTATCCAAGTTGATCCCAGGAAGATAGAAGTCATTACTAAGTTGCCTACACCAATAAATCAAACAGACATCAAAAGTTTCCTTGGACATGCAAGTTATCACAGACGGTTTATAAAATATGTTAGTAAGATTATTGCACCAATGTTTTCTCTGCTGCGAAAAGACTCTATTTTTGAATGGAATTCTCAATGTCAACAATATTTTGAAGTTATAAAGGAGAAATTGACCACTGCCCTAGTCTTGAGAGGAAAAAATTGGGGCTGACCTTTTCATATTCACACTTGTGCTTCCAATACTGCAATGGGAGTTGTTCTTGGATAGAAAGATGAGGAAGATAAAATGTATGCCATCTATTTCATCAGTAAACATGACCCATATAGAGAGAAACTACACCACTAGAGAAAAATAATTTCTAGTCGTTGTTTACTCTCTAAACAAATTCAAACACTATATTACTAGATATAATATTTTTGTGTATACCGACCATTTACCCTTAAGATACTTAATGAGCAAACCAATAGTAGGGGGCAGAATTATCAGGTGGTCACTTCTTTTGCAAGAGTTTAACTTGACCATTATTAATAATTTTGGAAAGGCTAATGTTATTGGAGACTTTCTTTCAAGATTGAATGTTTCAGGAGAAGGTGAGGTAGTTCAAGATCACTTCCCAGATGAGCACTTGTTATCAATATCAGCACGCCCTCCATGGTTTTCTGATCTTTCCAATTATCTAACTATAGGGAATTTTCTAGCTTATTTCAATAATAAAGAAAGAAAGAAATTAGTTGGAAACAATGCTACATATAAGTGGTGTAATGGAATTTTGTTTAAATGTTGTCCTAACATGATTCTTCGCAGGTGTGTTCGATAAGATGGGGTATATGACATATTGAGAGCATGCCATGATGAACCTAGAGGAGGTCATTACTCAATAAAGAGGAAAATTCATAAGGTCCTTAGAGTTGGGTACTACTGGCCCTCTCTCCACAAATCTGTCAAGAAATATGTGTGGCAATTTGATGCATGCCAACGAATGGGGAAGCATACTCTATCTTCTAAAATGCCCCTCAATCCTCAACTATTATTAGGGCCATTTGATAAATGGGGGGTTGATTTCATTAGACCTATAGACCCCCCATCCTATGGAAAATAATACCTATTGGTGTGCACCGAATATGTTACCAAATGGGCCAAGGTTCAAGCACTAACATCTTCCAATGAGGACGTTGTAGCCAAATTTCTATATGACAAAATCATGTTAAGATTTGGAGCTCCTAGAGCCATAATATCTTATCAAGTACCTCATTTCATGTCCAACATGATTGAGGCCTTTTTGAATATTTACCTAATAAAGCATAAGAAATCATCACAATACCACCCCCAATCCAATGGGCAAGTGGAAGTCAAAAATAAAGAACTAGAAAACATCTTGACTAAAGTTATAAATGTAAATCAAAATAATTAGGTGCTAAGACTGCCTGAAGGAGTCTAGGCATATAACACAACATGGAAAAACACCACTAGTTTCTCCCCATATGAACCACTATATGGAAAGAATCCATTACTCCCATTGGAATTTGAATTGCATACTTGGAGAACAACATTAAAGATATGAATTGTCTTAGATAAAGCTCAGCAAGATAGAGTGATGCATCTAAATGAACTAGATGAGATGTGGATGGAGGCACAAAAACAAGTTGATATCCTTCAACATCATAGGAAGGTATGGCATGATTCTCATATCAAAACCAAAATATTCAAAGAAGGAGATCGAGCCTTGTTGTTTGACTCAAAATACCAGCAATTAAAAGGGAAACTGAGGACAAGATAGTTAGGACCTTACCAAATTACAAAGATATATGATAATGGATCTGTGAGGGTGTTACCAATTGATGGTGATAGAAGAAATTTTTTAGTGAATGACCATAGACTGAGATTGTATCAACAACCCCGAGATAAAGAAACCTTTACCAAGGATATGCAACTATGCCGGGAATTCAATTCAGAGGAAGAATTAAACTCTTCCAACCATGATTAGTTTGTTAGGAATATGAAAATAAAGGAAGAAGACCATAGCTCTGTTATAGTCCTCTTCCCCCCTATATTTAAAAAATACAAAAATATATTTTCTTTTATGCATGCAAATAAAGGTTAGAAGCGTTAATTATCAGAATGTGTATTAACCATAATTGTTTTTCAAATGTAGGATGTGGAGCACCAACGGTCAAAAGGACGCTAAGATGGTAAGGTGATGTGTATTTAATTTTTCCCAAAGGTATTAACTGTATTTGAACTTCCCAATGCACTTGATTAAAAACACAAAACAAATCTAACATAGTAATTTGTGAAATAAGAGGTAATGATGATTGAGTAAATGCATGCTATCACTCTTTTTGAAGGATGACGTACGGCATAAGTGATAAGGATAGAAGTGTGGGAACCATGATCATGAATCAAAATCTCACCACCTTCAAAAAATGACATCAGTCTTTTCCACCATTATTCTATGCCACCATGATGTTATCATAAATTCATGGTTAGTTTTAATTTAAGCTACTGAAATTACACAAACTTAATCTATCTGTTCCAAGAAATCATCGCCATTTATATAACAATCTTCCTCCTCACTTCTTTTTCCATTCCTATTGCAAACCAACCTATTCTATGGGGAATAAGAAGAAGTCAGATCTGGAGTCTGTGGAACCACTGCTGAGGAATGTTGTCATCTCTCATGTCTTTCATGATGCAGGTTGGTTGAACTTTATTTGAAAATTTGAAGGGTTTGATGAAGATTTGATTGAATATTTTTTGTCAAATTTTGAAGCAACTTATTCTAGAGTAGGAGGGACAACGATTGAAATAGATAACCAAATTGTTAGCACAATCTCTAGTCTTCCAAGTTTCAGACTTAAGGTTTTCACTAACTCCCCACTTAAAGATTTGATATCCCTTTTTCATGAGGAAGGGGAACCTCTTCCTAAGATAATAGTTAATCCCTATGGAATTCATAAGGGTATTAAAAGATACAACTTACCGGGCCATTGGAAGGAGGTAGATTCTTGGGTGAATAGGTATTTCATTTGTGATGTACAACAATCAATATTAGGAGGCAATACCCTGAAAATTTTGACCCATTTAAAGAGAGGCGGGAAACCCTGAGCTCAAAGTCAATCTACTCGAATATTTTACAAATTCCTTCATAAAAGTGGGGCAGAAGTATACAAGTGGAGGTGGTTACATTGCAATTAAGCACCCATGGCTTATTCAGTTGATTTTCGCACACCAGGCCTAAATCATAAAAGACAACTACATGGGAAAGTTTCAGGCAGAAGAAGGTCAAAAGGGCTCCTACACCAATTTCTTCCAAACCACCCCACAACTCTCAACCTAAGATTCAATCCACTCCTCAGTCAGTCCCTATGTTTATTAAATATTTTGTAGATGAATCCAAGTATCCCCCTAAGCCTAGAACTTTGAAGAAAAAGGCTATCATGTCAACCCCTGCTCAGAGTTCGGTGAGAAATAAAATATCTAGTTCGGCGAGGAAGGATGCAGTTCTTGGACCTGCATTATCTGATGAAGGTGCTGCCTAGATTTTAGAAGAGTTTCTGGAACTGAGACTTCATCTACCCCAAGAGATTATTCAAGAGATTTTTAGTTTACATCGGCCATTCCTAAGGAACAAATCCATGTTGCGAAAGCATCAAAAACTCATTTAGAAGCTCCAGAAGATAAGCTCATAACTCTGAAAATCCCTGCGGTAGCTATGGAAACTGTTGTACAAGGAATTAGACATTTGAAATTACAAAGAGATGAGGTTTTGAGGTAACACCAGGAGGAAATCACTACTCTAAAAGAAAAACTGAAATGTATGCAAGTAACTCATTTGTCTCTTCAAAATGAGTTTGTGCAAAATAATATAGAAAAAAATAAAGAAATAGATGTTTTGCAAATGGAAGTTACTAGTTTAAAGAGACAAAAGGATATTAGGTTAAAAGTAAGGGATGATTTATCATCTCATTGGACTCAACTCTCTCTCAGAAACAAGGAGTTGGTAGAACAAAATAGACAACTCAAGGAAGAGGCTGAATCCAGCTCTAATGCAAAGACAAAATTGGAAGCAATTGATCAGTCTGTCTGTCCTTAGATTGTAAACTTTTAGCTTGAAAAAAACCATCTTTAGTTTATAGTTTATTTCTTCAAGAAGAATTTTATTCATGATAGTTGCATAGAATTTATTGTGGAGAGCCTCATGAGGATCTTGATGGAAAAACCTTTTTACAGATTTATTAGAGTTGTACTCCAGAAGTAAAAAACTTGTTGTGTGAATTTTATCTCTGTAATATGATCATTTCAAATGTTCCTGATTTTTTCATAAATCTTTCAGTTGAAATATTTTAATTCATTGATAAGGAATCAAATTGTGTGGGAAGAGCAGACTGACATCTTTACACAGCAGGCCAAAATTGTTGGCTTTTTCATTCAACCTCAACACCATAATGGTGTTTAAATGAAGAAGGATTTTAGGTCTTTGTATTACCAGGTCAGCATTGGTAGACACACCTCTAAGATCTTGGAAAAATGTGTCCAAGAATTTGAAGCTTACTATCAACAAAACTTTGGACAAGATATGATAACCTGTGACAAGTGATGGGACACCTTGAATATGTCATTGAAAAGAAGAGAAGTTATTTCTCCTAGAATATCAGCTGGAGCATGAGAAGGGGAGATGCAATTGTGGAAATCATTCGATAAATGGCACAAAAAGAGAACAATGCATATAGTGATGAGTGGGTTAGGAAATAAGTTATACCTCCTCTTCTTCTTAGCCCAATGACTACTTGGAAAAATAGTGCTCCTAAATCAAATGAAATCTTTACAACATGGGTAGAAACTATGTTTGCAAACCAAGATGTAAAGGTACCAAGAAATAATATGCAAATCAGTTTGAATAATATGACATGGTGAAACAACTTGAACAACAAAAATTAGGTCATAGGTAGTTTCCATGAGGACTTGCAAAAGGTAAAGTGTAGGGGAGATGATGAGTCCATAAATTGACTCATCATAACATCTATATAACTATAACATTTACTCCTACAAACATTAATCAATGCACGGTAATGTTCTAAATAGTTATATCTAAAGTAGAAAGTAGTACATTTCACCTTATTTTGTCTTATGTGAGCTAATGTCCAATGGAACTTCCACTAACTACTTTGTTCAGTGATTTAGTGACATATGTAGGATGATGAGGTGGATTTTCTACCATTTTGTGTAGTCACGGTCAAAGGAGACCGATTCCACATCCACTACACCATTTTAGAGGTTGACCCTTAACAAACTACAAACTAGGACCCTTGTTTCTAGAAAAATTATGGGTCGTCATGGATATTTTATGAAAATTTCATCAGTTAATCTGTTGCCTATAGTTGTGGCATGTGTTGTAATCAGTTGTGTCTGTAAGACACCTCCTTGAAATGTTTCTTAGTTTTTACCAGTATTACAACAATTGATAGGCAGAAGTTATTTTTTAGTTGCTCTTTGAAATATAGTATACAATATATGATATTCTAAGGATACGTTTGTGTTAAGAGCCTCAATCTCGAAGTAGACCAAGGGCTCACTCAACTGAGGAGATTAAGGACCGGTATTTCATCCACAATATTTACATTTACTAAGTTCCAGTTTTGTTATCTTGGTTTAGTGATTATTTGAATGCAATTTCATATCTCTTTATTCGAGAAAATTTCCTTTACTCTTCATTTCCTTTAACAAGTATTTCATTCAGTAACTTTGTTTTAGTAGAATAGATGCAGTTTGTATACTTTATTTTCTAAATGATAGTTTAGAAGCTTTTGATTTTCAATAGTTTATACCTTTACTCGCTTTCAGTAGTCAAGTAGTGTAGAATAAGAAAATTAATACCAAACAAATCCCCCATTAAGAGAACCACCATAATAATTGAGTTGTATATCAAATTCTTTGCATACAACCTTGAACACAACCCTGGTCTATAATGACATCAACATTCAAATAGGTTGATTAAAAGATTAGAAGTTACAAGGACCCATCAAGATGCTTGGCATAAACAAAGGAAAAAACAACGGTAAAAAAAAACCAATCAACTAGGACGAAGACATATCAAGCCAACCAGTGAGTAGCTAAATCAACAACAAATGGCTCGCTAGGGCAGGATGGAAACCAAATAAACCATCTTGGGAAGGTTGAAAATAGGGCAGGCAAGGCATGTGTTGTAATAGGACAACTCGGCTTAGACTAAACTCCCACAAAAAAATAGTCAACAAGATTTAGGAGAAATCACCAAATCTTAAGTAAAAAATGTGAGGAAATATCGATGCACAAGAAGTCAAAAATCAAGCACATTTGCCAAGGAAAACGGAAAGAAGAAAACACATTCAGAGCCCAGCAAAACACAGATAAAGCACAATACAGGGAAAAGAAGGAATCAAACCCCAAACAAATGTAAAAAATAACTTGATAGCTCAAGCTCAGACCAAAAAGGTAAAACGCATGTAAAAAAAAACAGCTCAATTCCTCAACTCAAAACCAAACAAAAAAAACAATGCAAAACAGGTTGGTGAAGCACGCAGGGAGAGAGGTAAAACCACACGCATTCAAAGAAAAATGAATGTAAAACAAGGTAAACTCACTATGAGCAAAGAACACAACTTGATCTAGCCAAAAGCAACCCGAGGAAGGAAAGCATAAAGCAATGCAAAACATGGGAAAGCAACCAAAATGCATGCAAGAGGAAAACAAGGCAGTAGAACTGAAATTTAAAAAAATAACTTGTAAACCAGTAGGAAATAGTAAAAACCAGAGATCTGAAAAAAATCACTTACGATTTAAAAAACAATTAAAAATTAGAAATGAAGAATCGACCTCTAAATTTAGCAGATCCATTAAACTTGGCTGCAACTACTTAAATCTAGTTGTAAAACTCCTTAAACCTACACATGCAAAACCAAAAACCTGCACAAAATTCTAAAAACCCATATTATTAGATTTGTTAACAAGATTCCAAATAGATGAAAACTTGCATGAAAAAGTGATAAAACCAAAGAAGTAATCAACAACCAATTCAAGAGAGTGCACATATACCAAACATCCTCTCTGATACCATATCGAATTGTTCCATGAGGATCAATACTGGAACCTAGTGCACATCAAAAAGGGTTACACTTCCAATGGAGATGACAACGCTTCACATAATTAGAAAAACACGAATCACAAAGAAAATCAAGTACAAAAAATACAACAGTGTGTCTAGCATGCTCAAAGATTAGAAAGAAGGGGTACATATAGGAGTGTTGTGTAACTCATGTGCATGACAAATGTACACTAACCCTATTGACCTATTCAACTATGACATATTCTCACTAAGTGATATGACTAACCAACTAGGTGGAAAATGCGTTGAATGATGACAAGTGTAGTCATATACACCAACAGTGGCTAAGTCAACATTGATGAAATATTGAGTTCAACCTCTTTAATTTTGAAAAATAAAAACGAGTTAGTGAACTAGAGAGCCATATTAATGGAAGAAGAATTAATGAGATGTTTAAATTTACTTATATGTCACTTGAACTAAGTTGTTACAAGTATAACGATGTCTTAGTTCTTGATTCTACCCATGTAATGTATGATTTTATTAATAATCATTCATTTGTTTCAATTTTTATGCGTTAGGTATAAGAAAAATTCTCATTTTTTCCATTCTTTATGTGAAAGTTTCCACTAAAGGCTTCATTTAGATTTTCATGTAGATAATGTAAAATTTGTTATAAATCAATTCATTATGGCATGTGTTGCAGGTATATAATAAGATCAAGGTAAATTTATGTATTGAAAATGAGATGGTTTATTTGCATAGGCATTTGATTTATCATTTTAATCATTTTCTACTTATAGGGTATTGAGGATTCAAATGATAACAACTAATATATGTCTATAATACACATAAGAACTGGAAACCTAATGCTAGAATTCACTAGTGTAAACAAGCATAGATTATGCTAGTTTAAAGTTAAGATACATCTTCCAACACGCATTCAAGATGTCTACCGAGATCCATACAAGTTCATTTAAAAATAATTGAATACTTATGCTTTAATTTTGGGATCCCATATTTGTATCATCTTGTCTATTGATTTGATTATTCTTTTTTCTTCTAATTCGTTAATTTTTATTGTTCATACAACTATTGAAAGGGTATAAGTTATAATTTTGAACTACCATCATAGATACCCATGACATGAAGTGAAGGGAAGATGGATGGAGCTATGAGATTCCTTTTTAGGAAGGTGTTAAAACCATAAGAAGTTAGTGATATAATTTTCAAGGTCAATCACGTGAGAAGAAGGATTGACTACGAATGTTTGAACACTAAGAACCCTGAATTTGTCAAACAAATGAGTTGACCTCCTAGTGAGGTTACATCAAAATTTCATAGAAAATTTCCACCCATTGCAAAGATGTGCATTAAGAAGCTGCAATATCATACATGCTAAATTATCTATCTTAAATCAAATCAAGGAGACCCTACAATACTGGACTAAGTACTCATGAGTCATTGGTTGAATGTAGCTTCCTTAGTAAAGAGGCAAGTGTAAAAAAACTAAAACCAAATACAGGCTAAGCGATGCCTCCCACCATAAAATATTTATAAATAAAACAATGACATGACATCAATAAGAAATCCATGCAAGGTTGAGACTGGTTATTTGCAAAGATATCCTATTAGAGGCTTCATTGATACTAATATCCAAGGGAAGTGGTAATGATACCGAAACTCGCTCCTATGTGAGGGCCTTAAGTTGACCCTTTCTCTTGAAAAGAAGGAAATCATAATAGGATAATCCTAGCTAGTTATAAATTTAAATTGTAAAAGGGGTTAAGCCCAAATCAACACTCAAAGGCATCTAGAGATAAGGTTGTGATATAACACCCTTGTTCAAAATCATGAGTTCTAGCCATTGTTATAAATTTGAACCTTCTCCTACCATTACTTTTGATGAATGGAGAGCGTAGAGCCACACATAAATCTCCATAATGACCAAGAGAGTGTTTGTGCAAGATGAGTACAACTAACTGTGAGGAGGAGACAGATAAAACATGTGGAGGAGAAGAAGTTGAAAACATAGTTTAATAATATTAAATAGAGACATAATTTATCTATTTTTTTATCTACACGGCTCTAATGTTAACAATGTGATGCTCCTTCTAACCTCCATACTGGTCGAATTTATTTTCAAAAAATAATTCCCTTAAAAAGTATGAATTCTATAAATAGTTTTGACCCATGCATCAAATGACATTCCTTTTTATTTCCCTAAATGACTCCAATGTGCAATGTTTCCCTCTAAAGCCAAAAAAGTCTACCTCTCAATGCCAAAATAATATTATGCCCCCAATTTTATCTTCTACATCAAATGGCATTCTTTGTTTTTTCCCTAAATGCCTCCAATGTAAAATATCCCCACAAAAATGCCAAAATAATCTCCCTCTAAGATGTTAAAACAATATTAGGCCCCAAATTTGAATTCCCTCCAAATCCTAGTAAGATGCATAATATGCCTCAAAATTAATTTTTTGTGGATACTGCTACATTTGATTTTATATACATGAAAAAACTAGGATTTTTATATAACCTTAAAATCAAAAAAATTCTAAGAACTTTATCTGTAGAAACAAATTTGTGTGGAACACTTATAAACAAAGGCATGGTAAAAATAAGTTAGGCAAAAAACAACAAAAAAAAAATTGTTTGCTAATATCCTATACAAAACATTACAAACAACTCTACAATCTGAGTATATATCATACCTTGACTCAAGGGTTAAATTTGATGTCTGTTTAGACATTTTTTATGATTTTAGCCGTAAAATACTTGTAAATATTTGAAATAACTGTCACATGCAACGTGTATATATAAAATATGACCATTATTTTTATACAAATTTATATGTAAACTATATATTAAATATAGTTGAATATATAAAATAGTTCAATTAATTCAAAACAAGAATTTCACACATTTAACACCAGGTGAATAACCTATTTAAAAATTCCTTATTGGCCTTTCAAAGCACATCCAGATGATAATAATGATTACCTTATAAACTACTAGTAATATATATTAAAATTAGTTTTTGATGGAAAAATGTAAAACACTAACTACTATTAATGGTTTCTCTCATTGTAGAAAAAACACTACGATATATTAGTGTTAATGTTAAAATAGTACAACTTCGGTGTTAAATTATAAGAAGAAAATTTGACCACCAATATATAACACCAATTTTGTATAATCTTACAAATAAACACTATTATATTGGTGTTAAATTATAGGATGATACTAAATTAGTGTTATATTAGAAAAAAATAGATATGAACACAAAATATTTTATTGTCCTAGTGTTAAAATTATAGGATGATACTAAATTAGTGGTATATTACAAAAAAATAGATACGAATACCAAAAATTTTGGTGTCCTAGTGTTAAATTTATGAAATTCTTATTGTGAATGGAGATGATCTTGTTATTTTAAAGGGTGCAGGCTGTGAAGGCGTCTTCAAATAATTCATCACAAGGGTAAACCTCAGGCTTAATTACTATATCATGGAGACCACAATCTCTAATAGCTTGGAGATCATCATAGTATTCCTCATTAGCCTAGGTGATATCCATGTCATTAAATTGTCCATCAAAATTTTATACTTCCTAAAACACTTAGATCCAATTTGTGATGTGAGATGAAAAAGTCTTAGTAAAGAGTGTATCTTAAATCTCCTGTTCCCATGAACTAGAAGAAGAAAAATCTTTTTCTTTAGGGGCCATTTTTTCTCTATTTCTCCTCTTGATTGCTTTATTTAATCTATAACTCACAAACTTGCTCATGTTTCAAGTTTTTCTTCATTTGTTCTTCTAAAATATATGAAAACTAGATTCTTCTCTCAATAATAGCTCCATGTGAATGAAATCTCAAACAACGGCTCTTTGTAAATGAGATGTGACCATAAACAAACCATTTTTAAACTTGATGTGATTTAAATGTTAGTTCTCTTAAGTATTTTCAAGTCACAATTGGTTCATGCACCATCAAGCTTATTAATGATAAAGTGAAAGTTATGGATTTAAAATTATATGACTCTTCCCCTTTTGATTTAAAGCTTTAACTAAGATGTTCATTGATGTGGCCTTTAACCTTTATAGATGTGTGACATTTGGCCCTAATAGATGAAATAATTCTACGTAGTCTCCAACCTTAACATGTCTTTGAGTATTCCGTAACACCAATGCATGACATTTGGAGGCCATTGACATGTTCTTTGAGTTTTGACAAGGGTGCAATACTGACATGTGGAATTCATTAGTGTGTTCCCTCTGTTGAACCATGTTAGTTAGCTTTCACTAATGAATGACACTTGTCTTCAATCATGTAATTTATCTTTGTAAACCTTTGAAATCTTGGTCTTTGTGTGAATCTTGCATCCTTACATAAAACCGATGTGTGACACTTGGATTTAATCGGTGCCTTTGTCTACAAGAACCTTATATCCACGAGTTGAGATATTGTTTATAACCTTAGCATCAATTTGATGAATGACACATGGCCACCATCAGTGCAAGCATCTTACGTGCAAGTTAAAACTTGGAGAATAGTTTACATATCACCCATAGAGCTGATCTTGGACATGTGTTCTTAGAGAAAATTAGTGACTTGTTGGTATGTTAGTATAAATATTCTAGTGATAAAATTTGATGTTTGTTTACCAATGTAAAACCAAGGTAGATGAATGTATTTTCTTGCTTACATCATTTAACCTCAGGTTACATACTTGAATCTTTTTCTATTCTTCCCCATCATCCTTACACATCATAAACACTACAATATACCTTTGAAAGCACATATTTTATTGATAAAGTAAGAAAACTAAATATAAGACATTATGTAATTCCTAATCTTGTATACTTGGAATGATGTTCACTATGTGTATCTTGGCTTTATTTTGAGTATTTGAAGGATTCTTTTAATTTATTATCTTAGATTTCATTTGATTTAATATCCAACTTTGCTAAGGAAACCTTCTCAAAGTTTCAAGTGGATGCCCACTTTGCCAAACAAAGTATGGGTGTGTTATAGTCATAAAAAACACCTATTTTAAGCAATATGTTCCTGTTGACTCACAATTGGTTGGGGCACAAGGAGTTGAGTCAGAGGATGAACTTGTAGATGTGTATAGAGACAAGACCCTAATTAAAGCATTACAAAAATCCATATATAACTACCTACACAAAGAAAAAAAATATGAGGACAACAATAGTGAGGAGGTTATGGAAAGTGCAAATGTGAAAGTTACTAGATGGTTCAAGGCTTTGATTGATTACAATGTGCAAGGGACTATTGAGGCATTAAATAAAATAGTTAAAAGAGCAGGTGAAAACAAAAGAATCAAATAAAAGATGAAAACAATTATGGTAGACAAAGACAAAGATAGGTTTGGTGTTAGTATTAATTATAAAGCATTTGCAAACATGAAGGATACAAAAAGACCTAATATGGAATAAAGGGCCATGGTGGTCCAAAATATAAGTACATATAATTGGGACTTGTTTTGGTTGAGTCTATCAGGATTATTGAGGAAGAAAATGTTTAAAATTTAATCATGTTTCAAATATTATTTTCTGAATTGTCTTATTTGTTATTATTGCTAGAATTTTTTATTATTGTTTCATGTTGTGACCTAAATGCTTTGGTCTGGATCATATTATGGCTTTTATTGTTTTTCCTATGGAACATATATATATTTTTGTAATATATACTTCAATATAAAAAAGAAAAAAAGAAAAGAATATGTTTGAGAGACAAGGGTCTTCAAGTCATTGAAATGTGCCTCTACATTTCGTATATTGGGTAGAAGTTAGTGGAAAGATGTAATGGGTCACTTCCTTATTGATGAAAGACTACAAATAAGGTGCTCAAAATGAGAAAGCTTCTCCACAAGGTTTAACTATAAGATTTTTCATCATATACCCAAAGGGGTTGTTTTTTTGGGGGGAAACCTCTCGAAGGTGCATGTCAATAAGATAAATCATGTTGCACTCTACAAAGCCCAATTCATTAATGAGAATATAATGGAAATGTTTAAGATATTCCTGGAAAGTTGCAAGAGATTTCCCCTTAAGGAGCTTCAACACCTTGACATGTATAAGAAGGCATGCATATATGGTGAATGTGGAGATGTTGAAATAAGCAACAAACTTTGGAGAAAACAAAAGCAACGGGGAATCACCAATGCCATAAGGAGGAGTGTGTGCATATTTGATAGTGTTATTGAGGTAATATTTCCCTACTCTAGTAGTGGAAACTTATTGGGACATTTTTCTTCAAATGATGAAAAACTCATTGGGGAAAGGCTTGAGAATTTGAGCCTTCAATTATATTTATAACAAGCCTATTCATGTTGATTCCCAAATTGGTGATGTTATCGTCTAGTTTTTGTGTGATTATATTACTCATGTGATTCTCTGCACTTGTCTAGTCAACACCAGATAACAACCACAAGAGGTTTCCTTCTAGATATTTATTTGGTATTGCATCCTCAACATTCGAGGACAAGTTCTTAACACTCATTAAGTTTGAAGCATTAGCATCTGTATATTATTAGACATGTTATTTAAAAATATTGGTGTTGTGTGGCTTTGTAGTATGAGGAAGAGGTTAAAGAAGATGAGAGAGGACCAAGTTCTCATTAAATTTGTAAGGAACTTAGTGAAATTAAATGGCTTAATTGTTGATTCATAAAATTTATTTTCTAGTATTATATATATTTAATAACAAGAAGGGTAGTTGATTTTAACACTGTGGGCATTGAAGTCGACTAATATCATCATTACAGTATAAGAAGCTTCCATAATAGATTTGGTGAAGAATCCATTCTAAATATGATTATTATAATATTATGAATTGAATACATTTTTTAAGAGGATGTTCAACTAATGAAAGATATGGGGATGGATGCCAACAAATTTCCTATATCTTGCAAGTCTTTTCATGACGGTCATGCTTTTGCCAATTTTGTCGCTACTAATGTTGTTATTGCCAAGGTTTGAACATGTAACCTTACATCACTCTTATTATGTTCTTGTTTCTTGATCTACCTCACACCTTTGTTCATCTCTCTCTTGACCAAGTATTTTTCTATGAACTTAAACCAACATTGATAGATGGTTTGTTGTTTGAGATAGAAGTGTTAGGTTGTGGAGCTAAATAGCTTCACTGGAGCATGCTTTACAAAGTGACTAGGTTACATAGTAACTGACATCGGTTATGAAGGTACCAACATCGTTCAGGAAAGGAGGAACCATCATCGGTTATGGATAACTGACATCGGTTACCTATGCATGAGTGTTTTATTTCGCTCAAGGGAATTATAACTAATTTAAGTATAAAGAAGATCTATTGATTGTAATTGCATGGCTAAGTTTCCCTAAGTTTGTATATTCCTATCTAAGCATGAAATCTAGGGTTAGAAGGTTAATCAAGAGAAGGATTGAGTTAGATCCTTGATTCTCCTAGATTGAGAGGATGCAGAAGAAGAGAAAGAAAGAACATGTTACATAAAGACAAAGTTTCCATGGAGAGAGGTTGGACTTGTGGAAATAACAGGTATAACTATGGAAAATACATCTGAATGGTGAGAAGAGGGTAACATATTCTACTGTATTTCCTTTGTATAGTTATTGTCTCATTGTAATGGCTTGTATAGTATGAAAAACACGGATTTTTTTCTTGTAGATTCACATGTTGGTGAGATCTTGTATTGTAGATCCATGAGATCAGGATGTATTGTTGTATTGTTGATCCACAAGTTGTTGTGTGATATTGTATTCATAGATTCATGAGATCATGTTGTATTGTTGATATATGTAGATCTATATATTGTAGAGGAGGTTGTCTTCATGTTTGCACAGGTTGATGCAGTGGAGGAGAGACATACTTACTTCTTGGTGCACAGTCATGGTTACAAATTGGTAGACCCATGTGAGAGGTCTTGTTGCAGACCCACAGAGAAATTGGTAGTAGTTCAAAGATGCAGTAGTTCCTAGTTATGTGAGATCTGTTGGTGGTGGTTTGGAGGCACAATTGTAGTACACTCATGGAGATCCGTTTAGAGATCTAGAGGGGAGGAGATACTCTTGGAGAGATGCATTTTAATCTTGTAGAAGAGTTGGTTTGTACTCTTGTTCATTATATTATATATATGAGATCTCTATATTTGGTGGGCGTAGCCCACATTGGGTGAACCACGGTACATGATGTGTTATGTGTGTGTAATTTGTTTTGATTTGGATTCATTCTAGTTTATACTTCCACTGTTGTAGATTTTGGGGAATTGTTTATATCTTGCGTGCATGATTGGGTTTTTTATTGAAACATAGCACTATTTCACAGTCCTAAATTCCCAACAACTGGTATCAGAGCTTGGTGATTTCAAAGAAAGGTTTTTCTTTAGTAGATTGTTAGTGGTTTACTGACAGGTGTGTGAGAGCAGGGTTTGTTTTTCCTGATGTGAAAATCACATGAAGAGATTTAAATATCAATTGGAAGCTAGAAATGTGAGGTTGCTAGAGATTATAGTGACCGATGTCGGTTAGGTGGCAACCGACATCGACAGGGTGACTGTGGTCGATTACTAGGAAACCTATTTTTAAACAGAAAATTATAGATCTGAAGGAATTAAGAAGATGCATGGAATGTGTCTTGTTTTCTGAGGTGTCCCTAGTTCTTGGAAGCACAAGCATGTTGGTCAGATTACAAATCCATGTTATAGAGGTATGGTTTTTATCTTGGTATTGCAGTGATTGTATGTTTTGGTTACACATGCATGGTTTGAGATTGCAGATCTGAGTATGACATTGAGGATCAATTATGCATCCTTTGGTACATTTAGATGCATGAGATTCATTAGAGAAGTAGAATATAGTAGCATAGAACAAAGATGGGGTTTCCATCAGAGAAGCATGTTCTTTAGTTTAAGATGTGGTTGAGTATCTTGGTGATGGTAAGGTGATGTATTTCATCTTGGTGCAGTTTTATTACATGTATTATTGTTGTTAAGTTTTTGTGAAAGATTTGGGTGCTTTTAAAAATGAATAGCTTAGCACAACTATCATCTTTGGTTGGAGTAGGCACCTAGTTTGGTGACCTATGTCAATTTTTGGCATTGTGTTCATTCCAACGGCACCGACGTCGTTTAACGAACCGACATCGGTCACAAAGGGTAACCGATACTAATCAATGAACCATAGTCAGTCTCTATGAAAACAAGTTTGCACATGATTTCTTATAGTAGAAGAGGGCATGGATGGTTTGGTGTCATATTTTGGCGGATTTGGTTTCTTGAATAGTGTGTACAGGTAGAAATAGTCCAAATCACTTTAATGTTTGTATTAAAAAGAGGACAAAGTTGGCTCGGTTAGTCCATTGAGATTTTGAGTCAGGTATCTCCATATGATTCATGTTTTATTTATTTTATTTGGAGAAAATGATATTATGTTTGGATTGTGTGCACAAGTAAAATTTGCACCATGGATATTTGGTGTTGTTTGACTTTGATTTCATGGTTGTGTGGAATCTTGAGGAAAAGGATATCTAGTCTAAGGATGAGATCCTCAATGAAAATTCATGGTTAGACATAGTTGTAGGTAATGAGAGATGTTGAGTACACACAGATGGAAAGAAGGTGATTCACCTACTTCACAAGAAGTCCAAAATTATGTGATGTAGAAGTATTCTTTGATAAGAAGGGAATCAATTTATATTTTCTTTCATCTATTTTGTTTCTCACTGACATATATGGCTTTTGAGCTTGGTGATTAAAAGTAGTGCATAGGAGTTCAGGTTAAGTGGGAACAAGCCATGGTTATTGACATTGCAGGTTAGACATATATGCACATGCAAAGTGAGAGTATGCTACATTTTTTTGTGCGACATGAGGCACAAGTGGTTTTGGAGGGCAGTCACGGCTCTATAGGTATTTTGAGTTTATTTCTTTGTGATTTCACTTCTGGTTTATTTTTTAGTGCCTGGATATTCCTTAGGGAAGGCAATTGATGGTAGATTTAGTTGATTTTAGATGATAGAGTAATTTTCAGAGTTTGGAGGGTGAAAAAGGAAAAAATGTGCTATTTACAGAGACCAGTGTCAGTTAGGGTTAACCACAGTCGTTCATTTGGAAACCATGGTCGGTCAAGTAGTGACTGGGGTCGGTTAGGAAACTATGGTCAATTTTGGTCACAGGTTTGAAAACATTGTTTATTTACCATTTTTAGATGGTGCCCTTGTTTTTCATTCATCTTAGTTGATTGTGCAGAGTATGTTGATGACATGTTTGCTGGTATTTACACTCGGTATTATTGGCATGGTTTAGCATGGATGTTTCTTATTGACATTGATGAGCACAGGATTCATATTCGGCTTTGGAGTTAGTCGGTGGTAGACTTGGAGCTTCTGGAGAGCCTGGTGATATGGATAGATGTACATGGTGAGTTTGTACATGTGGATAGGTTTAGTTTTGTGAGTCTATGATGATGAAAATATTTTATTTGTACATGGATGCCTATGAGCGCGGTTTAGATGGATTGAGCATGAGTAGGGAATGTTTGTATTTCCTCTTGTTACTATATTACTCCTTGATATATATTATCTACAGATGATTGTCTTGGACATGATAGTTATTTATGCAGGGTTGGATTTGCATATTGCAGTGTTTGGATTCTTTGAGTTATGTAGTTTTGTGGATTGATCACCCACTATTAAATGTAGAACTCATTTGGGATGTCTTGACCCAGGATCTTGTTTTACTTACGCATATTCCATTTTTTACTTGTCTTTGGTCAATTGCATTGGTGGTTGCATGGAGACATAGATAGATGGTTAGAGAACATGGTTAGTGGCTATGGTTGCATTTAAATCTTAGTACTTTAGTTTGAGTGGGAACTCTTACAGGTTTGTTATTCATGGTGGCTTAGTTGCATGATAGGATTGGTGTTATGATTCAGTGGGAGCTTGATGTATGGATATCTCGTGTACCACGGATTAGGAGTAGCTTCGTGTAGATATATGGTAAGTCATGATTTTATCTTCTTGGTTTAAGAATATGGTTTGATCTTCTTGGTTTTAATGATGAGAGAGTTATTGATATAAAGAATAGATGGCCTTCATGGTATGTAGAGGATGGTGATGTACAGGTACAGGTTCAGCAATTTATCTCCAAGTGGGAGATTGTTAGGTTGTGGAACTAAATATCTTCATTGGAGCATGCTTTACAAAGTGAATGGGTTACACAGTAACCGATGTCGGTTATGAAGGGACCAACATCAGTCACCTATGACCGACATTGGTAAGGAAAGGAGGAACCATCATTGGTAAGGGATAACCGGCATCGGTTACCTATGCGTGAGTGTTTTATTTAACTCATGGTAATTAGATCTAATTTTAGTATTAAATCAGATCGATTGATTGTAATTGCATGGCTAAGTTTCCCTAAGTTTGTATATTCCTATATAAGCATGAAAGCTAGGGTTAGAAGGTTAATCAAGAGAAGGATTGAGTTATATCCTTGATTCTCCTAGATTGAGAGGATGAAGAAGAAGAGAAAGAAAGAACGGGTTACATGAAGACAAAGCTTCCATGGAGAAAAGCTGGACTTTTGCAAATAACAAGTACAATTATGGCAGGTACATCTGAATGATGAGAAGAGGGCAAGATCTTCTACTGTATTTCCTTTGTATAGTTATTGTCTCATTGTAATGGCTTATATAGTATACAAAGCACATACATTTTCTTCTTGTAGATCCACATGTTGGTGAGATCTTGTATTGTGGATCCATGAGATCATGATGTATTGTTGATCCATGTAGATCTAGTCTTATATTGTTAGATCCACAAGTTGTTGTGTGATCTTGTATTCATAGATCCATGAGATCATGTTGTATTGTTGATCCATGTATATCTATATATTGTAGAGGAGGTTATCTTCATGTTTGCACATGTTGATACAGTAGAGGAGAGACAGACTTACTTATTGGTGCACAGTCATGGTTACACATTGGTAGACCCATGTGAGAGGTCTTGTTACAGATCCATAAAGAACTTGGTAGTAGTTTAGAGATGTAGTAGTTCCTGGTTATGTGAGATCTGTTGGTGGTGGTTTGGAGGCACAGTTTTAGTGCACTAATGGAGAACCATTTAGAGATCTAGAGGAGAGGAGATACTCTTGGAGAGATGAATTTTACTCTTGTAGAAGAGTTGGTTTGTACTCTTGTTCATTATATTATATATATGAGATCTCTATCTTTGGTGGATGTAACCCACTTTAGGTGAACCATGGTACATGTTGTGTTATGTGTGTGTACTTTATTTTTATTTGAATTTACTCTATTTTATACTTCCATTGCTGTATATTTTGGGGAAATTTTTAGAACCTGTTTGAATGATTGGGTTTTTTATTGAATCATAACACTATTTCGCAGTCCTGAATTCCCAACAGGAAGAATACGTAACGAGGGATTTCTTGTTTCTTTTATTTATGTATTTATGTTGTGTACACAATGAGGGATAGCTTACAAGAGATATTGGCAAAAGTAAAAAGAAGAGGCTGCATCTACAGTGACATATATATGGAAAAATTTGTTGACCTTGAGATCAACTATTCATATTCTATACATTCACATTATTCCTTCCAACAATAAATGATAAAAATGGATTAATTATTAGTGTCGCTATTCATGATATTAGTTATCATTCAAATATGGAACCTGAATCATGTGGAGTTGTTTATGATATGGGACTTGAAATTGTATAGACCTATCATTCTAATGATGGTCCTCAAATCATAAGGAAATATTTCACATACTAATATCCGCTGCCTAGAATTTCAATAACATGAATGTTTACTCGGTTATGTAATTGTAACACAAAAACAGAACAGATCTTGGAAGTCAAATTTGGCCTCACATAATTTGTCCAAGTCTAACAAAGACACTGATAAAAACTCATCAGGCCATTCAACATAAAACAACAACCAATTTTTTGGGGAAAGGCTTAAGATTTTGTGTGGTTCCTAAACAAGCCTAAACTAACTCAATGTATTTACGTATCAAACTACCGACAACCACAAAAAAGGTAGGCCTTGGTATGTAGAGAAAAGATCATGAACCTAGGAAGGCCCATACATGCTCTTCAGGTTCAAATTATTACACCACCATCACCTCGGTCACCTACAATAGATTTGATAAAGATTTCAACAGGTATGCCTCTAGGTCTTTCACCATTGTAGCATATTCAGAGTACCCTTTCTCAGAAATGATCCATATGTTTATGGTGGGGAGATTGGGCATGTATATCCTGTATGCATATTGTCTGAAGTTGACGATCTTTTGTCAAATGTCACCCTTAATTTGATAGAAGGGAACACCTATCTACGTAATGAAGGGAACACCTATGTGCATAATAAAGGGAATGTCTATCTTATGTATGTATATCACCAAAAATAAATGATCTTCTCTTAAATGTCACCCTTAATTCGATAGAAGAGAACACCTATCTACATAATGAAGGGAACACCTATCTGCATAATGAAGGGATGACTTTATGTAAAAGTTAGATCCCTAAGACCGTTGAAAGCCATAAATCTTGGAAAGTGTTACTCAGACATTGTATTTTAATAAGAGGAACATATTCCTGGTCTGTTTTGAAAGAAATTCATTTTCTAACCCTCCTCACTGATCACTTTTTTTATTGGAAAACTCAACAGGCTATCAAGCTTTAGATTGTGTGGCAAAGAGAAAATTCTGAAATCGGATATTCATTAATACTCATTCTCTATAGTGCTCTCTTATCATCAAATTCCATGGTGCTCCTTTTATTGAGGACCCATAGATAAAAGCACTCCAATTATTCAAAAAGTTATTTCACACTATTGTTAATATTTTCAATAGATGCACCAGAACTTGGCATTCTTGGTATATGCTCAAAGCCAAGCATGTTCTCAATAATGAATAATTTTGAATATGTCAATTAAATTCAAATGGTTTTCTTGAATGATGCATTGCATGAATTGGATTCAAATATCCTCCCAACTAATGGTGGAGAGATTCAAATTAGAATGTGGGTACACATGTTCTTTGGTCTGAACCCCAATTATGCTATCAATGATCACAAGATGGTTCCTTAAAACATACTCAAAAAATGTTGGAATCTCAAAGCCTTCTCCTTAACTTCATCCAAGATATTTATTATTATCTTTTTAGTTAATATTGATGAAAAAAAAAATTGATTTTACATGTGTATTCTTTATTATGGGCTTTTGTGGGTGATAGATTGTTGCATATAGATATTCTGACCCCAAATTTTCAAATATGTGGACAAGTTGAGTCCCTCAAACAAAATCTTTGTTTTTTTTTCAATAAGTTTGGAGATGGATTCATTCATTCTTCAAACCATTAAGAGTGGATTCTTTTATTTGGAATATTGTCTTACCTGGAGATTCTACTTTGTGCAACCTTGCAAAATTCAAAAAATTGACATATATCATTCTTAATGAAATTCATTTTCAATATAGAAAGGTAAAAATTGTGTCATTAAAGGTTTTAATGTTAATAGTACTAAGTTACAGATTCAAGTATAGGTAAAAATTGGCCACCAGGGGAAAACCTATTATCTGGTCAACACATTCTCTCTTGACTCCCCTAGATAGTCCTCAGAGACGAGGACAAGGTCAAAGAGACCATTACACAATTCACCATTAGTCCCGCAACCATTAACTTATATTTCCCAAACCTTCGTGTTGTCTGACTACCCCTTCCTCCCACATCTTCTTGACGATACTCATCGACAAGTGATAATGCAAATCAACCCTCTCCACAAAATAGCTATAAACTAACGGTTTAGGCCACTCCACTATAAGACAAATACCTTAATTTAGCCTTTGGCCTTTTCTCCTAAATGACCCCAGGTTGAATAAAAATAAGAGAATGTAAATGTTGAAGCCTATATTAAATACAAAAAAAATTATAATAAAGGCATATGAGTTGAAACCCAACAACTCTCCTCCTCCCTTAGTATGTTTAGTTGATTTTGTGACTTGATATACTTAATGATAAATTTTCTTACTTTTGTGTAAACTTGGTATACTTGACATATAAGGTTCTATAGTTATTTGTACTTATGGCACCTAGCTTATAGTACTCATGTTATTTTGGTTGGTTAATATATTGGTGACCTTGTGCTTTGTGATTTCTTAATGAATATAAGTTGTTGCGTGTCACTCCCAAAAATAAATAAAATAATTCTATGCATTTGAAACAACTTCAAAAATCAATATTCCTAATTAAAGTGAATTGGTTAGATGAAACATAACTATTTTATCACGACCTTAAAAACATACAATATATGCATTTTTTAAAGTAATATGAAATGGAAGAACGTATCCAATGGTGTGTTCCACTATCATGACCTTATAAGTATACAATATGTGTATGTTTTAAAGTAATATGAAATGGGAGAACTTATCCAACCAATGTGTTCTATAATAAATACATGTTTTAAAATAATATGAAATGGAAGAATGATATGTTTAGCTAATAATATATCATTAACATTTAAATGTTGAGCTATATATTATTTTTATGTATATTTAACTGTTAACATATGCTCATTCAGATGGAACTTCCCCCCAAAAAAATTGATGTTTACAATTCTAAATGATACGAGTGTAAGGAGCCCATGCAACCTACTAATGTTCATATGAAGGTAATTTGGCACCTCCAAGAAAAATGATAAAATAAGGAGGGGCCTTGATTTAGTATTAAATATAGATCTAAATATATATGTGTTACACACCATCACCTTGGTACACAGACGTGCTCTTGGTCACATTTTTAATTTCATAGCTGACAGAGAATTGGTAGTTTCCATGGAATCCATGGAATTTGAAGGAAACATTTTCATGACTCATGCCTTGTTCTCTAGTCGTCCAATCCTATAATAGTCTCTCAACCACGTCTCCTATGGAAAAATTGTTGAGATGGTTTTCTGTCAAACACATCTGATAACACCTATATGGGTGGAGAGCAAACCACATTATTATTCCCTCCACTGCTGGATGAGAAAATCATTCTCTCAATATCTGCTCCAAATATGTTGCTTGCAAATTATTCTCCAAATTTAGATTTTTGTAAATTTAATTTCAATGATTGTATGTTAAGGGGGAAAAACTTTTGCTTCTATTATATCACATAATGTCTATATATGAAATGCAAAAAATAAATAAATAAATGGACAAAAGTGATTACATAAATGATTATTTATTAGATCATTAAATCTTATAAAATAATAATATAATTTTAATGATTGATTTGTATATAAGTTAATCCCATAAGTCCATATGCTAAAGTTTAAATTATATCCAAAACAATAGTCTGTCATTGTCTCAGTTTACACAAAATATTTTAGCGCTCATTCACAACGATGTTTCATGCTTGGTTTTGGGAGAAAAACAACATAATTAGTTATTTAAAATGAATTAGGTTAGAAAATGACATGTTTGAAAGGTTATAATAAGTTAGAAATTTTGTAAGCTTTCTTGTCTGGCTTCATAGTTGGTGTGGGTTTACATGTAAAAACTAATTGATCCAAGTTCAACTTCCGAGGAATAGTAAATCTATGTCAAACAAGTTTAAACTAACTTCTATGTTTGTTTTAATAATTTGTCTCTATTTATTACAATAAGAATGAATACAAATGATTGTTTTCAAGAATGTTGAATATAAATTAGTTTAGTAACTCTAAGAATGAAATGTAAATAGAATATGGAAAATAGAAATGAAATACATTCTTGTGGAGGTAAAGAGGAATGCAAGAAAATGTGATTGTATTTTAGATGTCATTTTGTATAACTATTCTAAGAATGATTTTCAAAGAAATATATTTAAAAACTATTTCTTTTATTATCACCAACTTTAATATGTCAAAATGTGGAGAAGGTGAAGAGATGTAAAAGACACAAACTTACAAACTATTTCTATATTAATTAGGTTGATAAGTCTATATAACTTGATTTAGTTGAGTTGTTTGTTGCCATTTTTCATTCAATGGTTGACACTGGGTGCTGCCCAATTAGAGTTGGTGTCCACATTTGTCTAGTGGAAAGATAAGAGAAGATTTTTCGTTTCTCTTTCTTGAAGAGTTGCAGTTTCATTTACAGTATTTGAAGGTTTTTCCCTCTCTTAAGTGTTATCCATGTAGTTCTTTAATAAAATTTATCTATTTATTTATTTGTTGTGGTTGATTTGTTCTTTTCCTTTCGAGAAATGAATTTGATACTAACCATGGAGGCCATTGACATGTTCTTGTAATTTATGTCAATTCAATGGATCTTATAATAGGATTTCCATGGATTGAATATGATTTCCATCAATGAATTTGTTAATGCAAGCAATCCGTGTGACGACAATTATCTATTGCTATTTATAATTTTAATTGTTAATTTACTTGTGTGTGGGTGGCTGGAAAAACTTATGACACATCAACATGATCTATTTGGTCATGTTGGATGATTTAGGAGGTCACAAGTGTAATTGTTATGACCACAACAAGCCTTTGAACATGGTACAACAATGTGGACATTTGCGGGCCTACGTGCAAGAGAAGGTTAGCATCATAAGAGTGAAGGTGAGGGTAGGGAGATGTTACAGTTGTAACAATGACTCTTACATAATAATATCTTATCTAGCATAAATTTTTGTTGCAGCTTTTTGTATTTTTTATACACCATCAAATATTCTCCACAAACATATTTTAATCAAACACATTAAAAATGACCAAACACGTATTTTTAAGATTCTAAATATACAAAGATGAGATGTATTCATAATTTATCTACAAATTTAAAATTTTAAAAGTATTTTTCAAAATTTATTTAGTTGTCACTTTTTTGAAATATTTTTTGGTCACCTAATTTCACGACAGTTTTATTGTAAAACTCTAGATGTAATAGTGTTAAATTATAGTACATCAAAATCTGTGATAGTTGGCTTGTAACACTCAATTTGATTGGCTTTATTCACAAGTTTAAATGAGGATGTTTTTTCCTGTGAACTTATTATGCCAGTACTATATCATATATTAAATGTATATGTTAACCATATTTTTTATTTCAATATAGATTATGCTAATTACTATATCATATATTTAGTGTATATGTTAAACATATATTTGTTATTTTAATGTAGAACTTGATTTCCTCTATGCTTGTGCTATGTGTTCCATGTGCTAGTGACACTTGCTCAAAATTCAATCCTTAGGATTGTAATTGCTGTCCATACCATATGTATGGGTGAAATTGTAATATTATGTCATATTCTATATTTACTTATTAGATAATACACTAAGTCGTAATTGTAATTTACATGTACTATTCAAAGATCGTATCCAATATAGATCATATTCAACATGGTTCATATGAAAATAGAAAATGAATTGGTGGCAATGATAATAATAATATCACAATAATTAGCATTTAATATATATGTATTAATATATTATGTATATTTAAAGTAAATGGTTATTGTAACATATAAAGTTACTTTTTGGTTGCTATTGGCATATCTATTGTCTTTTATTTAATTTATGAATTTCTAAAAAAATATGTTCATTTTCTGTGATGTTACGATTGAGTTTTTATTATAAACAAAGGCGTTCTATAATGTATAATTGCTAGTTGTAGTTGTGTGTGTAATACATGATTACATTTAAATTAGGAAATGGATCATATGAGGATTTTTCGGACTAACACATGTATTGGCTAGCCATCCCCTTTTGTGTGCACCTTGGTCTACCAAGCATTCCCCTTCCCTCTGCAGGACAGAGTTCTATAGGTCAAAGTGCGGTTGGTCCTCTTTTGGGGCATAATTCTCTTTCCAGGGTCATTGTATGTGCCCCCAAAGAGGGGGGGTATCATTGTGGGTTTTCTACTAACACAACATTTTTACACTAGTTCAGACACAACGAGTGAGTTCAAACCATTCTACAAACTCCATACACGGGTAAGTGCATCAAGTTGGTGGACACAAAAGGGGTCATAAGTGGACGTCGTATTGCAAAAAACAACGAAATCTCAACTTGTAGGGATTATTAGCAATACGCGCACTCAAAATTAGAAAAAATTATATAAATATGAATCATAGCATCCGGAATCTAGTTTCTAAAATACTAATTTTTTAAAAAAACGGACAAGTTTATCTATATCAAACACTTAAAATTATATGACTTGGTTTTTGTTTTTAAAAAAACCTATAAGATTGTAGTTCGTTTGCCCGCTATTTGGATGACCAAATCTTGTTATTTTTTTTTTCCCTTGATGAAAAGTTAGATTTAGTTTTCTATCTTGGGATGGATTTTATTTTGTATTTTTTCAAACAATATTTTTTTTATAATTTTTTCCATGAAAGTGATCTAAAAATATTTAGAAAATGGAGAGCGCTTTCTATTTGCCTAGCATAACTATATCAAAAAAGATCGAAATCAAATTTTTTTTTTTTAACGTGTATAGAATTTCTCCACGCTTGGGATGGTATAAGTTTTAGCACATTTCAATAAGCAAAACAAAAGTTGCAATCTTAAACGTAGACATGAACATTTGCGGGAAAAAAATGTCTTAAAGACCTATTGTTAGTAAAAAATTATAAAATGATAATTATCTTATTCTATTCACTTTAAAATCAATGTTTCTATGAAGCTAACAGTCTCCCCTACGTGATGGCACCATTTTTGTGAAATCTTTTCAGTCTTTTAGCATGGTTCAAGTCTGTGGAAGAGTAAATTTGAATTTTTTTAACCCTTTACACTTCATAATGATCTTCCATAGCTTTGGTTGGGGCAAAACAAAGATTTCCCGAGCCTTAGGGTTGGATTTGAAGATACAGATAAGACCACGACTCGTGGTTTATAAACCATGATCACGTGGATTTTTAAATAAGAACTACGATCACACTTTACAAACTGTGAACGTGGTTTATAAAGTGTGATCGCGGTTTATAGAATCATATTTATACGCATCGCGCAATGTTCTAATTACCATGTGATTTTTACTATTTGAACATGGTTTATAAAGTGTGATCACGGTTTATAAATCATATTTATACGCATTCACAATGTTCTAATTACCATGTGATTTTTATTGTTTGACTTTACCATAAGAATTACTACAAAATTCTATCGTTTTCTACACGTTTTTCTTATCACCATGAAGTAAAACATCGTTGGAGACAAGAAACAAATTCAAAAAAGGAAGTCATTAAGTAAAAACACACCAAACGAATTATAGGCAAAACAAATTTCAAAATGTTGAGCGAATGCAGAATCTTTGCGAATCAAGAAGAGGTTCATCTTCAACCCCTACTATTGTAAGAAATGAGGAACCGAGTAATGTTTCTACTGTCAATGTTGAAGTTGAATTAAATACTCGTGATGAAGTTGTTTTTTTTTATTATTGGCAAATAGTTTTTTTTATTATTAGTGATGAAGTTGTTTTTACTGTCAATGTTGAAGAAGAATTAAATATTGGTGAAGTAGTAAATGTTGAAATTGAAGGACAAAATGAAAATGTGAATAAAGAAATTCAGGTTGAAACTGTAGACAAACAAAATTTGACAAAAATACCTCCTAAGATTTTCCGTAAGAAACCTAATTATTTTATTGAAATTGATGAAAACATTTTGAAACCAATGTGTGACAAACTTTCTGAACGGAAAATCAGAAAAAAAAAAAAAAAAAAGCCACTGAAATTTGGGATAATCATTTTGAAATTTTAAATGATTCCCAAATATGTCATTTGTCGGTTAATTTGATGAAATTGAATAAAATGAGACCTACATTAAACACCTTAGGATTGACAACATCTAATATACATGGTCAAACCTCTACAATTGTTGAAAACCTTCATGATGCATATCACACTGTTGGTGTCAAGAGACGCACTAGGGATAGTAATATTGTGCGTCATGTACTTACTACTAGTGTTGTAAGTGAATCAATAAAAAATAATGTTTGATTACGTAAACAAGTCGAATGTTGCAAGTTAATCGAAAAACTCTAATGAAAGCAATTGAAAGACGTAATATCCTTCAATCACTCAATAACACCGATTTTTGGGCATTTTCTACTAGAGCACCGCGTAAGGACAAATATAATACTGATGCTATAAGAGAATTTGTTATTCAATTTTGGCATGATAACACTAGAGTTTCACCTAATACAAGAGATGTAAAATAAAGAGTTGGTTTTATTAATCACGAACCACATCCAAAGCATTTCTTAGATATGACTCAAACTCAATTTTTTTGTAAGTTTGAACAAGATCATCTGGAAATTAAAATTAGTCAACATTTTTTTGAAATGTTAAAACTATTCTATCTAAAAATCAACCACGCTTGCACCACTTCTTGTTGTGGGCAACATGTTGAATTTGCTATGCATTATGCTAAATTTTTATGTATTCGTTCTATTTTACATTCTGAAAGTATGTTATTGGAATGTGGTGTTCAAGTTCCACCAATATCTTCCAGGGATTTCAGTCCTACGATATTTTGTGAAAAAGAAGTTAGATAATTTTTTTATAGTCAAGATTGTTTAGATGGAAGTTGTGGTACATGTGACGGATTACCTAAATTGGAAAGTTACATCCATGAGCAAATTGAAGGTGCAATAGGAAATAATTTAGTTGAGTTTGATAAATATAAATTAGTTGCATACTATTTGAAAGATGGAAAAGAGTCTAAACGGTGTGAGCTAGTTATAGAACATATGCCTATTTTTCAATTTATGAGAAAATTTAAGGATGAAATTGTTTATGAGTATGTTAGGCATACACACAGAGCTCGATGGTTGGATGAACAATTCAAGATATGTAAAGACACATTTCCTATTGGTACTATTATTTCAATGGTCGATTTTGTAGAGAATTACACATTACAACCACAAATGGAGGTTTAATCACAATATTACAACTCAGTACAAGTTGCCATTTTTGTGCATATAGCATTTATAATTCTCTGATAGTACAAAGAATGATCAATTTTTTTTAAGAGAGTACCACTTTTATATCAGTGATGATCATACTCATTCTACTGAATTTATGCAAGGGTGTTTCCAGTTATTTTATGGAAACTTGTCTGATAGGGACATCCACTTCAAACAATATTATATATGGTTAGATAATTACACGTCTCAGTTTAAGAATGCATGAATGTTTTATTGGATGAGCAGGATGCATGTCAAGATGGGTGTGTAACATATTTGGAGTTTCACTAAGGCTGGACATGGAAAAGGAGAGCATGACAGTGCAGGGGCATGTGTGAAAAGAGCTCTTGCAAGAGAAGAGTTGAAGTACAAAGATGGTGCTAAATTGAAAGATGCAAAGAGCATAGTGGAATGGTGTATTGACAACATGGCCTGAGGTTCTCAATAAATTTCCATGGTTCACAGATATTTTTGGTTGATAGAGGAACAACAAATTGCTAACTATGAGGATTGTATGACACTCACTAGGGGCATGTGGTCCAGTGATATGCACTCATTTTGTAGCTCAGACGCTACTTGTATGGGCCACATGGATAAGAAAATTTGACATGTTTTTGTGCATCTTGGTATCAAATTTGTCACTGCTGAGTGTGATTCACAAGAATGGGTCGATAAGATGGATTTTTAGGCCTCTAACTCCGCTTGCTAGTTATCAACCTCCACAAGCATTAGGACTTGTTTCTCCAGATGAAGTTGCAACATCCAAGGACTTTGATGAAATTTTTATTTTGGTGCGACAAGGTATTTATGGTTATTTACAATTTTTGTATTGAGTTATGTCCATTGAAATTTTAATATGTACAATTTAAATTTGATTTGAAACCTTTTTTTGTAGGACATGTGTTTGCAGTTATTGCGACAGAAGACAATGAAGAAGGAACAGACTATTTCTTATGTCATTACATCAAGGAAAGAAATAAGTTGCCTTCTCATGTTAAAGATGGTGAAGATATTCAGTACCCTATAAGGTCAGTGGTAGTTACTGGAACTTGGCTTTGATGGTATCCATTAAAAATTTATGTTGTTTAGGTGTTTGAAGACTTCGAGACACACATGAAAACACTCTTATATTTCCATCTAGTTCTAGCGACAAATATTCAGGCTGTATAGATATCGAGGAAGGCCTAATAATAAGATTCTTTGGAAGGTTCGAGAGTCAGATCATGAAGCAATCATGTCTGCTATTCAGAGTAGATCCAATCCTGATGGTTCATTGGAATGAATTTACAATGCTCATGTTTGGTATATATAATTTCTTTCAAGTATATATAAATTTGTTAGTTAGATAAATTTAAGTTCATATATTTTATTAAATTTGTGTATTTTGTATATATCTAGTATGGAATGTTTTGATTTGAAACTTAAATTTAAATTTGACTAATTTAACTTTTATATGCATTTTGTTAGTGGTGCCATAGATTAAAGCTTCCACCTTCACGTGGTTGGCACTGTTAGTAGAGAATGGTAAATTCTCAAAGCTAAGAGAATCTTTCATTGTTTTACAATAAAAGAGAAGCAATTAACAATGATTTATGTACCTATGGAGGGGGTTCTTGGCTCCGGAGGAGGTATCCCAGAAGGACCTGGAGCTTAGAGAACTAAAACGATGCCTCCCCAAGTGTTTACAAGACCATCCCTATGCATGTGCACAGTCGGTTTGGTGCCACGACCCACTGTTTGCAAAATATACCATTTGACAGCCTTACACTATCTCAAACTACACTATTAGGCGTGTTTGCAAACAATAGAGCAGCGTGATGACCGATTAGAGAAGGAAAAAACTAAGACAGGATATTGTAGAGGGTCCCTACAATGATGTGAAGGATCAAACGAGACATCCTTAGGTTCCACGGAGTCTGCGTAGTCACCCATCAAAGTTGAATTATTTTTTGGTCTCAGGGCTCTTAAGGGACTACGCCTGAATGAGGTAGTCCCGAAGAAACGAAATTGTCATGCACCAAAACAGAAACCTCCTCTAGCATTCACCTAGCCACCCAGACATGTCTGGCATAGTAGTTTGGTGCCATGACCCACCGTTTGTAAAATATACTATTTGACAGCCTTATACCAGCTCAAACTACACTATTCGACGCGTTTGCAAATAATAGGGCAGTGAGAGCACTGATTGGAGAAGGAAAAAACTGAGGCATAATATTGTAGAGGGTCCCTAAACAGAGGTTTAGGATTAGACAAGACATCTCTAGGTGCCACGGAGTCCACATATTCACCCATTGAAGTTGAACAATTTTTTGGTCTCAGGGCTCTTGAGGGACTCCGCCTGAACGAGGTAGCCTGGAAGCAACGACATTGTCACGCACCAAAATGACACCTCCTCTAGCATTCACCTGGCCACCCAGACATTTCCCCGCAGTCGGTTTGGTGCCACGACCCACCGTTTACAAAATATACCGTTTGACAGCCTTACACTGTCTCAAACTACACTATTCGGCGTGTTTGCAAACAATAGGGCAGCGAGAGCACCGATTGGAGAAGGAAAAAACTGAGACAGGGTATTATAGAGGGTCCCTACACCAAGGTGTAGGATTAGATGAGACATCTCTAGGTGCCATGGAGTGCGCGTAGTCACTCATTGAAGTTGAACAATTTTTTGGTCTCAGGGCTCTTAAGGGACTATGCCTGAACGAGGTAGCCCGGAAGAAACGACGTTGTTGTACACCGAAACGATGCCTCATCTAGCATTCACCTGGTCCACCTAACATGTTCCACAGTTGGTTTGGTGCCATGACCCACCGTTTACAAAATATACCGTTTGACAACCTTACACTATCTCAAACTACACTATTCGACGTGTTTGCAAACAATAGGGCAGCGAGAGCACCGATTGGAGAAGGAAAAAAAAGACAGGATATTGTAGAGGGTCCCTACATAGAGGTTTATATTAGACGAGGTGTCTCTAGATGCCACGGAGTCTGCATAGTCACCCATCGAAGTTGAACAATTTTTTAGTCTCAGGGCTCTTAAGGGACTATACTTGAACAAGGTAGCCCGGAAGTAACGACATTGTCGCACACTGAAATGACGCATCCTCTAGCATTCAACTAGCCACTCAGACATGTTACTGTGTAGTTGGTTAGGTGCCACGACCCACCGTTTACAAAATATACCATTTTACAGCCTTACATTGTCTCAAATTACACTATTCGGTGCGTTTGCAAACAATAGGGCAACGAGAGCACTGATTGGAGAAGGAAAAAACTGAGACAAGGCTATTGTAGAGGGTCCTTATTTTGAGGTGTAGGATTAGACGACACATCTCTAGGTGCCACAGAGTGCGTGTAGTGACCCGTGGAAGTTGAACGATTTTTTGGTCTCAGGGCTCTTGAGGGACTCTGCCCGAACAAGGTATCCCGGAAGCAACGACGTTGTTACGCACCAAAAAAACACCCTCTAGCATTTACCTAGCCACCCAGATGTGTCCACATAGTCAGTTCGGTGCCACGACCCACCATTTACAAAATATACCATTTGACAGCCTTACACTGTCTCAAACTACACTATTCGGTGCATTTACAAACAATAGGGTAGTGAGAGCACTGATTGGAGAAGGAAAAAACTAAGACAAATTATTGTAGAGGGTCCCTATGCCGAGGTGTAGGATTAGACGAGACATCTCTCTAGAGTGCGTGTAGTCATCCGTCGAAGTTGAACGATTATTTGATCTCAGGCCTCTTAAGGGACCTGCCCGAACGAGGTAGCTCGGAAGCAACGACGTTGTTGCACACCAAAACGACACCTCCACTAGTGTTCACCTAGCCACCCAGAACATTTCTCTCAGTTTGGTTCCACGCGTTTATAAAATATACCATTTGACAACCTTACATTGTCTCAGACTACACTATTCGGCGCATTTGCAAATAATAGGGCAACAAGAGCACCAGTTGGAGAAGGAAAAAAATGAGACAGGATATTGTAGAGGGTCCTTACACCAAGGTTTAGGATCAAATGAGATATCTCTAGGTTCCACGGAGTCTGCGTAGTCACCCATAGTTGAATGATTTTTTAGTCTCAGGGATCTTAAAGGACTCCGACCGAATGAGGTAGCTCTGGAAGAAACGATGCACATACCGAAATAATGACACATCCTCTAGCATTTACCTAGCCACCTTGTGTTTGCACAATTTTTTTGGTGCCATGACTCACCGTTTACACAATATACCATTTGACAGCCTTACACTGTCTCAAACTACACTATTCGGTGCGTTTGCAAACAATAGGGCAGCGAGAGCACCAATTGGAGAAGGAAAAAAACTGAGACAGGATATTGTAGAGGGTCCCTATGCCGAGGTGTAGGATTAGACGAGACATCTCTAGGTGCCATGGAGTGTGTGTAGTCACCCGTCGAAGTTGAACGATTTTTTGGTCTCAAGGCTCTTAAGGGACTTCGCCCGAATGAGGTAGCCCGGAAGCAACGATGTTGTTCGCGCACCAAAATGACACCTCCTCTAGCATTCACCTAGCCACCCAGATGTGTCTGTGTAGTCGGTTTGGTGCCATAACCCACCGTTTTCAACTTTTTCAACAATTACAACTTTTCATCAATTACAATTTTTTCAACAATAGTTACTCTCTTATTCCAAGTATAGTTAGGATTCCTCATCCTTCAAATAGACTAGGAAAACAACATTAGGATTTTCTTTACTAAAAATAGAGATCGGTTGAATTTGTCACTTTAGACCCCCTGTGACATGAGTGGGGGGAAGCCCCCCACCACTACCCCCCTTTGGAAAGTGAGCTAAAAATGTTGTCGTAAAAGGGATCTAAAATTTAACTTTGTTGTCACATATCTTATAATATCCACCTTGATAACCAATCCACTTTATATATTACACGACCAACTCATCACATTTTCTACAAATGAATAGAAGATAAACACCATTTTTGCTTCTATAATAGTACTAGTTTTGTGAGAATATCAACAAAGTTTTCTATGGTGTGTACCTTGTCAAGTGTTATTATCCCTTCATCAATAACATGTATAACCAAATTATACTTAACTAAAATATGCTTTGTCTTATTGTGATAAGCTAGATTCTTGGATAATTAAATAGCACTTTGATTGTCACACAATACCTTCATCTTCTATTGATATCTTCAAAACTCATCCAATAAATTTTTTACCCAAATTACCTCCTGACAACTATGATAGGAAGCTACATATTCTACCTCAGTAGTTGAAAAAATTGTAATATTTTGAAGCTTTGAAATCCAACTGATAGGTCCAGTTACAAGTGTAATAGCATAACTAGAAGTCGATCTTTGTTTTTCCAAATCACTTACAAAATATGAATCAAAATATCCACAAATTGAATCACCAATATTGTTATAGGTGATGCAATAATTTATTTTTCCTCACAAGTAGTGAAACTCCCACTTCACTGTTGAACAATGTTCTCTACTTAGATTTTCCTAAAATCTACTAACAACTCCAACAACATGTGAAATTTCAGTCCTTGACATGTACATGTCATAACATACATAAAACTTATTATTGCACTAGAATATGGTACATGAGATATATGCTTATTTTCTTCTTATTGTTGCACCATAGTTTTTTAATTTTAAATCAAACATACATATAGAATTAATATACATAGAATATACATACATAGAAGGATATCATGTGCAATGAATTCGAATCAAACATAGAAGTAATATCGTTATGAAAACCAGCACATGGATATATAATGTATCAAACTAAGTGTGTTGAACGCACGTCTCTGAAAATATAAGTTCATAACATGTGTACATCTCGAACCAAGTGTGTCATACATATAAGACCACATGTGGCCGCATAAGGCTATATACAATGTCCTATGAAGAATCATGAACTAGGACCAGCTGGCCCATATATATATATATGTACATCCACGTCCTATGAATCTAATCATGAAACATCTTCCCTCTCTTCACCCTACTAGAAGTAGCATGTCCATGACCCGGGGATGTAGTGGAGGGAGATGCCACTACGGATTTCATCCATGTGGTCCTAGGTGTCTCTAAGCAGGCCTGCAACCTAACCTGCACATTCATAAACAACAAGTTTTTAACACCCATATTTTTAAAATACATTCAAAATTTAGAAACTTAGAATTTATTTAAAATGCATGTGAAATCTTACCGCAATTTCATGATCCCTATCAATTTGTCATTGATGCATGGTAGGGACAACAATAGACTCATGAGAGGTAAGCTACATACAAATAATTAAATTTCAAATTAAATATTTCATGTACAAAATTTGATATTGTAGATTTAAGTAATAAGAAATAATTCCTAAATAAATTTAACAAATTTGAAAAATTGTACCTCAATTAGTGGATCTGCAGATGCTATGGCAGTATCTACAACAACCTCCACAGTCTGCATATATGGAGGAGTCTCTCTGATAGTCATAAGCTATACAAAAAACATGTACAAATCAATATTAATCTACATGACTGCCACATAACAGAGTCAAAGCATAATCCACGTGAACTTCCACAATTAGAACCAAAGTGTAAAGAGAAACTAACCTACGTAAAAGTCATGTGAGGCATGCCAATAGCCTCAGTTCCCAGAGCAGATGATGACCCGCCAGGCTCCTGCACATATAAAAGACAAACATATATTAATATGTACATGTACAGGTGAAACATTATAATAATAAAAGTGCACAATCAAATGAAATTTGAAATTTAAGTACAACTTGAAACTTACGTTTGTAACATGCCCAGCTCAGTAGCTAGCATGTCAACACTGGATGTTTCCTTCACCAGCTTTTGCTATTTAAATAAAAAATTAGTTTTTACATGTATGTACATAACGTACAATGAAATACATATATATTAAAATCTCAAACATGAATTAAACTATTGTGTGTGTGTGTGTGTGTGTGTGTATATATATATATATATATATATATATATATATATAATATTTATTTGACATTTACCTGTGAAAGACCAAGATCCTTTGCACTAATTCCAAAAACATCCACCATCATCTCATCTAGAGAAAAGAAATCATGTGATCCAGCAAATTATGTCTCGCCAACAGTGCATACATGGCACCACATGATCCACAGTGGTGTGGTGCACTAGAACTGGCGCCTCCACCAACATCACCAGATGTAATCTGCTCACTATGCTAGGTTAGAGTGTCAGTGAGCTCCCTTAATGCATGTAGTGTGTCAATCTCCACAACCTCCTTCACTGTAGGAGGGATAACTAAAGGCAGTGGGGGTTTTGGGGCATGGGGGATCCTTGGTTGACCTACGCATGTACCAGGTCTACTATGTGCAGAGCCACCACCTCGCCCATAAAAATTAGAAAAGTCAAAATAATTTGGGACCTCATTAAGCATGAACTCACAATATAATTTCTTCAAAAAATAGAGGGGAACCTCATTGTTGTTGCATGGTGGATAATAAAAAACCATCCACCATTGGTCCCAAAAATTGTTCTTGATTCGGTCATCATGGCACCAATGGATTGGGAACCGTTTGCAAGTAACTACGGGGGGCATTGGTTCTTGGGTCAGTAAATAATGCACAAATATGGTCTTTTCCAAAAAAAAAATTCTTTTACGGCCACATGGGATAATTTATTTGCATACCACTACCTACAATCACCTCTAAAGGTATTCCATCTATCTATTTGGTTGGTTGCGGAGTCAACTTCACCAATCAATGTTTGCAATGTGTTGGCTAAAGTCATGTGGGACAGATTTGTGGCATGATTTTGTCTTATATTCTGAATAAGGTTCTCAATGGCAATTTTATTTTGTCATATTTTTCCAACGATATCAGCTTGTGTTCCTGTTGGTTCCGTGGGGACAGAAGGAGCCACATGAGGCAGATCTATGTTTAGAGGAGGGATTTTTGGAATGTTTTGAGGGTTTTGAGGATTGTTTGCAGGGTTTTGAGGAATATTTTGATGGTTTGCAGGATTACGAGCTTGCCGAGCAACTAACAAAACAAAAAATTTGTATACATAAACAAAAAATTGAAAAACCCATGAAAATCACAAAAAAACCTAAAATGCAAACAAATTGATCAAAATCGAGGGCTTACCTCTTTGTCTTGGCGGCATGGTTGAAACTATCATGATCCACAAGTCCGAAGAGTAATTTTTAGGGGGTATTCAAAGTGCAAGAGCCAAAGGTGTAGGAGAAATCGCGGTTGGAAAGGAAAAATGAGGGAAAATGAGGAGTCGTGGGTCTATATTTTTTATCTCAGAGGACCGCGATTGCAATTTGTAAACCGTGATCGCGGTTTTAGGTTCGGAAATCACCAAGCCTATAAAATAGTTACGTGAGTATGGTTTAAAAACTGTGAGCATGGTTTATAAACCACACTCACGGTACCTAAATTTCAGGTTTTTATGTCCACTTAATTTTCCACCATCTTGGTGCACTTACCCACACAACGTCCTTAACAGGACATGGTGTCCTTCAGAAATTCTGCAGAGTGGTTACATGCTTGGGGGTTATAGTGGGTGTGCCCTTCTACACTTCTCCATCCAATGCCGTTGGATCACCCAAAAAACCAGGATATTATAGAGATCTCTTCAACAAATTTCAATAGAAGCAGTTAGAGTTGGAGGACACAAAGCATTTCCTCCCTACACTTCTTTAGCCAGGGTGGCGTGAGATCGCTTGAAAAACTCATGATAGTACATGATATCCTTTTACACCCTTTTTCTTGACATGGATCAGGTGCACATGTTCCATTTACACTTTTTATAACATATTTTACATTTGCGTATTTTACACATGCATATTTTTCACAACATTTTTACATATATACATACATATATATATATATATATATATATATATATATATATATATATATATATATATATATATATATGACTACTTGATCGTTTTCTCCTTGCAGGTCCACCATATGAGAAACAAGCAGTTAAATTGGGGACAATAACAACAACAATGACAACGATAATGAAAACACACCGCTACAGGCACTTGTCTTTACTAACCATGTAGGTACACTACACACGTGTTTCACCCTAGGTTCACTCTCATCACTTTTTATGCACATTTTTCATCTTTAGAATCCATGCTTCTCCACATTTTTATTTTTGGCATTCCACGATTGAGTATAGTCCATCAACATGTCTTCTTCTACACTCTACATGGATATTAGGTACACATCTCTATCTAATTTATGTTACAGAGCTTTTCGCTCACCAACATAAAGTGGGGACAAAATGTAGACACAAAATTATGCACATTACACAAAATTTAGCTTGGTCTTATACTACTATTTACAAGGTTCTCAAGTGTACAAAGTACTAATTAATCCCACCTTTTGGCCATATTTATTTTATATCTTATTTTGTAATTCCCATGTATTTTCTAGCACTTATCCGCCCATTTCCCAATTGCCATGTTATTCTAGCCCAAAATCAGGGCGCCCCAGCCTATACCGAGGCACCCCAGGCGCCCTGATGTATGCACATCCTTTTTCACTTCTCTTTGGGGCCTTTCTAGCCATTTTTCATCCTTATCCTTTCCTCAGTCGACCTTATCATGATTAATTACGAAATTAATCTTGAGAGTCCTATAAATACAAAGCTTATAAGACCATAATGAGGATCCTAGGTCATAACATTACACACTACTATCACTCCATCTAGAGTTTCATCCATTGTATCACTTGCATCCACATAGTGTCATGCATTAAGGCTAGGAAATATGCATCACGCACACTGCATAGGGGGAGGGATTCTATTCTATTCCATGGACACATGTTAGTTACATTTTCTATAGTTACTATTGCTCACTACTTCAAAAAGTGTGACTGACACGAGAGCACCTAGGGCATGGCATGCACACACACACACACCATAACTACATCCGGGTCTGAAATGTAGTGCAATGCTCAATGATAAGACCACTAGTTTTGTGGTTGAGGTCAGTCCGACCCATTCATATGCATATTTTATTTTTATAGGGTTTGATACTTCTCTTTGCATTGCAGGTCATTTTCTAGCTCATCTGATGGATACAACGTGAAAAATAGGGAAGGTTTGGAACTAACTTGCAGCCATACCAGTTGTAGGTTCTAAGAATTTACAGTGATCAGAGAGCCCATATTGTAGATCTTCCCTTGGCAGGGTCCTTGAGTGTTCATCTACACTTCCAGATTTTATTCTCAGACCTGTGACACTGTGCGACCATCTACAACAATCAACTAACCCATTTCTCTTTACTCTCTTGCACATCTAGGGTTTTATTTTACTTAGCATATTCATTTGCATCTACTTTATGTTATTTACTACATTTATACAATGGTTTAGTACTCCTAATTAGATTAACTAGGGTTACTAGTTCCTCACAATTAGTTCTATTTTAGTTAATCAATATCCCATGCGTAGAATTTTGATAACAAGAATGTTTAGTCAGTTATGTAATTGTAACACAAAAACATAACAGGTCTTGGTACTCATATTTGGCCTTAAATAATTTGTCTGAATCTAAAAAATTATCAGGAAGCTGGGATGGCCCATACCTGCTCTTCAGGTTCGAATTCTTGTTCCTCTTTGACACATTTTTCTCCACACTCGCTAGGGAGGAAGAGATTCTCCCAAACGCCTCTTCAACATTCTCATCTTCGATCCATTCCAAGGTAAAGCCCTTCACTATCCCAATTACACCTCATTTTTCAAATGCTTTGGGAGCAACTACAACATCACCATCACCTTGTTGGCCTACAATGGACTTGATAAATATTTAAGCAAGTATGCCTCTAGGTCTTTCACCACTGCAACGTATTCAGAGTACCCTTTCTCAGGAATGAGTAGTCTACTGCTAGTGGGGAGATTGGACATGTATCTTTTGTATGCATATTGCCTAAAGTTGACGATTGATAAAAGGGAACACCTATCTGCATAATGAAGGGAACACCTATCTATATGCATATTGCTTAAAGTTGACGATTGATAAAAGGGAACACCTATCTACATAATGAAGGGAACGCTGATTTGCATAATGAAGGGAATGCCTATCTGCGTAATAAAGGGACAAATTTGTGTAAAAGTTGGATCCCTAAGACTGTTGAAGGCCATAAATCTTGGAAAGTTTTGCTCAGACATTGTATTTTAATAAGAGGAACATATGGCTAGTCTGTTTGGAAAGAACTTCATTTTCCAACCCTCCTCATTGATCTTTTTTTAATTGGTAAACTTAACAGGCTATCAAGCTTTAGAGAAAATTCTGAAATCAGATCTACATTAATAATTTTTCTCTATAGTGCTCTCTTATGATCAAATTCCATGGTGTTTCTTTCATTGAGGATCCCTAGATAAAAACACTCCAATTAAAAAGTGCTTTCACACTATTGTTAATATTTTCAATAGATGCACCATAACTTGGCATTCTTGGTATAAGCTCAAAGCCAAACATGTTCTCAATAATGGATGCTTTGAATATGTCAATGAAATTCAAATGGTTGTCTTGAATGATGCCCTGCATGAATTGGATTCAAATATCCTCCCAAATAATGGTGGAGAGATTCAAATTAGAATGTGGGTACACATATGCTTTGCTCCAAACCCCAATTATGCTATCAATGATCCCAAGATGGTGCCTTAAAAATATACTCAACAAATGTTGGAATCTCAAAGCCTTCTCCTTGGTCCAAGATATTTATTATTAATCTTTTTAGTTATTATTGATCCCAAAAATGCTCAATTTTACATGTGTATTCTTTATTATGGGTTTTTATGGGCAATAGATAGTTGCATATAGGTATTCTAACCCCAAAAATACAGCGTGTGGACAAGTTGAGTCCCTCAAACACAATCTTTGGTTTTTTTGTTTGTTTTCAATAAATTTGGAGATGGATTCAATCATTCTTCAAACCATTCAGACTGGAGTCCTTTATTTGGAATATTGTCTTACTTGGGGATAGATCAAATAAACCATTACACAATTCACCTATAGTCCCGCAACTATTTTATGTTTCACAAACCTTTGTAGCCCATGACTACCCCTTCCTCCCACATCTTGTTGATGGTAATCATCGACAAGTGATAATGCAAGTTAACCCTCTCCACAAAATAGATATAAACTAACAATTTAGGCCACTCCACTATAAGATAAATACCCTAATTTAACATTTGGCCTTTTCTCCTATATGGCCCCAAGTTGAATAAAAATAAGAGAATGTAAATGTTGAAGCCTATACTAAATACAAAAAAATAATGATAAAGGCATATGAGGTGAAACCCAAAAACTCTCCTCCTCCCTTAGTATGTTTTCTTTTGTGACTGGATATACTTATTGATAAAATTTTCTTACTTTTGTGTAAACTTGGTATACTTGACGTATAAGGTTCTATAGTTATTTGTACTTATGGCACCTAGCTTATAGTACTCATGTTATTTTGGTTGGTTAATATATTGGTGGCCTTGTGCTTTGTGATTTCTTAATGAATATAAGTTGTTGCGTGTCACTCCCAAAAATAAATAAAATAATTTTATGCATTTGAAACAACTTCAAAAATCAATATTCCTAATTAAATTGAATTGGTTAAGATGAAACATAACTATTTTATCACAATCTTAAAAACATACAATATATACATTTTTAGAGTAATATGAAATGGAAGAACTTATCCAATGGTGTGTTCTGCTATCACGCCCTTATAAGTATACAATATGTATATGTTTTAAAGTAATATGAAATGGGAGAACTTATCCAACCAATGTGTTCTATAATAAATACATGTTTTAAAATAATATGAAATGGAAGAACAATATGTTTGGCTAATAATTTATCATTAACATTTAAATGTTGAGCTATTTATTATTTTTATGTATATTTAATTGTTAACATATGCTTATTCAGATGGAACTTCCCCCCCCCTAAAAAAAATAAATAAATAAAATTTGATGTTTACAATTATAAATGATACAAGTGTAAGGAGCCCATGCAACCTACTGATGTTCATATGAAGGTAATTTGGCACCTCCAAGAAAAATGATAAAATAAGGAGGGGCCTTGATTTAGTATTAGATCTAGATTTGAATATATATGTGCTGCACACCATCACCTTGGTACACAGACGTGCTCTTGGTCACATTTTTACTTCCATAGCTGGTAGAGAATTGGTAGTTTCCATGGAATCCATGGAATTTGAAGGAACCATTTTCATCACTCATGCCTTGTTCTCTAGTCGTCCAATCCTGCAATAGTCTCTCAACCACATCTCCTGTGGGCAAATTGTTGAGATGGTTGTCTGTCAAACACATCCGATAACACCCATATGGGTGGAGAGCAGACCACATTATTATTCCCTCCACTGCTGGATGAGAAAATCCTTCTCTCAATATCTGCTCCAAATATGTTGCCTGCAAATTATCCTCCAAATTTAGATTTTGTAAATTTAATTTCAATGACTGTATGTTAAAGGGAAAAAAAAACTTTTGCTTCTATTAGATCACATAATGTCTATATATGAAATGCAAAAAAGAAATAAATTAATGGACAAAAAAGATTACAGAAATGATTATTTATTAGATCATTAAATCTTATATAATAATAATATAATTTTAATGATTTATTTGTATATAAGTTAATCCCATAAGTCCATGTGTTAAAGTTTAAATTATATCCAAAACAATAGTATGTCAGTGTCTCAGTTTACACAAAATATTTTAGCACTCGTTCACAACAATGTTTCATGCTTGGTTTTTGGGAGAAAAACAACATAATTAGTTATTTAAAATGAATTAGGTTAGAAAATAATATTTTTGAAAAGTTATAATAATTCAGAAAATTTGTAAGCTTTCTTGCTTGGCTTCATAGTTGGTGTGGGTTTATGTGTAAAAATTAATTGATCCAAGTTCAACTCCCATTGAGAAATAGTATATCTATGTCAAACAAGTTTAAACTAAGTTCTATGTTTGTTTTAATAATTTGTCTCTACTTATTAAAATAAGAATGAATACAAATGAAAAGAGGAAACAACATCCTCTATATATATATATATATATATATATATATATATATATATATATATATAATGTAAGAGATGAGGATTCATACAAAAATATAGGGGAGAAAATTCCATTTAAATTATAATTTGGTTAATGACATTGTATGAGCTGTGTCTTTTTAGTATGTTGTCAAAGTATTGATTTTACGTTTCAGTTTGCATTATTTCCCGCTCAATGGATTAATGACCATTTGTTACCAATGTTGGATGCACGATTATGGATCCATACATAGGATGATTGTGGCAACCCCAACCCCTCTTTTCAGTCGAGTTACCTTAAGGAGGCCTAGCGCCCTATCCCTTAGGTGATGCTTCTATCATGGCCTGTGTGATCTAGGCCTTCTAGCCTTAGTACATGATTTCCGGAAGCTCTCCTTTCAGGAGAGCTTTCAACATTACGCTCTTGCACCTTGGGCCCGACATAGGCTCAACCTACCAATTTGTGAGCACATGGTTGCATTTCTCAAACAATTTTTTTGTTGAAGAATGATATATCATATAGTTGCATATATATTAAAGACTAATTTTGGCAACCCCTAGTTTGCAATATGCCTTAAATGGGTAGCTATTATAACCAAATAATAATTTTCATGTATACACCCAAGAGATTATAATCAAATAAAGATATTGACTAATAAAATGGCTTAAATCTATTGTTTTGGTTATACATAGAATTATTCATAATAAGTGTGTAGGGTAGGGCAATAGACCTCTAGATATTGTGTTTTTGGACCATTCATATCAATTTAAGTACTAATTCCAAATATAAGAAGGAGATAAAAGAGGGACGAGAAATAAAAAAACTGAATTATATGAGTGAATCAATATATGAGAATGAGAATGTATAATTTATTTAAAAAATAATTATTATTTTCCCAATCATTTAAATTTGATGATCTATAGAATAAGTTGTGGTCCAATAGTGTGTATGGTGGTGTAAAAGGTGTTGCTTAGCTAGTCACCAAAGTTCCAACCTCATGGGATACCAATCAATAAGGGATGAGATCGGGATCGTGCCTTGTATGAATTTGGTGGGATGAAAATCCCTCAGGGGATAAGCTCGAGATTGTGCCTTGGATGAATTTGGCAGAATGAAAATCCCTCAAGGATGAGCCCGAGATCGTGACTTGGATGAATTTGGCAGAATGAAAATCCCTCAAGAATGAGCCCAAGATCTTTGAATTTCACATGATAGAAATTCATCAATCTACACCTAATATGTGCAAACTTGGGATTCAATTAAAAAAATTGATAATCTTATTAATGTATTTATACTTTTTATGAAAAAATATATTTGGGATGGAAAATTTTAAATGGACTTTTAAAATATGTTAAGAATTATAATAAATGTAAACATCTATTTACAAATTATGCTAAATATATTTTGATCCAACAATGTTTTTCACACAAATACCATATTTGGAAAAAATTGAAAAAAAACCAGTTTGTCACTTTGGTTAGGATATCGGTTTGTATTTTTGTAAAGAATTAGATGGAAAATATGGGAATTGGCACTGAGAGTAAACATCACATATGTTTGCAACGTTGACTGGTCAACCAACCAATGATAAATCCACCCCAAAAAGTGGTAAACAACCCATTGGTTATTGACTAGTCAGTCTAGGAAGGAGAAAACTAGGAAGAGTGATGGATAGATTCTTTGGAGAAATGAAAGAAGAAGAAGAAAATATTTTAACGTCCACGAGACTACCAAATACAGCATATAGGATGAACAATGGATGAACATATAGAAAATATTTCATTTCATTTAATGTAAGGATCTGAGATTATATATTTTCTGAGAAAAAAAATTCAAAATAGCTGAGGAAGCTTAAAATGTGAAAATATAGTAGCTTACCTGTGTTTGATGATCGAAATTGGCGTTGATATCAACTTCTGTGAGCCAAATGGGCAGGCCAAGAGTGCTTAATTTCTCCAACGCTGCCCTCACGAATGGAATATTTGGTTTGTCGAAATGGCTTTCGAGCCCAATTCCTTCCATAACCTGACCAGACGCTTTGATCTCTATCAACCTCTGAATGTAGGCATCCACTGAAGCCTCAGAATCATCGCAACTCTCGATGACGTTATAATCATTCATGAACATGGGCGTCCAGGGATCAATCTCCTGGGCTGCCTGGTAGAATCCATCTGAAGCATTGCTGCCCAGTCTATCCTCGTAAAATGAGAAATGCAGCATCTCGTTGCTCACGTCCCAGTTGATAAAACTGCCTGCATATCTGCTAACTAGCGACTCAATTCTCTCATTAACTGCTTTCTGCAATTCCTCTTTGTCCAGTGTGGAGACCCAAGAAGGCAAGTATTTTGGATCTTCCCAGAAAATATTGTGCCCCCTAACAGGTATGCCATTTGCACTGCACCAGGCTAACATTTGGTCTGCAACCCTGTAATTGAGCTTCCCCCTCTGGCGCTCTGTAGAGTACCATTTGAGCTCGTTCTCGAATACAGCAACGTTGAATCTCTTTGCAAACCATACCTGTCACAGTTGAATTCAACACAATGAAGATAACTAATTTAAAAAAGGAATTTTTTAAAATCATGAATACTTCCAAGATTTAATATTCTGGAATTTAAAGCACTTTTCATTTTTTAATATTGTTTAGAAGGTTTTCGCCTATTTTGAGAAGAATAGTGACAGATATTTTTTTCATCGACCGTCTCTTTACCATATTTGAAGACCATCACTTAATACTCTCCATACAAAAGTTGCTACCTTGATTTACGCCAGGTAATCAAAACAAAGTTGAGATATTAGATTTAGAAATATTTACATATGATCTTTTTATATTTAAATCAGACTCTGGAGTTCAATTAGGAAACTAACAAAAGAGAATCTTATTTCAAGTGGTGGTTAGAATTGTTCCCTCTAAAGATCACATATATTTGCAAGTTGAATTGTTTGCCAACTAATGAAGAAACATCACCTATAAAATGGCAAAAGACTATGAAATAACATGACCTAAAAAATGGTAAATAGCTTATTGGTTGTTCAACAATTCAACTTGTTAATATATATGATAGATAGATTCTTCCTTAAAAGACCCTCAATGTAAAAAACACATATGTTTGTAAGTTGAATTGTTGACCAACCAATAAAAAAACACTACCTAAAACTAATAAATAGTTCATTAGTTGGTCAACAACTCAACTTACTAACATAGGATAAATTAGTCAACTCTAAATAGTAGTTCAATTTAACCTAAAAAGTAAAAGTAGTTCAAATCACAACTATCTAAAATCTTTTGACTGCTCAACAACAAAAGTCCTTTTAAAATTAAAATGATTTTAAAAATAAATTTATTCAAATTTCTTACAATTTTACAACTTAGTGTACCAATTGAAGTAAAATCATTTTGATAATTTCATGATTATATTTTTAAAATTAAAATAAACTTTTTTAAATTATTTTTTTTGAAAAAAATTAATAAGTAGAAAAATGTGGGACTAGAAGTGCACATTTATCCCTACTCAGTAGAATTCAATTTTCTTTAAGATTTCTTTGAAAATAAAATTTACAGTTCAAAATATTTCTACAGCAGCTAAGTCAGAAGATAATTAATACAATAACTGCAAATTGGTTCTAAAATATTGTGGCTGACAAAATTTAGGGGGCCCCTCTCATGGTACCACTTAATCATTTCATATGACCAGGGGTTGAATTTGATGGCTTTTAGATGTTTTTTTGTATTTTGTAAATTTAAACCTAAAATACTCACAAATATTTTATGGAACTGTCAGTTATGATTTGTATATTTAAAATGTGACTGTCAATTTTTATATACATTCACGTCTAAATTATATTAATATATATTAAACATTATTAAATAAATATAAAATAATTATTCATAAATTTTATAAATAATATATAAATACCATTATTTTGTATTTTTGAGGGGCAACACTCACTGGCAAGTTGTTTGAGAACCGCAGGTGGCCGTCAAATTTAACCCCTACATTTAACTCGCAGAATCTTGACAAAATTAATGGGACAAAATCTATAATTAATGCAATAACAGGGCATAATTGATAACCTGATAGGGTTGGTTTCCAAGAATGTCCTGAGATATAGCTGAACCCAGCGGAAATTGTCTGGACTTTTGCTCGACTGTCACGTTTGCTTTTTCTAGCCGGTTGCCGTGCAGGTCTGTGACATGAATGACCACTCTTCTCATCCTTTTCTGTAATTACAGTCAATAATATTTGTATCAGGTCAGATAAACAGTAATTCTGAGGAAAATCAAGTGCAATATTTAAAGAAAACACAGTAGAGCTTTATGGGCGCAGGACATATGAATAATGTAAGTAGTACCATTATAATTCCATCTTGTTGGTGCAGGCGCCATTCTTCATCTGTAAATGGTTGAAGGGAAACGCTATCAACTAAGATTTCAACATCAGTTCTGCTACTCTGCAAATTGACAAAAACACCGAAATGATGAATATCAAGAATTTATACCTGTCTATATGGGAAGAGTTCATACAATTGGTGTCATAACTCTGTCAATCGTTAAAAGACTTCACATATTTAACATGTTGTTGTTAACAACATATGTTATGGTTATTGTTGTTAACTTATTTTAATTTGTGGACAGTCAATAAGAATATGTTGTTTTATTCCTTAATTGTTAGTCATTGAAAATTTACAAAACGGCATAATTTTTTAAATGGTTCTTTATAAATATATGAAAATATGCAAATCTATACAAAGAAATCATAAAAATAAATAAAAGAAAAATTGAAATTTACTAGAAAAAAAGCTAGGGTGTCAACAAATTTTGATTTGACAGGCAAAGATAATTTGAAATTCCAGGCCTGCCATAGACTATATGTGTGTATACTTTAAAATTCTTCTGAAAATCAGGGATTAAGTAACCTCAAAGTAGAGCCTTGCATAGAAAGGAGACCAGTCAGGAACAAATCCTCCCTTAAGAAAAGACCAGCAACCATTTCTAGCAATCACATTTCCTGCACAGGTGTATGTTGTATTATCCATCCCCACAGTTGCTTTCACAAAGGCAGAGCTTACATTTCCCCTTATCTGCACCCACGCTGTACATTCAATCCAATGTCAATGCACAAAATCATATATGAAAAAAATCCATGAGCAGCTCTTGATTCCACAAAATTCATTATTACCTGAGAGGGTATACTTCATATCTTGACTTAAATTTTCCAGTTTCTGTGATGGGGAATGATACCCCATTTGGCGATTGGATGCTACAATAAACTTATTGCCATTATTTTCAGACTCTATATGCAAGCTTGCATTCCCAATTGATTCGGTCCAGCCCTGGGTTCCATCTTCGAAACCAGGATTAACAAGTATGCCTCCACTGTAAAGAGGTGCTGCTGGGTGCATTTCACACTGAAAACAAATTACTCTAAATCAATGTACTGAACTTTAATTAACCCCCCTCAAAAACAGAAAAAAAATGAATTATCAGTATCTTAAGGTGAGTGACAATATCAGAAGATTGCACATACCTGTGTATAAGTTGAAGTGTCATAGTAAGAAGGCTCTGTAAGTTGGGATTCAATATATTAGAGAAACTCTGATAATGTTGGTCATGTTTAAATGGAAGGATAATGTACATGGAATCCTTACCATCTGAACTGGTCGCCATGTTTGTCCACAAAATCAGCAGACATATGGCTACCCATTTCATTTTCAAACAAAATGCTTGGAATATTAGATCAAAGGCTGCTGCCATGGCCCAGCAGATGCCACTGACACACTGTAACCTCGTCCGTTTAGAATAAGGTCTCCAGCTTTTCTGTACAAAACAATCAACCATTTTCATTTATCAATAAAACCAAATGAAATCTAGTGGAATCAAGGAACCATAAGAGACAAGGTGATGGGGTTTATGACACGACAAAGAATAAAATGGTACCCATTTTGACATTATCTGGAAGGCATATAAATGTTGGAAGCTTGCAACCCCAATACATTGAATTTTTATTTGGGTGTGGAGGAATTGTTAAAAGGCTGTCACAGAACAGTAACAGTTACACCCAGAGCAAGTCACGGGAGAGGAATGCAATGCCTTGGGGAAATAAAATCATGACAATAACCCCTGTTTGCTTTTTAATGTTAAGTATGCTTTTTAGAGGGCAGGTGGCCGTAACATCACACGTGAATGAATGAACCGCCCTACAACCAGAGAAGGGAATATGATGCAGATTTATGATGCCCATTTATGCAGCCCATCTATGCTTTTTGTGTATGCAGTTAGTGCACCTCAGTATCATGTAAACCAGAGCACTCTTATGATTGGTTTCTGCATATAGGTGTGGCTAGCAGATGGATCCGCATCTTTTGAGTGTTGGTTCATTTTAGGCTAAATTTATTGAAGAGCTTTCTAGAATTTTACGTAGGACTTTTCAATACCATTTTAATTCATATCGTAAATATTTAATTAATTATGTCGAAAGATGTTTTCACATAGAGATCTGCTCATAAATTTTTTCAATATTATGTTAATAGTACATACTCATAATTGCTATGTGATAGATAAACTCTTTCAACAATATGTACCCTCTTATAAAGTAGGCATAACAAAAGGTCAAAGATTTTTTTTTTAATTCTTTCTATTTGATCTATTAATAGAACATACATTTATTTCTCTGGCCATAATAATATAGAAACATTTCATATTGATCTGACCATAATATATAGAAACATTTCATATTGATCTGACCATAATAATATAGAAACATATAAATATTTAGTATTGATGCTAAAACAATTGATTGTTCTGACACACTCTCAGTACGAAATTTGTGGGCAGCTCTGCTTTCCAAATTAGATTGCATTAGAACAAATATGTCTGAGAAAGAAAGTTCCATTTTTATTTTCCTAGGTGGCAGCTTCATCATTGTCCATGAATTCAAGGAATGCACAAGTTTGTTTAAGGTTAGGTGCAAAAGGAACCAAACACTTTGAAATGTTAAATGGAAGATAACATGGTTTGAGTTGGTCCAACTCCAATCTCTCCAACACGAAATCTATGTAGAGACAACACTTTGAAAGTCAAATAAAAGGTTAAAGCCCTTCAAATTCCAATATTATGTAAGTCGCTGATTGAAGTGTTTATGTTATCTCTTAAAATTAAATTTTTAGTATCTAATTTAAAAAAAAAACAGAACTTAATAGTAGGCTTCCATAGTATAAGCTTACAAGGTAATTGTAAACTGTAAAAATTGGGTGTCCAACACTAATATTTGTGCTCAATAATGCACATGGACAAGGGTGCTTTTCAATTGGTAATTAAAGTTCTTATTTAATTGACATGGTATATATTATGAGTTTTATAATGTCACAATGAATGAGTAAATGAGGATTTTTAAAGTTTGTAGAAACAATTCTAAGATGAATTAAAAAGGCATATCTTATTTGGGTAGTAAGATATATATATGGAGAGGGGAATGCCAAGTGATTGTGATTTATATGGTGCTCCGGACCAATCCAACCAATCAATGTGGGATTGATTTTTTGATTGAATGAGAATTTTTAGAGTTGTTAAAGCAATTGTAAGATGCACCACTTAGATAGTAAGATATAATTAGAGACAATTTTATGTAAAATTTCAAAGATTTTTGAAACCACATAGGAGTGGGGAAGGCAAAGTAAGCAAACATACTCATCCTGCAACCAATCAATCATTATGTTAGTAAGAGGACATCTTGAAAGTGGTCCTCTCATTAACATAATCGTTGATTAGTTGCCCGATGAGTATGTTTTAATAACATTCTTCTCATCTACTTTTTTGTAGCTTCATAAGTCTTCTCATCTTCTCCTCTCTAACTTCATAATACAAAATATATAATTTTCAATTGCTTCTTAATATATCCTTTACTACCCTAAGTCTGATAAATCTTGAAATTGTTTTTAAGATTCTAAAAATCCTCATTCAATAAAAAAATTATTCTCATATTGATTGGTTACTTTAGTCCAAAATAACATATAAACCTTACTCACACAATAATTGATTGAATATATATATATGGTCATGATATACTTAATTTCAATATTCATGTTTCAGTTATGCAACTTATGTTTATGCTTTTAACAACTCACTAAACAAATTCCATTTTTCTTAATCATTCAAAACAGAGTAGGATGTAACAGATGCGATTCCGCCGCCAATTCCATCAAGGAATTGATCTTTACATTTGTCTAGCACTGGCCGCGTTTATGCAAACAAAGATTGATAGGAAGATCGGTGGAGGAGACACTAGACATTTAATGGATTAGGAATGGTTCCTTTGACAGTTAATGGATTAAAGCCAAAAATGATAGATTAGTAGAATTTCTCACGAAAGGAATGGAAAAGTTATTTCGCAAAGATGCAAAAGTCTCCACGAGAAGACAAATGGGAATATTCACATTATGGATAATTATTCCAGCACAATGGAAGATGGTCAAACAATTCAATTAGATGGTTATGTAATTGTGTTCAAGTACTTTTTTTAATAATTATTTTTCTAGTGTTTATGACGGAGTGAGTTATAATTATGGAGATGTAATCATGAAGGTTTAACCATTTTTACACTAGGGAATTAGTTTGGATTTCGTGGATGGATTCCTTGGTGGATGGTGTTAATCAATCTAGTTGTAGGGAACCCTGTCAATGGGACAATCCTTCACTACCATCATATAGCTATCTCATTCCTTCTTTTCAATTCGCACTATCTCATCCAAATTTTCAAATCCATGGCTTTCTTAAAGCTCCTCTTGCTAGTCACCCTCCTTTACATAAGGATATTATACCTCCTCTATCATTCGCATCCTTGCAAAATCAGTCAAAAGCTCAATCCAACCCATTTTGGGATATACTTCATGATCGAATACACTTGGGAGGACAACCAAGAGGAAAAACCGAGCAAAGAAGATTAGCTACAAAGTTTGAGGGATTAGAGCTAGGATTGTGATATTAAGCAAGTTCTCCACCAAGAACCATTTGCAATGGATGATATATTGCAAGAGTAAAAGATGAAGGAGGACAAATCAAACTCTGAGGATTTGGATTCAAAAGAGATCGTTGAGAGCTTCCTGCTCTTGTTTGGAGATGAATATGTTGATCAATCCCTACCTTCATCCTTAGAATCAGACTTGTGGACGACCTTGGATTTGAGAACCATGTTTCAGGAGGAAATTCTCAAGGAGAAGCAAGTGGATGAAGAAATTAGACACGATGAGCTTCATGTGGAGGTAAGGGATGTTTCTAAGTTGTTAAACTTCTTGTTTAAAGCTGAGGACAAGAATAAGGAGCCCAATGTTGAATTAGAGTTGGTTGTTGGGGAGGAAACAAATGAAGACAAGTTTGAACAACTTGCAAAACCTCGCCAAGATAAGGAAAGTGTGCTTGATAGCTCTATTTATGGAATGTGATTAAACTAAAATGGAAATAAATAATTTGTTCTAGCTTAATCAGATGATATGTAAAGTAGTAAATAACAGCTAAGTAAATAAAGTAAATGACCCAATCAACTAACAAAGTAGAAATGTAAAACCCTAATGTGTAAGGAGAGTTAGAAAGAGCTTAGTTGATTCGATGGTTGTTCGAAATTGTGTTGCAAAGAAGATTGGATGAGAAAAATACAGGAACAAATGTACGGAGGCCATAAAAGTGCAGATTCAAGTTGTCTGAGTAGACTGGGCACCTAGGGAAGGATGAGGTTGGTTTGTGCATGAGGTTCAAAAACCAGATTTGCAGGATTTCCAAGTGATGTGAAACCTTTGTTGAATGTTACGTATATATTGCTTAACTACGTTGTATGTCGATGGTAATCAAAGATGAAGAAGATACCTACAAAACCCCAAACCAAGCATCGAAACCCTAAAAAATGAAAGATGCAAATAAAGGGGTCAGACTGTCCTTAGTGGCCACAATGGTGGACTTATTAACTGAGCGTTGCACTACATTTCGGACCCAAATGTAGTTCTAGGTGTGTGTGTGAAATTTGTGCCCTAGGTGCTCTTGTGCTAGTCACACTTTGTGAAGTAGCGAACTACAACTAGATGTAGAAATGTAATAAATGGTGGATGGAACAAAATAAACTTCCCTCTTATGCAATGTGATGCAAATGAACCAACCTTGTCCCTTGTGATGGAGCTAGATGGATGCAAATGAGCTCTAGATGCCTTAGATGGAATGCAACCTTAGGTGATGATAGTAGTGCCTAGTGCTTGGTCCCTCATTATGGTCTCATAACTTTATATTTATATGGTTCTCTTGATCTAATTTTGTAATTAACCTCGAAGAGGTCAACCACCAAAAAGATAGAATCTCAAATGGCTAGAAAGTGCCCAAAAGATGAAAGTAAAGTAGGAAAAGGATCAGGGCATCCCGAATGGGACTAGGACACTTGGGGCGCCCCAGTACTGGCCTGGGTGCCCCATTCAAGGATAGAATGACGCAAAACAACAAAAATAGATTGGGCATGTATGTGCGAGAGGTCGATAGTGACGACAAAAAGCAAAGTAAAATGGCTAAAAGATGGGGGTGAATTAGTACTTTCTTCACTCAAAAACCATATGAATAGTAGTATGAGACTAGGACAAAATAATACCCAAAGTGTGTGATTTTGTGTCTACATAATGGAATGCAAAAAATATGGTCAAATCAAAAAAATTAGTTCATTGGTTCTCAGAGCTAGATGTTCAATCAGATATTTAACTAGATTAGAGCCAAGAACAAAGTTGTCACTAGTCATGTTCACTTCAAAGTATGAGGAAAGTTTTCAAAGTACCAAAGATCAATAGATGCACCTACCCAAACCAATTGCAGAGTAATCAAAGGAGATGTTTGTTCTTCTTGAGGCTGATATTTTGAGCTAAAGAGAGGTGCGGACCATGTTTACACTTCCACCACTTAATCTAGTTACAGAATTGATCTCATGGCCGCATTTTGTAAGAAAAGGAAGCTATTTTTCCCAAGGCCATTATATGGATTTGTTTGACTTACTTGGATCTTGGTTAGAGTAGGAGTAGTTTAGGTTTGCTTTTTGAAAAACAAATGCTTTGCACACTTTATAGGTATCCATTTAGATCATGTATGATTTCTCTTTTGTACATAGTTTTTGTCAAACTGTTTCTTTTGACTTTGATTTGCATGTTTTTCTTTTTATTGTTTTTTATTTTGGACAACTGTCCTTTGAGGGATCAATCTATTTTTGGATAACTTTGATATCTTTTTTGCATACATGAATTTTAGCTTTATATGGGGGGAGAGTTGGGAATAACTAAGTATACCACTTAGGAGGGGATGATGACTGTACAAGAGACACCCTAGTACCCTTTACATGAATGTCATAGGAAAATGAGAGGGTGATGGATGTAATGATTATGGGGTTCTCACCAAATGGGAGAACTTATCCATAATGAATATGCTATGAGTAGAGTCTATGGTACTCATATTCAAGGTCATATCAAAGCAGTGACGGTAGACCACATAATTCATATCATTACCATGATAGACGGAAGGGGATAATGGTGGAGACATGGTCTAAAGATAAGACTATGTTCATAAGTGCATGCACTAACAATAGAATGACTATAAGTGCAATGCATTAAGGGGTTCAGCACTTGGTTTACCATCAAGGGAAGCCAAATGATAAGCCCCAGACCCATACTTATGTGTGATAATATATGGTTTGATCCAGTTGGGAGCAAATTTTTCCCTACCGACTCCTTGATTAACGTTGCGTCCGAGATAAGATAAGAACTTTGGGAGGATGAGTGAAGGTAAAACTATGCGCTACCTTTCTGGGAGTGAAAATATGTGTCCTCAACAAGATGAACAGATGGTCAAAAGGGTGGGCTTAAGAGGCACACAATCATGGCCACAAAGGTGGACTTTGGTGAAAAATATGGTCCTTATTGGAAGGAAAAACATGGCCTCAAAGGAGGACTTTGATGACACAATCATGGCCATAAAGGTGGACTTCAATGAAAAAGATAGAAATATGGTCTCTTAATGGAGAGACAAACATGGCCACCAAAGTGGGCTTAAGATGAAAATAAATGGTCCCCTAAGGGATATACACATATGGCCACAAAATGGGCTTTAAATGAGATGAATATTTGTACAGGATCAGCTGAGATTGGATGGATTTTAATGAGGTGAATAAAACAATATCAAGGATTAAAGTCTCTCAGTGTGAAAAGAGAGTTTTTTAGATAGGAAATGCGTTAATACATATGATATGCTCAAGGACGAGGGGAGGCTACTCCCCCAACGAAAGAGATTATATCACTGTAGGCAAATTAGATGTGGATAGGTGAAAGAGATTGGATGATGATAACCTTAGATTTGGATTAGGTAGATGCATTGGGGATCATAGGAAAAAAATGTTGATGAATAAGGGAGGACCTTCTGTATGAGTAATAACATGCGAAGGAGAGATGTTAATGAAGGATGGAGGAGAAGACTTAGAGACTTTCATATAGATGTGGAATTAGTTGCGGATAAAATGGTAGAGGGACAATCCTAAAAAAGGCCGTCTCTTTCAATGAGATCATGGATGATAGTATGAAGGGCCTTACAACACTCATTGCTATGACCCAGGGTACAATGGTAGGAACAAATGAGGTGGGGATCAAACCACAATGGTTTCTTATTACTAGGGTTAAATGCCTTGATAGGTGGAAGCGTAATGGCAGAAATTTGTAATAAGTGTTGAAGGGTTTCCGCATACGATTCAATTGATACATTAGTATATGTATTTTCTTGGGAATCCTTTGACTTAGATCTTGATGAAATTTCTTGGGATGTGGTTGTATGAGCTATCTTGGAGGATTGTGTCATGTCATTCCATAATTTTTTTAGTGACACTTGAAGATTTAGAGGAAGATTCAAATCTCGAAGGAATGTTGGATGTTTTTTATTTTGGTTGGTGGAGTGATTGTGATGCCTTAGATGGAGATTGATGTTTCCCCAAAATAGATGATACATATTTGGTATTCGTTGGTGAAATGTCTATCTTCTTTTGGGGACACACAAGAGATCATTGTGGAAGTGTACCAAGGATCTTAGATTTGGATGGTGAAGGAGCATTCTTGGAAGAGATGATACTGATTTCAGTCTAAGGGTCTAAAGGTTGTGTCGTATTTGATATGGGTGGAAAGATTAGTCTTTTCATGGTGACATCCGATGAAGGTTGGTTTGTTGTGGAAGCATATGTAGATGAGATGAGAGGGTTATTTGAAGTTGTTGTAAGTTGAGGTGATCTGTCCAAGATTCTTCAAATGATGTGGAATAAGAGGATGGTGTGTTTGACATAATTAGAAGTGTGGAAAGAGGAACTGAGAGAGAATCAATAGATGGTATGATAGGTAAAAATGAAATAGACGTGGATGGGGGAGTGTTAGGAAACTCAATGGATGAGGATGTAGAAAGATAAGTTATGCTTGTTGTGGATGGGGAAGTATGTTCCCCTTGAGTGAGGAAATCATCTTCATGAATGAGGTCATGGATGATGGTCTGAAAGGCCCTACACTGCTCAATTTCATGGCCCGGAACACGATGATAGGAGCAAATGAAATTGGGATTGAACCATGGAGGTTTCGTACTATAAGGATCCCAATGTCTAATGGGAGGAAGCATGATCATAGAAGTTTGAATTAGATGTTGAAGGATGTCTGTGTAGGACCCAATCGAGGTGTCAAAAAGAAGATAACTCTTATGGGTTTTAAGATGATGTTTTGGCTTGGATTTAGACGTGGAAATCTGGGATGTCGATGTATAAACCGGTATAGATGTTGAGGATGGGGATGGATTGTGTTGTAGTTTTGGTGTTTTGGTTTTAGTTTTAATGTTAGTTGATGATTCAAGGTCACGTGAACTGGACTGAGGAGGTACTTGAATAACTTTGATGGACAATGAAGGATCCTCTTTAAAATATTCTTCATTTGGAGGTGACATGGTTGTGGAAGTGTGTGAAGAATGAGGGGAAATTTGCATTTGGATAGATGAGGTGAACTATGCCGATGTTGAAGTGGAAGGAATAGATTGGTTTGGTTTGGGAAGGATGCATCCTTCCGTAATGAAGTCATGAAAAATGGCTTGAAATGCTTTGCAATGTCCAATATCATGTCCACGGTTGATGATATGCACAAACAAGGCTGGAATTAAACCATGATGGCTTCTTACTACTGGGGTCAAAGGCCCTAATAGGCGGAAGTGTGATTGCAGAAATTTGTAACAAGTGTCGGAAGACCTCCGTACATGATTTGACCAAAGTGTTAGGAGGTGCCTTTGTCTGTGCAGAATCTCTTGGTCTTTGGAGAAGGAGTGGATGTTTGAGATAATTCAGATGTTAAGGAAATTTTTTGAGCATGTTCATGTCTTGATGGCTAGAAGCCAGTTGTGATTTTCATAGTGTTGGATGATTTCAGTTGAAGGGGTTTGGGGTTGGATTGTTTAAAAGAAGGAATATTATTTTCCTATATAAGGGAATTTTGAGGCAATATTTGAGAGGTTGCGTCCTTGGGAGGAACGACAATAATTTCTACCAGAGGATCCGGAGGTGGTACTGATAGAGGCATAGGAAGGAATATTTATTCGTTGGAATCTAAGGAAGGTGGAAATTGATTTGGTTGTGCTGATGAGGTAGAAATATTATTTGAAGTTGAATCCATTTGAAGTTATTTCAAAGGTTCTTCAAATGATGTAGGAGGGGAGGACAATGTGGATGTGGTCTCAATGACTGATGTAGTAGGTGCAGGAACTGGGATTGGATCTATGGTTGACATTATGGGTAAAGATGGAATAGATGTGGATGATGGAGTGTATGAGGTATATTCAGATGTGGAATTAACGGTGGATGTGGGAAGAGGTGCTGAAAGTTGAGATCAAAATGGTTGAGAGGTTGGGTAATGTTGGGAAGTAGGGGCATAGTGGGATGGATGAGATTGTTGAGGTACATGAAGTGTGGTAAATGATGTAGGAGGGGAAGATGATGTGGGTGTGATCTCACTGATTGATGTGGTAGGTGCAGGAACTGGGATTGGATCTATGGTTGGCATTATGGGTAAAGATGGAACAAATGTGGATGATGGAGTGTATGAGGTATATTCAGGTGTGGAATCAATGGTGTATGTGGGTATGGGTATTGAAAGAGGTGCTAGATGTACAATATTAATTGAATAAGAATCAAACTTGTGTGGTGTGGAAGGGAGAAATGGATTTGATGATGGTGGTTTTGGGTAGGTTTGTTGGAAGATATCCAGGAGAGATTGAATTGGTTGGGAGGTTGTGTAATGTTAGAAAGTAGGGACATAGTGTGATGGATGGTATTGTTGAGATATATGAAGTGTGGTAAATGATGTAGGAGGGGAAGAAAATGTAGTATTGGAATAAGGTGATGGGGATAAAGGAGAACTCTGTGGTGGAGAACTAGAGTTATGGTGAAAGTATTTGTAAAGGCAGCTAGATGGAGAAAAACACAAGGTATTGATCATGCTAGCTATCCGAGGAGTATCAATAATTGATGTGGTAGGCATGAAGGTTGTAGTTATGGCTGGTGTGTGTGTAGGATAAGTATAAGATGGTCTTGGTTGTACAACACAAGGAGTGGATAGATAAGGATATAAGAGGCTTGGTATGTTAAAGCAGGAGGAGATGTTTAATAGGATTCTTGAGGTTGGATTAACATATTTGATTGTGGGTACATATAAGAAGTGTGAATGTTGGTAAATTGTGGTGATTGATACATACAAGAACTATTTAGGATGAAGTTTTGTGCCATTTGAAATAGAAAATTTAAGCAAAAAATTCTTTTTATGTTTTTTTTTTGTTTTGATGAAGAACACGTGTGAAAGGAAAAAGAAAATGGTTGTAAGAGGGCCTAAAAGAAGGTAAACTATGTTTGGTTTCAGGTAAGTTGTGGCTAGGAAATGTCTGAAACAGTTTCCTGTTGGGTGATCAAATCCCAATCAATGAACCAAGTGAAAGGAATGTTTCGGTGTGTTGATTAATTTGTGAGGTTTTAGGCAGTGTGTGGTAAAATATGTGATGCAGAGAGTTAAACCCCTATTTAAGCTATATGAGTAGGCAGAGATGCATGGGGTTCGTTTTAGACCAAATTTGAAATATGAAATTCGATGCAAACAATTACCTAGAGAATGACATTACCATGTAGAAAAGAGAAAATCGGGAAAAATGAAGAATACTTGTATATCGCTTTTCCTTTTTATTTGACATCAAGTTGAGGCAAACAATGAGTATGCTCTGAACAATTAGGTGATCAGGTTGCAAAGCAGATAAAATGACAATAGATGTTAAATATGCACTAGATAATTTTTTCCCCTGTTATCAGATCATACTTAATAAGTGGTATCCGAAACCGATGATCAATATGCCAGGAACATTTGTAGGTGCCCTAGAATTACACTATGCAAAAGAAATAAGAAGAGTCTAGTGAAATAACACTTAGGCGTATTTTTGTTTCGTTGATTATCTTTGGAAATGCAATGTTATGGTTGCATCGTTGTGGAATTCACCTGCAAGTATAAAGAAGACAATTAGTGGACGTGGTCAACAAAATAAGAAAGATAATTTCGGAGGCCTGGCGTTGATAGGTGTTAACAACAAAGTTCAATTATGGAAATAAGAACAAAATAATTATTTGAATTAACTAATAATAACAAAATAACAAAATAATTATCCTACCTATGAATGTTAATTAACTAATTAACTAATAACAAAATAGTTAGCCTCATATAATTATCGTATGAATTCTAATTAACATGTCAATAACTAATTAACTAGTAGATGGTCAAACAAATAACCTATGAATTCTAATGAACAAATCGTAACTAAGTGGAAATAACAATTATCCTAACATAATTGTAATGTGACACATTGTAAATAATGTATTAGATATGAGAATTTGTCGTCAAAGTCAACCTATGAATTCTAATGAACAAATCAACGTGGGCCGGGAAAAATAGTGGATATGGACAAGGATAATTAAGTTAATGGTAATGTGTAGGTGAGGATGTCAGTGCCTGTAAATTGGCAATGACGTATACGTGTTTTGATTTCTGAGATGGATTGTGAAAGATAAACGTGTGTGGGGTTGATCTATATGAAGTGCAAGTGGTGGGATCCACATGGTCAGAGGAGCACATATGGAGAAGCGAGGAGTACACGTGGGTGCTCATTGTGTATTTAACCAATGGCCAAGGTCAAGACTGTAAGGATGGAAAACAATTTAACTTGAGGCATATTCAGATTGGGCAAAATATTGGATATATTAGAGAATTTGGCATGGGAACGAAAGAGGGAAGTTGAAGTCATTGGGACGACTGTTGAGAGAATAGGAGGAGAAGGAAGGGTCAAACGTGGTAGACAATATGCAATGAGAATGGATAGATGTAGTTGGCCTAAATATGGGGGCTTAGGTAGACATTAGATGGTATCGGGTTTCTGGATAAACGGATGGTGCTATGAGAACTGGTTATTTTATGGTAAAGAATTGTAATCCGAGCAGGAAAGGATGGTTGTGTATGAGTTGAGAATGGCTCAAGAGTTTAAGGCACAATGTATAATATTATAGTAGGTGATTGATTTATAACTCGCAAGATGGAAAATTAGATAGAGTATAAAAGTTTGGAATCTTGTAAGTCAAAACGTGGATTAAATAGTGGATTCAATTTAGCTCATTACCATCTAAGGAGGAAGCTATGCAGGCATCTTAGGAGTCGGATAGGAAGGTGGAATAGCTCCATGAGGAGATTAAATTGAGTTTGTGTGGAGCTGGGAGGAGGGATACATGTACTGTTTATAACTCGAGTAGATGGGAGATAGATTAGGGAGGTAGGGATGAGTTAGGGTGATGTAGATCAGAAGCTCACAGGAGATGGGAGTTGATAGGTGGTTGAGCTATCCGTGTAAGCATGGATTGGGTTGGGATAGAATGGGAGCTCAACTCTGAAGGGATAAGATTGAGACTGGAGTTAGTGGTTAGAAGATATATGTAGAGGTAGGTTGAGAATGGATGTACAAGGAAGTGGAGAGCCCAGGTCCTTGAAGGGGAGTAAGGAGTTGGGATGGGAGAGAACAGAATAACAATGTTTAGCAGGAAATGGTGTCAAGCACTTGACCTGAGGGCTCATAACGTGAGGAGTCGATTAGGTGAAGAGGAGTGAAGGTGGAGCTTGAGGTCAGGAGAAGTGACTTGAGTGAGGGTCGAGCTATGTGTGGGATGAGGGCTCAACTAAGTGAAGTTGGGAGTTGTTCGAGTGGCTGGGAAGGTAGAGCTCGTAGGGATGAGGGGGGAGTTGATACGTGGAGATATAAGCTCAGTGTGAGGGAATGAGGGATGTGAGTGCAGGAGTGGGGATGCGGTTAAGATGGGTGGTTGGGAGATGGGGGATGTGTGAATAATTATCTTGGATAGGGAAAAAGTGAGATGGGTAATATGGTCAGTTTAGGAGGTAATACTAATAATTTTCATAGTAGAGATTTTTCATGTTCGTGAAAAAATTCTATGTATACTTAAAATTATAGATATTTATTCAATTAATTTGCTCACCGTTATTATGGTCATTATATTTAATTATTATATTCTTAACTAGTAATAACAAATGAATTTTATACACCAATATCACACATCAAGGTGATGTTCAAAATCAAACAATAAATGTACATACCGCACAAATGAGCATAAAATTGTGTCCCACTAGTTTTTGTACCTTACAGCCAAGTAAGTCTTACAACCATGAAACATTCACAAACATATATATATAATGACCAAACATCATTTTGAGAATGGTAAATACCAACACGCATCCAAAATTGAAAACACTGACCAAAATTTTTAAGGTTATTTTTAATTATGTATTTACTAGTGGGTAGATTTTAAAATATTTACACAAAGTGGGACACACTTGTATGCTTTGACCCTCAATGATTGACATAATTACTAAACTGAGATGACCATTACATAGACGAAGACAATACAAGTAAGATCCTGACAAGACGGATGCGTAACAAATGAAATATTGACCATATATATAGATTTTGGTCGCAAGAAGCATGCCAAATGTTGATCAAGTTTCTTACGTTCCTGTCTAGACAAGTGTACGAGAAATCAACAAAAGTGACAAAACATGGGTCTAGTCGAATCGGGAGTGCAAGGGCTAGGAGTACCTTGGAGATGGTGATGACTGATACGGGTGCAAAGTCGATGCTGAACTCTTCGCTGCGATCTCAACAAACCTGTAGCTCATAAACACTAGAGAAAGATTGTTTAGAGATTTTATGCGGGGGCTTCCTGACAAAGTAGATCCGAGAAGCATTGACTTCCTCGGTGGCTATTGACCCCCATGTGATAAAGAATAATGATAAAATACAAGATAAACAGATAACATGAAAGCTGATGAACAAAGGAACCTGATGCTGCTGGTATGTAGATGGTGTTATTGATCTAATCCAAACACAACGTGTAACAAGAACCACGCTACATGAACTAACAAATCATGAGCAGAGTATTGTGGGGATTACAGTGTCATTACAAGGACATCAAGAGGATATTAAGATAAACAAGAAGCTTTAAATTCAAAACAACATTTTCCTAGATTTTCTAACTTAACTTTCTGAGGGGGGGAAGCCCATATTTATAGCCTAGTGGTGAGGTTAGGCTAAGGGTTTAAAGGTAATCATGGTTGGGTAAAGTAACCTTGATTAAAAGAGGCGATGTGATTCAACGGGGCTCACAATTTGACTTATGGTTAAAAAGATAAGGATGTGATATGGAGTGAGAAGTATGATTGACATAGTTAGGTGAAATAATAGATTCCATTCTTGAAATTAAGAATGGAGTGTCAGATGGGTGTATTATTGCCCATGAATTGAATAATTTGTGAGAGATGCCAAAATTCAATTATTAAATGGGTTTATATGGAGCCCATTTGATAATTAATTAAATTTGGGTGAGTAAATGGATGAGATTTATTTAAATTTAAGAAAAAGAAAAGTGAGAGTGAAAGTTGAATGAATGTGAGATGATGGATTGATGCTATGCCAAAAATTGGTGTCTACAAATGTGGCCACAAGGATGGGATTTTTTATACCAGGGAGCCAAGTGATAAGGGAACTAAGGGGACTGTGTCTTATAGACATATGGCTTACTGTTGCTAAGATTTGTAAAATAAATTTGAGATGGATTGGTGATAGGGACTAGATTTTGATGGGTTTTTGTGCGTAATCAGGGTAATATTTGGTTGGATTGGTTGGTGTGAGGGTTTTGAGGCCCTCAAAAGGAGGCACATGTTGGAAAAATGTGCTACTTGGATGAATTTAAATGTTTTCCAAATGACTTGGATGTTTTATTAAAGTGTGTTTTGATAATTTAAGTCGAATCACAGACAATTTACGAAAATCACTAGTGATTGAATGAATCGTCAATGATTCCAAGGTGGGAAAAATCGCTCCCTATAAATGGTAGGATTTTCCATGGTAAATTCATTTTACAGTGTGCATTTGAGAAAATTTGAAATCTGATTTAGTGTATTTTGATAAATGGAGGATGTAGGAGGACTAAGGAGGTAGAGGAGGCCCATCTTAGGAGTGGTAAGTACCGTTTTTTGATTTTTTTGTTTATTTTTTAATTTTTTAGGTTTTTAGGTATGTGTCAGGGCACGTTTGTCTAGTCACTGGAATCATCAACGATTTGGGAAAATCATTTGTGATTGGTGTGAAACGCCGATGATTATGATGAATTGTTGGTGACTGCTGTGATTTTGTTTTGTTTGTGTCATTTTGATTAAATTAAATTCTAATGGATGTTTGTGTTTTTGGGACACAGGCGAGGGAAAAATTGACTATTCGAGACAAGATTCTATTGGTTCTGGAGGATGTGTAAGCCTCTTTATTGAATGATGGTTGGGATTATTTAGAGCATGTTGGTTTAGGAGTGATGCGCCATTACAGGTGGATCCACAGGTAGTGGGGGTTATTAATTACATTAATGGAGAGATGGGATCCCGTTACTTGTACTTTTTAGATGCTTGCGGGTGAGATGACTATCACCGTATAGGATATACATAAGATTATGAGGTTTCCTATGTAGGGGGAGGGGATCTAATTGATTGACGAGATAAATAGACCTACGAGTACATTGCAATGGCCCATCTTAGGGGTTTTCCGTGGGACAATTTAGTAGTGTTGGATGAGATGACTGGATTTTTCTGATGGTGATAAAATAGAGGAGATGTGGGCCAGTGCAAGGCAAGGAGCACTATTGAAAAATCCTTGATATATTATGGGCCGATGATGTGAGATGGAGACCATACATTAGATTTATAGCATGACATGGAGAAGAGGGTGAGCTTACGACCACCCAACATGATATGTGGTTACATGTCTGACGACCAGGAGAGTGGGAGTTGATCAGATTCAGTTGCGTCAGGTGACAGTTTGGACTTGTTCATGATGTTTCAGAGATGGTGAAAACCTATAGATGTGATGATGGAGATGTGGAAACACCGTTACTAGTAATCAAAATGATTTTCACCATCACCGATGAGGAGGGGGTGATGGGAGTAGATGATCAGGGTGTACCTATGGCGGTAGATGATGCCAGGGTCGTAGAGGTGTACGCTACATTGTGGTAGGCTCAACCTACCAGAGTTGATAGATGGGTACGAACCTGTGTAGAGGTGGCTCTTGGTGGTGATGGTGAGGGAGTTAGGGTTGAGGATACTGGTGAAGGTGATGATAGGGTAGCTGTAGAGGCCACCATTTCTCGGTTAGAGAAAATAATTCCACACTATTAGCTGAGAACACTACCTTGACCATAGAGAGAGATGATTTAATAGGTCAGCAAGATGGATTGGGTTACTGGTTGATGTCATAGCTGATTGTGACATGTATAGGTAGTAACAAGAGGTCTTGAGAAATGTCGTTGGCATCACAGGTACCTTAGTGTTAGAGGCTGAGATGGAAGAAGTGAGGGCCCTAGTTAGCAGTTAGATGGGATGACCTAGTAGTGTTATCTTAGCTAGATATCAGTATTTGTGAGAGTAATTAGGCTACTACGAGGAGACAGTTTGACATAGGCTTCCTGATGACCTTATTTTTTAATATATTACGCGTGGAAATGAGAAGTACCCAATGGTATTACAATGAGTGTGGGTCAGATAGAGGTGGTCCAAGTAGAGGATTAGATGGAGGCGAGGGTGGTGATCATGGGAGTAGCATCCAGATAATGGAGGTTCAATTCATGTGGTAGATGCGATAGTTTTTATAGATACAACTCTTTTTGAATCCTATATTTGATGTATAGTTTTGATATCTAGAGTTTTGAGACTCCAGATGATGTATAGTGATATATTATTATGATTTTGACTTTGATTTATGTGTTGATTTATTTTAATGTGTTGCTTTGGATTGATAATGTAATATTTAGATGTGATTATGTTGTTTTTAGATGTGTAGATGTTGATAAATGATGATGGATGTTTGATGTTAGATGTTTTAGATTGATGTTAATTTTGATATGATGTTTTTAAGATACATATTTGGTTCTGAACTATATGTCAAAAATGTGTCTTATTCATGAATAATAATAAAATGTGAAATGATTTCCTTTGGACTGCATTTTATACATATGTGATGGTAAATTGTTGAGCGAATCCACTTTACACTTTTTGGCCTTATAACATATGTTAACACATGACTAACAATGGGTAGATACATGTAGGGCCTTGGATAGGGATGAAAGTGAAATGTATACCTTCCTAAGACATGTGAAGGGTAGAAACATGTATGTTGTGTGGGGTAATATGTTCTCCTTTTAATGGTTTCCTAGGAAGACGCCCCAACCATACATTTTATTTTTTACGCAAACTAATTGATGAAGGAAGCTTTCCTAGGATGATTTTGATATTTTGACATTTTTGAAAGTTGGTCGATGTGGGAAGCCTTTTTACTATGATATGGGTAGACATCCTTCTAGGGAGTTCTCTACAAATTTTTACTTTTTGATTTTTGCTTTTGGATAACCATCTTTCGAGGGATCGGTCTATAATTTACAAGAAGTTTTCCTTCATGGGATCAATATTCTTTATTTTTGACAATATGATTTTGATATTTGATAGTTTTCCTTCGAGGGACCACTCTATTTATTTTGATAAGATGCATCCATATATTTTTTTGACTTAATTTTTACGCTGAGGGTAGACCTAGTAGACCATTTTGGGGAGGGGAAAAGATGTGTGCACAAACATGTGTATCTCGTAACATGTCTTCAGTTGGTAGACAAGGTGGATGGATGTAATGATTATAGGGTTCATATTAAGGAGGAACTTTTTGATGTGAATGGTGTGATGAACAAAGTTGTGGCGCTCATCTTTAAGGTTTTTAAGGATAATAACAGTAAACCACATACTTTCATATCATTACAATGATGAAATGAATGATTGGTGATGGAATAAGGTATTTTGATATGAATAATGTCATGAAAATCGATGTGTTAATAGTAGAAAGCCCACAAGTGCAAGGAATTTAAAGGGTCCTTTTCAGATGTACAATCAAGGGAGGCTAGATGATAAGTTCTTGACCCATAATTGTGAGTGATGACATATGCACCGATCCAGTTAGGGTTAAACTTTCCACTTTTACTCCTTTCCAAAGTAGTGACAGTTTGATTTTCTTTAAGAATGAGATCACCTACATTAAATTCACATTCCTTGACATGTTTTTTATAAGCATTATTGATGCATTATTGATAGACATGATGATGTTCGAGGGTTGTTAGATGTCGTTCATCTAACAACTCTAATTGTGTTAGGCGTTCTTGATGATAATATTCATCAGGGATAAAATCTTTGAGTGATACGCGAAGTGATGGGATTTTAACTTCAAAGGGTAAGACCACCTTAGAGCCATAGACTAGAGAAAATTGCGTAGTGCCTATAGGAGTGCGGATGCTAGTACGATAAGCCTAGAGAGAAAATGGGATCTAGAGATGCCAATTCCTACCTACTTGATCGATGATTTTCATAAGAATTTTGCTAAGTGTTTTATTAGAAGCTTCATCTTGTCCATTTTCTTGTGGATAATAAGGTGATGAAAATCTTAGTTTGATGTTAAGTGTGTCGCATAATTTCTTGACTTCTTTATTATTGAATAATTTTTCATTATCAGTGACTAGATTATGAGGGATGTTGAAGTGACATATGATATGCTGATAGATGAAATCGATGATTTTGTTTTCTTTAGTAGATTTTAAAGGAATGGCCTCTACCCATTTTGTGAAGTATTCAATATATGTGATGATAGAGTGGTTTTCTTGTGATGAACAAGGGTTGATGAGGCCTATTATGTTTATCCCCCATTGTGAAAAGGGCCATGGATCTTGAGTGAGATTTAGATCCTAACTGGGAATGTGAGTGAGATTAAAATGTTATTGGTATTTAACGCATTTCTTGACATACACACAATAATCTTAATTGATAGTAGGCCAATAGTAGCCCATATGAAAGACACTCTTAATGATAATTATCCCATTAAAGTGTCTAACACATATGCCATCATGGACTTCTTAAATGAATTTAGTTGATTCATGAGATTTGAGACATCTTAACAAGAGACTATCAAATTCTCATTTATATATAACTCCACCTACGATGACATATCAGGTAGCGCATTAAAAGAAATATCAGTTAGGGTTTCTAGACAAGTCTGAGGGAATTTTTGATTTCGAAAGATAGTCGAGTATCTTAGCATACCAAAGGTCTGTTGGATTTTTTCGATGAGATTGATAGAAAGTAGTTCTTTGTGGGATGGTTGGTTAGGTATATGTATAATGATGAATAATTTAGAATCTTTGGTTGATATAGGGATGAGTGATGTAAGAGAAACCATGGTGTCTACGAATTTGTTAGAAGATCGTGAAACTATTTGGATGGTGTAATGACCAAAGGCTTCTATGAGGAATTCAACAATGGCTTTATATTTTTGTAAAATATCATTTTTACATTGATAAACTCCTTTGATTTGGTTGATGACAAGTTTTGAGTCTCCATAGATGTCCAAGATTTGAATGCTAAGTATGACGATGGTTTAAAGGCCCATGATTAGAGCTTCGTCTGCAGTCATGTTGTTAGTACATTCAAAATTTAGTTTGAAAGATATAGGGATAGGAGTTTCCCAAGGAGGTATAATAACGATACTGTAAAATCCCCCTTGATGACACTTAGAACCATCAAAGAAAAATGTCATTTTGAGAGGAGTGTATTCATGATCGATAATATTGATAGATTTGTCAGGGAAATTGTTCATGAGGTGGTTGATTGTTAGGAAGAGGGGATTCGACGAGTTGATCGACGATGGATTGTCCGTTGATAGATTTTTTTCAAGATGAATTCAAGGTAAAACTTGATCATGAGCATGAGCCACCAAATCATGTGGTCGTTGTGATATGGCTTTGAGTGTATGGTTTTAAGGGGATTAAATCTAGTAACAACATAAGTATTGTGATTAAGTATGTAATGATGAAGTTTAGATGTTGTAAATTACAAGGTACAACACAACATTTTGGCTTTAATATAATGTGTCTCGTAATCATGGAGAGTGTGGATTATATAATAAATGACCTACTCAAAACCCTATTCATCTCAATGAGCAAGCATGACACCCAAGGCATGATTAGTAATGAATATGTAGAGGTAGAAGGGATCCCCTTCACATGGAGGTGTAAACATAAGTGACGATAGAAGGTATTATTTTAGGTCATCAAAGGCCTTTTGACAATTGTGATATCAATTAAAAGGTACATCCCTTTAGAGGAGATGATGAAAAGGCTGACAAGTGTGTTGATAAGTGACACCATCATTTTTAAGTCCAAAGGGCATTACGTGATAACAAAATGTCCCCCCAAGGAGTGATGAAGGAAGTTTTATGTTGCTCATCGGTGGTGATGAGTATTTGATTGTAGCCGAAGAAGCAATCCATAAGGGAGAGCATCTCATGGTCGGTGGTTAGATCGACGAGCTGATCAATCTTTGGAAGGGGAAAGTCATCTTTGGGGAAAGTAAGATTGAGGTTTTAGAAGTCGGTACAGATGCATAACTTACCAAAGGCCTTGGTTATGGGAACTATATTAGAGACCGATTATGGTTAATCAATGGGTATGATGAAATTAGTAGAGAGTAGATGTTGTAACACCTCTTTGATGAGAAGAGATATGCGAGGGTGCATCTTACATAATTTTTTTGATGGGTTTTGTGTTACGTTAAGTGACAATATTTTGAACAATGATGTTGGGGTCAATACTTGGCATATCACTATACAACCATGTGAAGGCTTGACTATGTTTGGATAGGAAATTAGTGAAGTCATTTAACTCTTAGATGGAAGGTTATCTCTAATGTAAAGAACTTCCATCCAACCTGTGTTGTTGGGGTATGCCAAACCAAGTGAGTAGGATGTACTATTTTATCCAATTTCAACACTTAATCATGTCACTCAGGAGATTTGAATTTGGGGTACCTTTTGGAAGCCCCATGTTTTTTCCATTTCAGCTCATCCCATTCCACTGTTCTTTTATAATTTGTTAAATCCAGCTTGATTTGAATCTTTAGTTTTTTAAACAGGGTATACCCCCAGAAATTACCCCCAAGGAGGCCATTTGTTATGTCGAGAGGCATTTCAACATTAACAACTAGGTAATGCAATGAAGTGAGTTGTTCACTTTCATTATCAATAGGAAATTTGATGTCCATTTGAATGTCGCTAATCAATGTGGTATGTGAAAAATACAAAATAAAATCCTTTAAATTTCTATCTCATAGCATATTTTAGGTAAATGTATTTGAGATAGGTGTACTCGTATTCTTATCACTTGCTTGCATGCCATTGATAACATATTTTAGTCAAATCTATAACAAGTATTAGTTATTTTAAAGGCATGAAAGTTATTCATTGTTGAACTGATTAGGATGGATTTAACAAATATAAATGTTCAATAATCATCCTCCAAGTGACCAATCATCTAACCATATTTATATAAGACTTTGTTGTGAGGTTCGTGAATAAAGTTTAACGAGAAAATGATTTTAGTTTATTTTTTTATAGAAAAAATAAATGAGAAAATGATTTACAATGTGTAACTTTCATGAGGAAAGAAGTTTTTTTGGTTTTCTAGAGTTAATTTTCATGTTTGGATACAATGTATTTATTCTAAATGACATTGGTGGTAGGTGTCTTGTAAAAATATGTAGGGAAACCCAAGAGGGAAAGAAAGATATACTAATCCAAGATAACCAAGGGGAATAATGCCAAGAGAGATGAGAAGTAAACATCCCAAGGAAACCAAGAAGAATATTTTTAGGATATATTTTCAAAATAAACTTAGGAGCAATAGTAGATGCACCTGAATGTATACTAGCAATCACATGTGCAATGTGCGATGGAAACATCGATGGGGATGCATCAAAGAAGTTAAAATCGAGTGAGACAAACATCAAAAGAGGAAGAGGGGTGATGAAGAAAGAATTTGAATGAGGAGAAGTCCAAGGGAAAGTAAAATACTGGGGGGAACATACGAAAACATTCTCTTTCTTATGACCATGCATATATGAAACATTTGCCAATTGTGTCATTCATTTGAAGGAGAAAGGGAGTGTAGTGTGAAAGTTGTTGATGGAGCATACCTTTGGAAATATCTCTTAAATAGAGGTGTGGTTGATGAATAATTCACAAGGAAATGTGTACATGCTCGAATCTCAAATTCTACACATGTTAGATATGAAAACTCTACGTTTAGCGTTGTCTATGGGATTGATTTTATGTACATTTATGACTTGGATTTCTCTCTAGCAATCAAGGTCATGTTTAGGGTTTCCCTTCATTATTATTCCTAATGATGTTGTTTACCAATGACCAAAACAAAAAACCTTGTCCTTTCATTTCCTTGATGTGCATCAGACACAATTACGAAGACTCGCATTTGGAAATGTAATTATTAGCGAAATAATGTTTGAGGCATTAACAAAAGAGGAAAATTATTTTTTTGCTCGGGTCCTTTGATCCTCTAGGTCATTGAAGGTTACTAAAAATGGAATGTTCCAGTTAGAAGATTATAATTTGGTTGATTACTTTGAATATTATAAAATAGTTGATTAGTGTGAAGGTTATCATATATTGATGAACCAAGAAGTTTGAATGGATGTAATATTTTGAATGCATGGATTTTGGTTGAGAACAATCAGAAGAGATGCCAACTCGTATGTCAAAGCATGTTGACACATGTATCCTACATCATATAGTCATGTGGAGAGTCAAACAATACAATGTTTAACCACTACATGTAAATCCAAATGGTGGATGAGTTGAGTGGTGTAAGGAAATTCTTGATGCGAGAAAGTATGAATCACAATGCTCAATATAAGATCTATGATGTAATATGATGTTGATCTCAGAGGACTCTCAATGCAAGGATTGATACTTGTTGATCCCAAGACCAAATTTAAATCCAATACAGATTGAAGTCGACATCTTAGAGGAAAAATAGTCTAGAACAACTATAAAAGTCAATCCTTGTCATTTAGTCCCCCCAATGCCAATAATTTCTTTGTGTAATTTTTGCTCTTAAGCTTTGTGGATTGTAAGAGCCCACACCATTTTGAGTGAAATTTTCCTACACTTCCCTTGTGAAATAGGTGAGCGAGGGACACAGAGGGGGGAATAGGAATCCCATTATGACCTGATTTAATTTTTCAGATTTAATAACCACAAAATAATGAAGTTCCTGTGGTCTAACACCTGCTTTATAGAAAATTGATATGCCATGGCCAATAGCTCCATTGACAAGTCCAAATTTAACCCACAAGTTTGGAAACAAGAGAAAACTTCTTACCCTCTACAAAGAATGATTTTATCTTGAAATTAATTATCATTAGGGATAATAGGATTTTCATCTGGTATAATTATTTGTAACACGTAAGAGGAATAATTAATGATGTTAACATTTGCTTCTTGTGTTTATATACTAAGTTGTTTGTTGCACACAAATGAAAGGAGTATTCAAATGTAGATATGCATTTAAATGACAAAAATGTATCTATTCTAGACATCAAGGTCTCCTCATTATTAAAAACATGCTCAAAATTATGAATAATATGCAATAGCTTGCATAAGGAGACATGGCGGGTTGGAACCCTACTAAAGGAAGATTGTTTGAAGGGTGATAAACTTGAAAAAAATCCTCCAAAGGGTCACACCATTTGAAGTAGCATAGTAAACGCTGTCATTGAGAGAAAAATGACTCCTCTTGCATACACTATACTGTTATTATTAGCCATTACTTATGGGCATGATGTAATTTTTTAAGTTCCACCTAATAAGCTTGAGGTTATGAAACACTCCCCTAATTTTTTTGTTGAAAGCTTAATAGTGCACGAGTTAAGCATCAAATTGTATTTCTTTGGTTGTAGAGCCAAGGAATGTGAGCTATTCTTTTCCATCAAAATTTCCCAAGGAATGAGCATGTTTGTCTGCATCTCTTTTTATCAGTATCCCTTGGGATTTGTACCTTAATGTATGACTAGGCAACACCTTTTACGCCATCATCCTCAGCATTAGACAACCCACTTAATTCCATAGTTCTTATTTTGATTCACATCATTTATATTCTTACCTTGTGATAATGAGACCCAAACCTATTATGGGTATGCTAGACTTAATACATAACAATGTTATATCCAAATTAGGTGATAGTATGTCCTGACATGGCATGGCATATTATGGTATTTAAATACGCACCACTTGTGGATTTATTGATTACCACCTAGTCTTTTACTTATGGGTTAGACTATGACCAAATCTTGACACTTTTAATTATTTGATTTATATGTTTTGTGTGGACCTTGTCACATAATATGGACTTACTATAAGTATTGAATATATAGTGGTTTTCTCTAATGATTATCATAGTAAGACATTGATAATTATTGCTTGTGAGCCTTACATACTTCCTAATCAATAATTTGAAAAAGTATTTATTTGAGTGAACCTATATACATTATAACCAAGGTATCATTATTGTAGATTTAGCTACATGACATATGGTTATAAATACTTCTGACCTTGGGCTAAAAAATTATTAACATACTTGAACTCATGGTATATATTGACATGGCTTGTGAAATCACATCATTATCACATTTGCATTTTATGACTGGTGGTTGACTTAAGTCTTGTAGAGACTTATCTAAAAGACAATAGTAAGTCTAGAGAAAACCCTAAATAAGGTTAAATGCTCAAGATGTAAGTATTTTGAAGCCCTAAATGTGGGACAACTACATGATTGAAAACAAGTTGTGAAACCCATACAGAGATGAATTGGAGGTTGAAAAGAGTTTTAGTTTGTTGTTGATACTAACTCAATTGTGAAAACGTATATATTCTTCGAAAGCCTCAGTATATATAAGCCTTATTGGTAACCCAAATTACATAATTGAGATAGTTTGAGACCAAAATATGGGGGTACATGCATGTTTCATAAACTGGAAATAAAGCCCTAAAAATGGATTATTGTGCTATTTGTAGATGGGAAAATTTGGGAAAAAGAAGTTGCATGAGTTTTGATCTAATTTTCAAAACTTGAGATTGAGGGAAAGTGCATTGATTAGTTATAGGGATAAATTTGGAAGTTTGTAATATATCTCTATGTGAGCATGTACATGTGTGTATGTTCTCACTTGTGAGCTAGGAGAAGAAGACTAGTATTGGCAGTAGATTTTAGACTAGGGGTTAGGCATGAACATAGGTGATAGACCAGTGAGATTATTGTTGGAGTAGTCTATTGCTTTTACTTTGCTAGGCATGGTTTTCTTTCTTTGTGCTTCTCATTTGCTTTATCGACATTAGATGTTGTTTATATGTAACCTTAAATGAAAAGAGGATATAGATTTTGAATTTTTATTCTCTATGTGATTTGCTTTATGTGTTGTATATATACATGTATACACATCTATATATATACATATTAAAGTGTGTATATGTATATGAGTGTGTGTGAGCGTGCACATGCACGCACATATGTGTGTGACTGTGTGCATACATGAAATAAGTGTGTGTGTGTGTGTGTGTGTGTGTGTGTGTGTGTGTGTGTGTGTGTGTGTGTGTGTGTGTGTGTGTGTGTGTGTGTGTGTGTGTGTGTGTATATGATTATGTATATTACTCTCCCCCTTTCTCTGTGGTTGGATTTCATTTGTAGTGGGAATAGTTTGCTATGGAAACCCTAAGGATTATGATTGGAATTCTCTGTTGGTTGAAATCCACTATTCTTTCTCTTGTGTGTTGTCATGATGGCACTATAATTGATGAAATACGTGTCTATCATACCCTAGCTATGTGATTTATGATTATTACTAGAACACATTCGTATGGAACATTATGCTTTCACTCATTCTTGTGTATGGAGTTGATGCAGGAACATAACTTCGGAAGGCCATAAATTTTGATCCGACCGTTGGATCACCTTGAAAATTTCCAAGGTGTTACATCTTAATTAATATGATGCCATGAAAAAGTTTTTCTCAAAGTTTGAATGCTATTTTGACATATTTTTTGGGCCAAATTCCTTCGTATAGTGGTCTAAAATTGGCTCTGAACCTTTTTTTTTGGTTTTTCTTTTCTCTTATTTATAGAGTAAGCCAAGATTTGGTGCAAACATTCATTTATGAAGGCATATTTAGTATGCAAAATTTGGGGCACATCTGAGGTGTTTTACTAGTAAGTATTTTTTTGTGTTTTAGGGTTGTGGCATTTTATGTTTTTAGAGATAGTGGACAATAAAAGGAAGATTGTAATGTTGTAAAATATTAGTGTGGATTCATGAATGAGAATAAAACTATTTCAAAGCTTCTGAAGTTTTGCAAAATCATGTGTGTGTGTGTTTAATTTGTAGTCATTTCGACCTCTTACAGTTGGATCCAAATCAATTGGTATTAAAGCATGATTTATATCTTATGAGAACGGTGAAGGTAATATAACTTACATTTCTCTTTGTAATTTATTACCTATATTTTATATAAACATGGATAGATGCATGAGAGGAGGTTATGCCCAGATGAATAGGTATATGAAGGAGCTACTGATACAAGTTGTTAAGCTCACATGAAGTTACCCACATCAGAATGAGACATGCAAATGGGGATGTAGACCTAGGTAGTGATATTGAATGATTACCTCGTTTAAGGAATGAAGGAGGAAATGAAGAATAAAATGAGAGAGATGAAGAAACATTGAATGAGAAACCATTCAAGGAGAGAGTGATCCAAGATTTGGAGGGAAAGAATAACAATATCAAAATTAATGTTCCTAATTATGGTGGATGGTTACGACCAGAGGAGTTGATTGACTAGTTGAATCACATGGAAAAATTCTTTGAGTGGAAAACCCTTTTAGAGGAGAAGAAGGAGGAGAAGAAGTTTTCATGTCCTAACTTGTCTAGACATGCATTTATATGGTTGGATCACCTGTAAAATGAAAGATAAAGGAAATGAAAGGGAAAGATCCAGAACTGGAATAAAATGGTGAAAAAGTTCAAATAAATTTTTCTTTTTGTAGATTATGCCTAGACACTATTTCGAAGGTTTCAAAACCTCATATAGAAGGATCTCAACATTGAAGAGTATACTAATGAATTTTACAAGCTATCAATATGGGTGGAACAAAGAGAGTATGAATAACAAAAGGATATAAGGAATGTACAAATGGGTTGAGTTATACCATACACGATGAATTGAATATGATATGGATCCATAGCCTAGTTGATGCTTATCGACTCATATTAAAAGTAGAAGAAAAAAAGAGTAATTTTAGAAGAGGAGTGAAGAGAGGACAATCATCATATCCAATGATAGGGAGAGGTATATTTGATTCCCTAAAAGATGAATCCTCTAATGCAGAAGGGAATGATGAATCTGGTCAAGGCCACAATAACTACTAAAGAGGTAGGCAGTTTTAGAGAGGAAGAGGATATGGTGGAGGACGGGGTTGGAATAGTCCCCAAAGTCATTAAACTTGTTATCGATGTGGTGAAGAAGGGCACAAATCTTTTGAGTGTCTGCACTATCCTACACATGATAGATGGAAAGTGGAACCACGAGTAAACTTGGCTGAATCTGAAGAAGATGAGGAAATGGAGGTTTCTTCAAACTTAGGTGAAAACCTTATGATAAGGAGAGAGATGATCTTCCATAGGAAGGATAAAGAACAAGATAGTGTTGGTGGTGATTCTTGGTTGTAGATAAATATATTTTGAACAAGATGCACCTCTGGAGGGAACATATGTAAAATTATTATTGATGGTGGTAGTTGTGAAAATATGGTATCAACTGTGATAGTTTATAAACTCAGTCTGAAATGTGAGAAACACCCGTATCCCTATCACAAATCATGGTTCAAAAAATGGAATGAGGTAACCATAGATAAAAGATACCTAATAAAGTTTTCAATTGGGGATACCTATAAGGATGAGGTGTGGTGTGATGTTATCATGATGGATGCATGCTATATATTATTGGGGAGGACTTGGCATTACAATAGAAAGGTTACGTATGATGGAGGGAAGAATACTTATAATTTTTGGAAAGATGGTGTAAAGGTGGTCTTGTTACCCTTCAAGGAAGAAGAGAAGAGTGAGGGCTTGTTGGATACAAATGATTTTGTTGTAGAATTGGAAGAAGTGGGTTGGTTTTATGCATTGATGGAAAAGAAGGTGGAACTAGAGGTTTTTGGTATACTCGCTGTGGCAACATAGTTACTAAAAGAATACACAAATGTCATATTAGATGAGATAACATATGGGTTACCTATGAAGAGGGATATACAACATCATATTTATTTGATCCTAGGATCATCCCTTTTGAATCAGGAAACCTACAAGATGATCCCAACGAAGAGTGAGGATTTGAACAGGAAAGTAACATATCTGATACAAAAAGGGTTAGTGAGAGAAAGCATGATTCCATGTGCATCTCCAATACTATTGACTCCCAAAAAGGATGGATACTAGAGAATGTGTGTGAACATTAGGGAAATAAATAAAATCACAATTAAGTATCAGTTCCCAACTCCTAGATTGGACGATATGATGGATGTGCTATCAGGAGCCTGATATTTTAGTAAGATTGACCTTAAGAGGTGGTACTACTAGGTCTAAATCCGTGAAGTGGATGAATGGAAAATGGATTTGAAAAAAAACTATGGATTTTATGAGTGGATGGTGATTCCAATTAGATTTATCTAATGCACTTAATACATTCATGAGGATGATGAAAAAAGTAGTGTGAGAATACAATGGTAAGTTTGTGGTTGTTTATTTTGATGATATTTTGATATTCAGTAGGACATTGGAAGAACACTTGTTGCATTTGAAATTGGTGTTAGAACTGTTACAAAAAGAGAGTTTGTATGTAAACTTAAAGAAGTGTATATTTCTTCAAAAAATTCTAACTTTGTAGGGTTTGTCATCTCAGAGGATAGAGTGAGGATGAATGAGGAAAAAGTGAAGGAAATTTTTGAATGGTCTATTCTAAGGAATGTGAAAAAGGTTCTTGGTTTTCATGGCTTGGAAATTTATTATAGGAAGTTCATCAGAAATTTCAGTAGCATTTCTGCACCCATAATAGAGTGCACGAAGGGAAAGGAGTTTGTATGGTTTAAGGTAACAACATATAGTTTTGAATTGTTGAAGAAGAAAGTTTCAGAGGAACCTATTTTAGTATTTTTATATTTTAACAAGGCATTTGAGGTTGATTATGATGCCTCACATGTCAAGATTGGAGCTGTACTCAGTTAAGATGGATGACCTATAATGTTTTTTAGTGAAAATCTAAATGAAGTCAAAAGGAAATATTCTATTTACGATGTGGAATTTTATGTTATTGTTCAAACATTAAGGCATTGGAGACATTACTTGGTAGCCAAGGAATTTTTACTCTTTATTGACCATAAAGCATTGAGGTATGTAAAAACAAAAAAGAAACTAAATAATAGGCATGTGAAGTGGGTTTTATTTTTGCAAGAATATACTTTTGTATTAAAGAATAAGTGAGGCTAAAAAATCAAGTTGTTGATGCCTTGAGTATGCGTGTAACACTTTTGACAATAATGGAAAATTAAGTAGTAGGGTTTGAGGTAGTTAAGGAATTATATAAAAGTGATCTAGATTTTGGTGACGTTGTAAGACAATGTAAGGACCCTGAAGTGGGTAGTGGTTCTTTTGAATATTTGATGCATGATGGTTATTTAGTCATGGGAAAGTAATTGTGCATCCCTGTTAGTTAAATGAGAGAGAATATTATAAGAGAACTACATAGTGGGGGGTTTTGTTGGACACTTTGGTATAGGTAAGAGGACTGCTCTTGTGGTAGAGAAGTATTATTGGCCAAAGGTAAAGAGGGACATAAGTAGGATTATATCAAGATGCAAAGTGTGCCGAATAGATAAAGGCCATGAACAAAATATTGGGTTGTATATGTGTTGGGTTTTAGATTTGCACTTGGAATGAAAACATAGTCAGGGGACAAGCAAGTCCCTCCTCTTTAATGGGAGAGGTTCCCTTATTGAAAGTAGGGGCAAAACCTATGTACAAATACACAATTTTTTCATTCAATGGTGGTTTCCCGATATCCTGAAATGTGTTTTAAGCTTGGAAAGTTATTAATACATGAGGATAGAATAATTTTAAGAGATGAGGGAGGTAGAAGAGGAAAATACTTTCAGGGAAAATAGATGGTAGAGTAAACCCTTATATGTATTGTGTAAATGAGCTACAAAATAGAACCATCCACGTTTATAATAGACACAATTCACAGAATCAAAGTTCTGTAAATTGTACAAAATAGAACACAAAATTTCCAAGCACACAAGGATTAGATGATTCACAGATCAAAACCATAAAGAAAGAGAAAGCAGAAGAAAAGGGGAAAAACCTTTGTATTGATCTCTTCCAATTCGAAATTATAGTTCCAGAATAATTAAAATTTCAACCCATAAAATGACTTTGAAAGCCCACAATATAGCTCACCAGAGATGGTTATAACTTCCTTGAGTAAGCAAGAAACAATTACAACTTATTCCAATCACTCGTGTCCTTACGAATTCCTAACCTCTCTTGCAAAGAAACATTAATGCGGAAAAACCATATTTTTAAATACATGATCAGTTTTATTATTTTGCTAGTTAAAACATGGGCCATTCGATTCGCTTTTACAACTTTAAATATGGGCCGCCCATGTGGAAGGAATTGATTGGAACAGGCCTGTAGATGCCTTAACTGTCTATCTTCTATTTAGTGGGGCCGTATATTAATGACCCTGGATATGTGGCGGGGCCAGCACTCATTTAGAACCTACCTCTAGATTTTTTCTTTTAAGTTGCGCTAGGTGAAAGGAATGATAACCATATCGTACCAAGCCAAGAACACAGATGCTAATCAAACACCACGATTAATAAGATGAAAGCAATTCGCCAGAATAGCTTTACATAAAACCTTTGCAAACAAATGAGCAGCAATATCATATATTATTATGGAACTCAATGCAATACATTGAGAATGGGCCTTGCTTAAATAGGAAAGGAATAACAATCTAAGAACCATTCAAGGTCATAGATCAAGCCATAAATCAAGGAAATAACTAGTCATCAAAGAACTAGTCAAGACCATAGATTTAGGAGAGAACTAGACATCAATGATCTAGTCAATACTATAGATCAAGGAAAGAACTATACGTAACAACTAGATAATATTTCCTAATATCTAAATAAGATAAAAGAAATATCCACACACATAAGTGGGTGAGGATAAATACAATAAAGGTAAATAAAGTACCTAGGTGAATATGAGCTAAGGTAAATACCTACTCTAACACCCCCCTCATGTGAAGCTAGGGGCCAAAATAGAAGTGGCATGTCCACAGTATGAGTCCCGGAAACTAGGGCTGATGAGGTACTCCTATACAGTAACTAGGAAAAAAGGGACACCACAAGGTACCCAAAACCAGTAACAAAAAATTAAAGAGAGTAAAGACTGACTCCAAGGCATCCCAAGAAGCTCGGCTCAAAAAACTCATACAATGCTAAATAATTTTAGTGTGCACTATGGTCTGAATCCACTGCTCGATCACAAAACTCAAAAAATAACTGACACTGGGTTTCACTAGAATATCTCCATACAAGGAGACTGTCAATGGAGTGATGTCGAAAGTGCAAAAAAAACATCAAACATAATTTGATCAACTGCTGCAAATAGGTGTGCCACGATCCAAGAACAATAACCAAAGCAACAAGGAAATGAAACAAACTCCAGAGTGTCATGATTCAAGAAAAGCCAAGGTAACGAGGCATGGACATGAAACCCAAAGAAGCAAGATCAACACCACACCCTCCCATACTGTTGAATGGGTGGAGTGATGCTATAAATCTTTATGAGTTTCCCAAAATCAACTACTCGAACACTAAAAAATAACACTAGACTTCACTAGAATAGATCCCCCATAAGAGATACTGTTAACATGCCAAAAGTGTCAAAAATACAGATACAAAATTTCTCAACAAATAAGAGAGATACACTACACCTGCTAAAGAAAAATGCTCAAAACAAGAAGCATCACAATACAGAAGGTATAGAAAGTGGAGCAAGAGGCCGAATGGTGGAGGAGCCATGCCTGTAGAGTCCTCTCAACGAATGCCTATGTCGCCTCCATGAGTGATCAGATATCCACCCCAAATCAACATGGATGGATGAAGAAGATGCCTGCATATGACTTGGTGTAAAATACACAATGGGTGCATGCAAAAGAACATCAAAATGTGTGTTAGGTTGATCATGTCTGACAGCTGAAATCTCAAGTTTCTCAAGCCTGAGTGAAGGTGCAGAACTCATGTGTTGCTCATGATCCTCATAAAGAGTCGAGCGAACAAAAAAAGAAGCTCTGTTAATGTGTGATCCCAATGAAGTATCTGCTCAAAAACCAATGTCATGACGAGAATTCCACTTAACATGTGGAATAGAGGAAACAATACCCTGTGAATTTCTGTCAATGACTCTGCTAGTGAGACCCATAGAACGGAGCATGCGAGAACTGAATGCAGTGGTATGCTTCTCAAAAAATCCATGCAACTGAGCAGAAGTAGGATACACAACATGTGGTATTGTAATAGGCACAGATGTGGAAGAGCATGCAGTAACAAGATTCATAGGTGTATGAGCATCAAGAATAGGAACAGACTCAAAGACTGATAGATCAATGTCAGTGGGTTCAGGAGCAATAGTTGTAAGTGGACTAGGAGCATGGATATGGTTGTCCACAATATGATGGTGATGTTGTAGGCTAGCAAGTTTGTTCTGCAGGAAGTGTATTATTGTATCCTTATCGTGAATGAGTGATTGTAGAAGAGAATTTCACTTCTTGAGCGATCTATTTTCTTCCACAAATTTTACAATATCCTCTTGAAGTCCACATACTTCAGAGAAAAGCATATCATTCTCATAAATCATGATAGATACAAAATGTAACTCCCAAAAATTTAGGACGTCGGGCTCAGCCGAAATTGCATTCACAATTGATTACAACACTCCTCCATATTTGGCACTTTATAATTATAGTACAAGTCTCAAAATAAATAACTCCAATGGAAAGAGCACGAAAAAACAAGCACTTTTGCAAAAAATGGCACTCAAAACCGAGTTACCTATCAAAAGTTACAAGCTTTTTAATATTTTGCTCTGTTATTTATTTTAGTTGCCACTAAAACAAAATAAATTGTTGTTGCCTTCACCACACAAATAAAATTAAAGGGGGCTGAAGTTAAGCACCTACTAGTAGGAATCACAAGTTTTAAGCCCTCATATGACCATACCATATGACCAAGGGCTAAGGATTTTAATGGGTGTGAAATAGCAGAAAACGTGCACAGCATCCATGGACCCCTGCCAAAAAATGAAAGACCCGAAAACCTTCCCACGCGTATACTTGGACAAATACGTCACAACAAAAAATTGCTCTTATGTAGATCTAGAAAAAAACAACAAACCCAAATCACGCAATTTCTTTTCTGGTGGGCGCAAATCCCAACAACAGTGTACTTCTCTGCAAAAACAAATTAACCACAAAAACTGTTGTCTGCAGAAATGGCTGATTTTACAGTCGATCTTAGGGTTTTCATGCATTCCGGATCCAATGGAAGCCTCTGTTTTGCATAAAAATGCATGCAGCAACAAAATATGACCAAATCCCAAATATATGAATATACAAAGAATTTATTTGCAAAATAAAACTTACAGACGGATGTCAACAACAATCTCCAGCTCTGATACCATGAAAGGAATGATAACCAGATCGTACCAAGCCAAGAACACAGATGCTAATCAAACACCATGATCTATAAGATGAAAGTAATTCACCAGAATAGCTTTACATAAAACCTTTGCAAACAAATGAGCAACAATATCATATATTATTATGGAACTCAATGCAATACATTGAGAATGAGCCTTGCTTAAATAGGCAAGGAATAACAATCTAAGAACCAGTCAAGGTCATAGATCAAGCCATAAATCAAGGAAATAACTAGTCATCAAAGAACTAGTCAAGACCATAGATTTAGGAGAGAACTAGACATCAAAGATCTAATCAATACCATAGATCAAGGAAATAACTAGTCAATACCATAGATCAAGGAAAGAACTATACCTAACAACTAGATAATATCTCCTAATATCTAAATAAGATAAAAGAAATATCCACACACATAAGTGGGTGAGGATAAATACAATAAAGATAAATAAAGTACCTAGGTGAACATGAGCTAAGGTAAATACCTACTCTAACAAATCTGAGCTAGGTTGATCAAAAGTTATGAGGCTTCTAGAAGGTTTTTCTATTAAAAATAATATTTAATCCGGGTTGATATTCTTGTTTGACTCAAGGTGACACATTGACACGTGGAAATTTCCAAAGGGTAAAAGTTTCTGCTTTGGACAGCGCCTACAGAAATTGCGACCAAAGTGATAAAAGCGTGGCGCCTTCCTCCGAGCCTAGAATGTCCAAAGGATAAAATAATGTCATCCAAAATGTACACTTGACCACTATGGTCAGCTGACGCTACTAAAAGAATGAACCCTTTGAAAGTCACATCCAATCTAGCGCCATCAAGTGGATGTGGAGAATGCACCCAAAAAGCCCATACTTAGTTAATACAAACTTAGACTGCAAATCGGATCTGTCCCTTTTTGGACATGTATCAAACGTAAAAGAGAGAAACCCATGAAAGTTTCTCAGAACTAACCCCAAAAATCTGATATCCCTTCCTTGTGTCAAAAAAATTGTCTGTACATAATTGTACGGATTTCCTTCTGAGAAATATGCCAAATAAAGACTTCTTAGAAAATGCCCAGAATTGACATGCTCTCAAAACATGGTCGAGTTTACAATACTATTTCAAGGTGTTGGATGTGATCTTTTCTTGATTTAGAAAACATTTTCAAGTCATCCAAATACACAACAATGCATTTCCCTTTCAGACTGCCAAAATCTAAGTCCATGGCCCTCTAAAAAGTAGCACCAATATTGATGAGACCAAATGGCATCATTCTACATGCATCTAGTTCGCTCTCATACCAGTAGTAAAGGTAGTCTTATGTTGATAAGAAGATCATTCCAAGCCTCTGAATATCTCATATGTATCATAACACATCACATTTGATAAGATGAAATAACATCTCTGAGCCAGAATAACAGTTTACAAAATAATTTGTCAAACATGGGGAGAGTAGTAGTTGTATCATATATTATTACCTGGATCTCTAGATATTTGAAGTCCACACATGATCTAGATCTCACCATTGCTTATATCCTGCACAGGCAAGATCAATCTAAGAACCAGTCAAGGTCATAGATCAAGCCGTAAATCAAGGAAAGAACTAGTTATCAAATAAATAGTCAAGACCTTATATTTAGGAAAGAACTAGTCATCAAAGATCTAGTCAATACCATAGATCAAGGAAATAACTAGTCATCAAAGCTATATATTCAATACCATAGATCAAAGAACATAACTATACCTAACAACTAGATAATATCTTCCTAATATCTAAATAAGATAAAATAAATATCCACACACATAAGTGGGTGAGGATAAATACGAGAGGTAAATAAAGTACCTAGGTGAACATGAGCTAAGGTAAATACCTACTCTAATAATATAATATTCATTTTTAAAATTTTAATCAACAAATAATAATTAAGAAATACGTAAGAAAATCAAACAAAATGGAAGCATGTGCTTGGAAAAAACATATACATACTCCATTTAACATAGGAAGATTTGGATTCACCCTAAGTTTATTGTAAGAAGATTGAACCAAATTGGTTAACCATAGTTTTCTGAATTGAGATCAATATGTATGCAATACGTTTATGAATTCCACACAATATACAATATGTGTTCCTTACTTATTAGTTCAACACATTATGTATACTCTGGTATTCCCATTGTTCAACACAATATTTATACCCTAGTTTTTTTAAAATGGAAATGTCAATGAAGACTAGACCATTGTGTAAGAGAAGAATAAAGCCTCCTAAAATGCCCTGTATCCTCTTGAAATGAATTTTCGATTCTAGAAAGGATTATGATCAATGGTGATCCAAATTATTGTTTTGTTTGGGATTTTGTTTGGTTTTTTTTCTTTTGTCTCTTGGTGTCCCTTTAGACGATGTAAATTTTACATTTATCTTTAGTTAAGCAAAAGGGTGGGCTCCTTAACCAGACCCCCCATTACCCATAAATAAGTTTTTTTAGTGTTTTCTATAGCTAAATTTGGGGTGAAACTAAGGACAACCTAACCTCATATAAGTGTGACATAAAAAGCACTGTATAGAAAATCACATAATACATTGAGCCAAAATGAAAGCCTTAGCACATAGAAAGTGTCATGAAGTAATTCATATAACACGTCAACCTAACATCACTCTGTACAATTGGTAATTATAACTTCGTCTTAATGTCAACCTTTGTAGTTGGGTTAAGCTTGTGAATTTCAAATCCGTAGCTATCCAAAAATAACACTTGTGACTTTACAATAACACTTGTGACTTTACATTGATTTAAAGGTGACTTTTGGCTGTGGATTTAAACGATCAAAATGTTGTAGTGTCCTGAGCACCTTCTTGGACTTGTACACAACCCAAATCAGCTACAAACACTTGTAAATTGTCTTTTGAACTAGCTAAATGGTTTCACAAACCCTAATTGCACTTCTACTTGCTTCTTAGATGTTTGTGCTTATAAACACCAATTTTTAAATCTGATATTAGATGTATATGATATGATCTACACATTTATTTCTATAAAATTATTATTATATTTTAATAACATTACATATTATTAATTTTAAGGTGTAATGAGAGTCATAAAATATTAATACAAAGTACCTAGTAGTTGGGTGCCAATTGAAATGAAAAACTCAAGAATACATATTATTTTTTATGAAAAAGATCTTATATTATATTAATTCAATACAATACAAGATAAATTTCAACAAAAAAATGGGCAGTATGAGAGCATGCCCCAAAACCATAAACAAAGCTAGGTTGAGCCTAGGAGAACATGAAAAAAAATAGGCTGAGCCTAGGAGAACACAAAAGCTAGGCAGTGCCTAGAAGCATACAAAAAACCAATTCAAGGTGCGACATGAAACATGCCTAAAGTAGGTGGATCATGATCATCTGGCCAGCTTGAGCCAGGTAAGTTCTTTTCAGCATCCAGGAGATCCCAACAAGTTCGATTTTCTTCTTTCAAGTTTTCCTCTCCATGAGTTGGGATGGTGAGGCTGAGATGAGGAAATTTTTCAGAAGACGGTGGCGATGGAGGATTCCACCCATCAACCTTGTGTTGTGCGGAGGGAGAAGGAGAGCCCCACCCGAGTTACCGATCCAATGACCTCCAACCTTGCTGGCAAGTTGGTGAAGGACTCCTGTGTTAGTAAGGTCACGAGACCCCCTGGTCATGTCAGGGAGTTAGAGAGTAATTTCTTTAGTGAAGAGGGCCCGGGGAGTGCCGAGACTGGCTAAATACACACCATTGTGAATGGCTACGTTGACACACCATTGTGAATGGCTACGTCGACCACCATGGCCAAGAGGCAAGGATCACCTAGTTTGAGATGGTGGCACATGGGAAACATTACATAGGGCTTCCCCCTAGTGTCACAGCAGGGTTTAGAGGTGGTCCACCTCCAGCATGAATTTATTTTCCTGGACTTGTATCTACAGCAGTACATTTAAGATCACCATAGATGTTTTATAAACAGAAAAATACTAATCAATGGAAAAATTAGCAAATAAAAAAGCATTTCTTTCTTTCCATATCAAAAAAAGAATTTCCCCTTTGAAAATATGCTAAATCTGGGTGAACATGGGAAAAATCATGGGATTATCTCCCAAAAGGATATGCTTCCAGGTACAACAATGCGGTCTTGGCGGAAAGAAAAATGAATGAATCTAGTTCTAGGAAAGCTAAGATTTGGGAAAAAACTAGAAAATATGCATAATAAATTCCAAATGGTTGTAAAATGGGTATTTGGGATCTGGGACCCCAAATTGAAAAAGACAAGTCTTGATAGGGAGACCTTGGTGCAAAATGCACCAGAGGAAGTGGGCAATCTTGGGCTCCATAGAGATAGTCCAAACATATGCTTGGGCTCCATAGAGATAGTCCAAACATATGCAAATCGCCTACTCTAAGCAGGAGTGGAATGAATTCCCCATCACATGTTGAGTTTATCCACCTTGGTCAGATGAGGTGAAAGCCAATGGTAGCCTTTACTAGATGATTAATTGTGAAATGGAGTATCTGCATACCATTTCCAGTCTATCCACCAACGGCGAGAGGAATGCACAATGAATTTTGTGCAATATGTGGTCAGGGACCGAGCTGATCACTGCATTATAAGAATTCTGGTCCTAGTTGGAGAGCTGAAAATGAGTTTTAATTTCTAGTCAAGAGATCCAGGATTGCACATGTTTATAGAATAAGTCTTCAATAGTGTGAATTCCACATTTAAAAAATTTAAGCGCAAAGATTCCTGGAACTTCCGCCAAACACTTATCTTGCACTTGAATAATCAATGACCACCAGATGGATTGACGATTAACAAAAAACACATAATGAAATTAGTAACCTTTCCATAGAAGCTATGGTTTGGAATGCATTCTCATGATTTCCAAATTATCTTAAGCAAAAAAGTGCTAATTACTTTGACAGGCAGTTGGGGTTATGAGAAGATTCATAAACCCCAATCCTTTCCATGTCGGGTGGCCGTAACGTGATATTTCTTCAAAACCATGTCGTATGAGAACTTTCCAAGCTTCTTGGACTGTGATGCTTATAAAAATCCATTTCGCACAAAGTTCCTTCCCTTGATGTTTGTTGGGTTTCAGATTAGCACTTAGGATGAAACCACAGTCAGGGGATAAGCAAGTCCCTCCTCTTTAATGGGAGAGGTTCCCTTATTGAAAGTAGGGGAAAAACCTATGTACAAATGCACAATCTTTCATTCAGTGGTGGTTTCCCAATATTGTGAAATGTGTTTTAAGCCTGGAAACTTATCAATACATGAGGATAGAAGACTTTGAAGAGAGGAGGGAGGTAGAAGAATACAATACTTTTAGGAAAAAGAGATGGCAGAGAAACCTCTTATATGTATTGTGCAAATGAGATACAGAATAGAACCATCCACGTTTATAACAGACATAATTCACAGACTCAAAGTTCTAGAAATTGTACAAACTAGAACGTGCAAAGTTTCCACGCATGCAAGGATTAGATGATTCACATATCAGAACCGAAAAAAAAGACAAAGCAGAAGAAAAGGGGAAAACCCTTTGTATTGATTTCCTCCAATTTGAAATTACAATTCCAGAATAATCAAAATTTCAACCCATACAATGACTTTGAAAGCCAATAATATAGTTTTCCATAGACAGTTACAACTTCCTAAAGCAAGCAAGAAATAATTACAACTTATTCTAATCATTCATGCCCCTTCAAATTCTTGATTTGCAAAGAAACGTTAATGGCGGAAGAACATGTTCAAAAATGTAGGGCTGTCACATTATTTTTTACCAATTAAGACCTTAGCTGTTCGATTTTCTTTTACAACTTTAAATTTGGGCCACCCACATGGGAGAAATCAACTGGAGCAGTCCTGTGAAAACCTTTTGCATTCTTTTCCTTTGAAGCAGGGTCGTATATTTGACCATGGACACGTGGTGGGCTAGCGCTCATTTAGAACTTGCCTCTAGATTTTATCTTTGAAGTTGCCCTTTATACTTATCCTATTTGGGCTTATTTTGTGCTTGACTTATGTTGACCCCAAGACACATGGAGGGCTGGTGTTCATTTGTTTTTTTGTTTTGGAAGTGCCCCTTAAAATTACGTCAAGCTGATGCGTGTCTCCTTACGTTGGGGTTAGAATTTTCAACGACCAACTATGTCTCTCTATTGACCCTAGACACATGACAATCTGGCACTCATTTAGAAACTGGAATTTTAGTTTTACTTCTGAAATCGTGCCATTGAGGCATGTGGAGGCCTCCACTGACCCGCCCATACTTAGTTAATTTTAGCTATCGGCTATATCCCTTTTAGGACCTAGGACACGTGGAGGACCGGCACAAGTTTGAGAACTACCCCCATCTTTGACTCAAAATTTTTGAAAACTGACTCCAAAAGAGGGGAATTTTGGGGCTGATAACAATATGCCATTACCCGTCCCTACAAGGCCATGGGTTGATTCAAGTATGGATTTTGTGTTGGGAATTCCTAACACACAATGATGAAATGATTCTATCTTTGTTGTGGTAGATAGATTCTCTAAAATGGAACATTTGAGTACTCTTAAGACAACTAATGATGCATTTAGAGTTGCAGATTTTTTTTAAGAAGTGGTTAGGTTGCATGGAATTCCAAGAATGATCACTTCAGATTGGGACACAAATTTTTGAGTCACTTTTGGAAAAATCTATGGAGGAAAATGGGGACACTATCACCCCTAAAATGATGAATAAATATAAGAAGTAAATCGAAACTTGGAAAATATTCTACATTGCATAGTCAAAGAAAATTCGAAACAATGGGATTTGACTTTACCACAGGCTATGTTTTCTTATAACATCTCGGTAAATAGGTCAATAGGGAAGTCCCATTTCTAGATTTTCTATGGTAGGAACCCCAAGGAAGTTCTAGATTTGATTGTGATGCCCAGTGAAGATAAAAATAGTGATGATGCAAAATCATTTGTAGAAAACATGCTACAATTGTAGGAAGAAGTGAGGGAAAAGCTAAAAGTTAGTAATGCAAAATTTAAAGCAACTACAAATGCAAGTAGGATATTAAATGTAATTGAATAAGGAGATATGGTTATGGTTCATCTTAGAAAGGTGAGTTTTCCAAAGGGGGCATATAATAAAGTACAGTATAAGAAGATTGGGCCATGTAGGATTTTGAAGAAAATGAGTGATAATGCCTACAAGGTGGAGCTACCTAAAAACTTTGTTATTTCATTAGTTTATAATGTTTGTAACTTATATAAGTTTCCATGTCATGCGAAAAATTTCATGGAGGAAGAAATAAACTGGGAGTAATAGATGCCGAAGAAGAAAAAGGATATGGTAATGTGTGTCTTAGACCAAAAGACAATCACTACTAGGCATGGGAGCTACAACACATATTTGTTATAATGGGAAGGTTTGCAACAGGAAGAAAATACTTGAATTCTTGAGTGGGAGTTGAAGAATATGAATAGTGGAAAATTGGATGTATTCTATCAACTTAATTCACGGAAGTATAATTCTTTTCAGCCAAGGGAGAATTATGCATGAACATAACTTACGAAGGCCATAACTTTTGATCCGATTGTTTTATCATCTTAAAAATTTCTAGGGTGTTAGATATTGATTAGTAATATGACATGAATAATTTTTTCACAAAGTTTGTGTGCCATTTCAACATATTTTTGAGGCCAAATTCCTTTGTCTAGTGGTCTAAAATTGGCTCTGAACCTTTTTTGGGTTTTGTCTAGAACTTAGAATTTTAATATCTTTTTCTCTACTTTATAGAATAAGCCAAGATTTGGCAGAAGCCTTAATTTATTAAACAATATGCATTACATAAAATTTGAGTCCCATATGAGGTGTTTTACTTGTAGGTATTTTTTGTGTTTTAGGGTTTTGTGGCATTTTAGCATTTTTTAAAGATAATGGACAATAAAAGGAAGATTGTGATGTTGTAAAACATCGTGGATTCAAGATTGAGAAGAAAAACATTTCTAAGATTTTGGATTTTTACAAAATTGTGCATGTGTGCGTTTGAGGCATTTTGTCCTCTTGTAGCTGGATCCACATCAATGGAGTGTTCTGATTTTTTTTGTTGAAGATGCAATGTTTGACATTGCTAATGTTGAGATGAAGAAAATGATATCATGTTTTCTCAAAGTGTGATGATGAAATTAGTGTTTTCATTGATGTCTAAAGTGTCATTGATGTCAAAATGAAAACACCATGAAGGTTGATTGGTAGTGTCATGTGTTGAGTTGAGTTGCTTAATGAGATGACATGATGTCTTGAGGTATCTTGAGCAATGTGATGGATTGTAGGAGTGATGTAGTGATAGGAGGATGTTTTATTGATTTCATGAAGCGTGTTGAAGGCTCTTGTAGGTGTTTAAGAGTGCTGGAGTCATGAGGAGGTCAGTATAGTTGTTAAGGTGTCTTGTTTTGGAGGCCTAGTCAGTAGGATGGTGTGCCACGATGGAGTATAAATATGTATGAACTGGTTATGAATTTTCAAATAATGGAGATCATGTGGATGAGGAGTTTATACACTCACAAGTGTCTTGGAGTGCTGGTTTAGGTTTTGGTCACGTTATTTAGGTCTGCTCTAGATCTATTCTTAAGCCATAAGTGACTTAATGAGATAGGTTGAGCAGTTTTCAGCATGTGTATGCAAATATGATATTTTGAAAAGGTATAGTATTTTTTTCTTGAGGTGCGGTCAAAGTTTCAAATGTTATTTTGCAAGAATAAGAAAGAAATGGGGGTTTTTCCCTTACCTAGTTCCTATAAGTGAGAAACAAAGATCGAAATGGACATTCTTGTGCTCGTTGGAATGTGTGAAGTTTTCATGGGAGGATAAGATCTTAATGGTAGTTGAATAATGGTCCTAATATTATGTTCTACGTATTAGTTTGGGGTTTAAGGGTAATAGCTTTATGAACAATCGTTAAGAAGCTAAGGAGGTCTAAAACCCTTCTTAAACCCTAGTTGAAAAGTGATGGAGAATAAATTGCTCAATCATTCCCAGAATGGACTGGTTTTCATTGGTTAATGATTTGAGGTTGTATAGGAATCCTCCATATTTATCCAAGTGGTATTTAGGTGTCTTGACTGTGTGTGGACCCCACTTAAAAATGTAAGTTTATGAAGAAGTTATGTTTTATCCAAAGTTTTACACTAGACCTATTGGATAAATTGGTGTTTGAGGAATATGGGAATTCATTCTACACGTCCATGGTAGTTTAAGATCATTTTTGAGCCCTTAGGAGTTTTTTTGAAGCCTCTCTTGTAAGACTGGTTTTTGGGGTGAAAATGGCAGTTTTGGTGATCCTGGGTTCAAAGGTGTTTAATTGGTGTTTCAATTTGAGTTTTGGTGTCTAATGGATTTTGAGATAATATTGAGGTCATTATATTTATATTTGTGTGTTATAATTGTATGGTTAATTTGATTTGACGAGGGTTTGAGTTTCATCTTTGAGGACAAGTTTTGTAGGTCATAGACCTAGCGAGGAGAGTTGCTCCAAATGGGTGGCTTCAAAACACGAGATGATGATTTAGGATGATTAAACCTTGTTAGAGGAATGGATTGGAATTTTTAAAAATTGTTTCAGTGGTTTATAATGTTTTTTGAAGGTCATGTTAGCCCAGGTGGTCTTGGTTTTGGCGAGAAGGTGTTTGGGTGCAATTAGGCCTCTATGAATCCTAATGGAGAAATGATGTTTCTAGATGCTATTTCCGACAATGATGTTTTTAGATGTTGGTGATCATTTTGGATTTTGTGCCCCACTAAACCTAGGGGTTGGTGCTCTTTGTTGGGTTGGTGTTCAATAAAAATTTGATTCATTATTGAAATAAACTTTTTTTAGTGGTTCTATTTCCTTTTAAGGTTTCCCACTTAAATCTAGTGTACTTGTGTTCTCATGGTGCATGCTCATGTGTTTGATTAATAATTGCTTGATCTATATGTTGATGAATGATTAGTGATTACATTGAATGGTTTATGGATGTTAATGCTTAAGTGAATGAAATTTTTTTCCCCACTGATTCACCCCCCCTCTCAGTGGTTATTCTTCTAATAGTTTGAGAGTTCTTTGGTTCCATCTGAAAGGGTATTACAAAATTTGGAAATCAAAGTTCATTAAATCAATACTAACATGTTAAAGATGGGAGATATGATCTTTGGTGTTTCTTGTGAAATGCTTCTTGAGATATTCATTCGGTATCATTTTGTAATTTCTCTCATCAAGTAGATGGAAACGCATATCATGCAAATCAACATTTTTTTTGATTTCAACATGTCATTTATCTCCAAATGAGGATAAGTATCAACCAATTCCTTGAGTGTTTCAATTATCCATTCAGTGTTTCACACCCATATTATTGAAATATCATTTCTGCACGCATAAAGACTCTTTTTTGGAAAAAGAATGTTCTTGTTTCAATTGGAAAAAGGACCAAATAAATGAAATCAAATTCTCCTAATGAGAAATTTTAGTGTTGATTGATGTTAAAGTCTCATCATTTTTCAGAGTCACAGTTTCAATGTACTCATATAACTTTTCTAATTCATGGATGAATTTGTAAGTATTCATCAAAATGATTTCTACCCATGATTTTTTTATTCATCTTTGCTCATCGAATCGATGAACTTCATCCAAAAATATTTTATTGAAATTTTTTATAAGAGAGATCACTTGAGATGAAGACGTTGGAAGATCATCTGATTCTAGACAATTTTGGATGTAAGATGACAGAAAATGCATGTCCCCTTCAAGTTATTCTTAAGATTGTTTCCCCTTTTCTAACATTTCAATGAGTATCACATTCAATTCCTTGAGGTTGTACACATCCCCTTCATGAGTAAATTCTCTCACTAGGATTATTCTGAGACCATAGTCAATAATTGTTATTCTTGACTCGTCTTTTTTGACAAGTGGTCGTGAAACTTATACGAAATGTGCTCCTAAAGCATCATATACACGTATTGAATTGGTTTTGGATTTATTTGCAGATGTTCTTAGTTCCAATTGATGTGCAATTGCATCATAATTTGGAGTGATGGATTTAACATTTTCTATTTCTTCTCCTTAATCAAGGATGGTACCTAGGAGAAATAAGGACAAGGGAAAGAAGTGTAAAGTTATAATGTTTATAATGGTGTGGGATGAGGATGATGAGAAGAATTATTGGATGGAGGAAGATCAATTACAGGTGAGGGTGACAAGGAATGAGGAGAATTATTGTGAGGGTAATCTATAGAAAGAGAAAAAATATTGATGAATGTATTCTTTTGAGAAAATTGAATATATTTCAAGGGAGAAGAGACCATTTCACCTTGCTTTGGGGAAGGTAGAAAATTTATTCTTACTGACAATTTTGAGACAAGAGAATTTTTTGATTTTATAGAGAAATGAATTTACGAGGAGTGTCTGTTGTTGTAACTTTAATTTCAATGGCATGTGATCTTGGTGTCTTGATATATACTTTGTTGCGAGAAGTCCCTTCACTAGCTATAGGATCATCCTGTTTACTACAAAAAGTGAAATCTGTTACCTTTCTAAAAAAAAACTTCTTATACCTTTTCGTCACAACATATGTGTGATCATTGATATCACATGTATCCCTAATTGACTAATCAATATGCCTCAGTGCTTAATTTTACACATTTTTTGTGAATCGACGATTGATCAAATCACTACCATCATCAACCAGCCCCTTAGTTACCCATTCCAATATGAATGCCTTCATTTACTCTATGGTCATTCTCATATAGTACCTTTGGAAGACATCAATATTATCAAATAAATCTTCCTAAAAATATTCAATTTCTTGTTGATGGGTTTCAGTGTTGGAAATCCTTATTATATTTCTTTTGAAAAAATCCTTTATTGTAAAAAAAATGTTTTGGAATATTGGTGCAAATTCAATGGAAGTAAAGTTGGATCAATATTTTGGGTATCCTGGGAATTCTCACAATAATATAAATTTATAGGAAATTTCACACCCTTTACTTTCCTTTCTTTAGATCTAACATGAACAACTCCTAATTTCCTGCAAAGCTCAATTAAGACCAACTTATCATTTTTTTATTTGGTAATCTTGTAATGATGATATTCAAAAATACCAAATCTGATGTAAGTGAAGGTTTGAAATTGAACGAAGTAACTCCCATACATCATGACTAGCTCCGAAACATACCTTGAAATTCTCATTGCAGTGTTTCCTTCCATTATCTTGACTGCAAACATGGTGAAAACATCATTATCCCATTTGAAGTGAGTAAAACTACCTTCATAAGTAATTTATAGGTGGAAATAATAGACTTTCCATCTTTCACCTAGTTCTCCCTATGAAGACAAATCCATCCACACTCTGATTGTTACAATGGAATATAAGAGATTGAAGTCATGTAGAACTCATTTGTGGCTACAAGGTTCAACAAGGTACTTTGAATGTTATCATTGAGGATTGACACTAGTTAATACACCATGATCCACTGCATATTACATTCATGAACTAAGCCATCCATGTAATTAAATATTTCCTAGTAGGATCACTCATTGCCATGCCTAAAAGGACGACCATTTTTGAAATTTCTTCATGATTTTTTTTTTCTGCACCAAGTTCTTGGGAATATTTGAAGGAACCTTTTTTTGCACCTTTAACTAACATATGGATAACATGTTTTGGAGCTTATAATCTTGGTTATTTAACTCATCCATGACATATTCCTCAGTGATAACTACATAATGTTTCCTTATCTGGATTTTGAATGCGATACAAATATTATCCAAACCAATTTGAGCTATGATCTCCATTAGATATCTTGATTTCATGGCTAATTGGATCATAGTTATTTGAACAAGAATATACTAGATCAACACATTGAATTTATAATAGAAAACTAAAAACTATATATAACCCACTATGGAAGATCTTATCTACCTTCGGAGTACGTTCATCCTCACTTGGAGGTGTTTGAATTCCATGAAATCAACATTATTTTCCCCAATGTTGGGAAAGTCCATTAAAAAATGGAAATGGGTTCATATATGAAGTATTTGAATTTCATGGTTATAATAGATTGGATGTAAGTGATAAAAAAGTGTTTTGGAAGACAACTTAAACAAATGGAGTTCTGAAACAATGTTTTTTAAAATTATTTATCAAGAAAAAATATTCAAAACCCTTTGGTGGATAAAATAAATCAGACCATCATAACACACAAAAATACCATCATTTTGAAGGCACCTAAGAGGAGAATGAGTGGACAAATTTTTAGGGATTTTTGATGGAAGGAACAAGAGTTATGAACAAAAATTCATCTTAGGCATGTAGGGATATCAAGAGAAAATCACCACTTTATGTGGAGAGAAAAATAAGAATGTTGGAGCTAAAATGATCTTTTAATTTTCATGTTATGGTTTCATCTTGAATTTGGTCGCATAAATGAAGTGTTTGGAGAACTTAATTTGTCTTGGGGCACACCATGAGAGGAAATTGGGAACAAAATAGATTTGGGTGCACTTGAAGACATGTTTTGGAACCAAAGGCTCTTGAAAAACACACTTGGAAGCACTTTTAAGAACTTTTACAAGCGTAGGTGTATTCATAAGGCCTCTTAAGAACCTTTCATAAGATTAGGCACATATGAAATATGATTTTTGTACTACAATATAAATAAAAGCACACTTGGGAGGTAATTTTATAACCACTTTCTACATGGGCACACTTGAAACTCACTTTTAGAACTAAATTATTAATATAAGTGCACTTAAAGGAGCTTTTTAGAACTATTTTTTCCTTGGGTGTACTCATAGAGGATTTTGATAACCACTCTAAGGATTAGGCACACTTAAGAAGCATACTAAGAACTAAAATAATGATAGAAGTGCACTTGGAAAGGAATTCTAGAACCCAAAAGAAATATAGGTGCACATATAGTGATGTGTAGGAACCAACTCAAAGGAAAAACATTCTCCATAAGAAAATTTGGAACCAAAAAGGTGTAAAAGGGAATCCTATAGTGTGCTTTGGAACCAAAAATTGATAATGTCGCACATGGAGAGGAGTTCATGAACTAAAATAATAATAAAAGTGCATATTCAATGCAATTTTAGAACCCAAAAATTCCTAGGTACATCTTGGGTGAATTCCAAGAACTTGAATAGTTCACTAACGGACTTAGGAGTGTTTTAGGAATTGATGGAATGCAAATGTGGGATTGCAACACCAAATGGGCCTTTAGAATTACTTAATATCTTCCCAATGGTTCAAGGAGAATAAAAACACTTGGAGCAATTTACTATAACAAAAATGGCTTAAAAATAACAAAGTGTGGAAACTACACAAGGAATAGTCAAGCTTACAAATCACAGACCAAGACAAGTACTTGTCAAAGGAAAACATGAGGGTAAATAAGAAGTTAAAAATATTTCTATGTTTTAAAATATGGTAACAAAATTTTCACATGACAATAACTGCCTCTTATTGGGAGTCTATTTTGGGTTGGCGTTGAATCATTCAAAGTGACAAACAAGACATGAACAACGCATAAATATCTAGTTTACACATCCATTCAATTTATAGATTCATTAGAAAAACTTGAATATAACAACCTTGAAATAAGAAGAGAAAATAAGAGAACAAAAGGAAACAAAAGCAGCGAAAGAAACATAAGGAAAAGAAAACAACAAAAACCTAGCTCACTTATTTACAATACGAGGGACAAACCGCTTCACTATTGATATGGTTTCAAATATTGACCATTGTAGGGAAATGGGAAGTGTGTCCCATCCAAATATGCAAGATAGTAAGTGTTTTCTCCCTAAGTATGGTGAATGTTGAATGATCCAATATAGAGTGAATCAAATTTACCATGGATGGCTCCATGTTCTCTTCTCTTATCCAACATGAGAGAAAATATCCAATCTAAAAATTGTGTTATCTGGCCTTCTTATCAAAGATATTCTTTAATTTTTGTTGACGAGACATGATACGATAAACCATAATAAAGCATTCCTCCTCAAGATTTAACAATTACATGATCCTCTTTTCTAGATAATTATTGAATTGTTCATCTTTGATCACTTTATCTAATTGAGGAGTAGGCAATTCCAATGTGATAGGAAGCTCAACATCAATTCCATACAATAGTTAAAAGGGATACATACCGATTTCTATTTTGGAATGGTACATTCATCCCATAGGGAATCATACACTTCTTGTGCCATTTCCTCTAGTTATTTTCAATTGATTTATGGACAATGGTAGTAATATTCTTATTTTATGATTCTGGATGACCATTCCCTTGAAAATAATAGTCTGAAGAATGTGATAATGAAATACTGTAACTGTAGAAAAATCCTATTAGTTTGTGTGATGAATTTTTTTAGCATTATCAATGAAAATCATGTGTAAAACTCCAACAAAAACTAGAATATTCTATTTTATAAAATTACAAACAAATTCAAAATTTGTCTATTTGAATAGATATACACTAATAACTTTATAAAATAATTTGTTTTGTTATCACATGAGTGTGACCGACACTTGAATGCAGATTTAAGGTGCATATGAAATTTAACCCCTATTGCTATAAGGGTTCTTCAATAATCATTAGATTTAGGGGCAATACTACATTTTTGGGCCTTGCAATGAATGGTTGACAAGCCTCACATTTAGAAACCTATTTTTCCACATCCTTAAGGAGCATGGGACAATAATAGCCTCCTATTAGAATGTTATATGATGTCACGAGAGAAGAAAAATGTCCTCTACAATATTGATTATGGTATGCTCTTAGTAGTCATTTTTGTTGCTCCTGGCCAAAAAATTTCAAAAAATACGCATCAATTCCTCTCTTAAAGAAAGAATTATTACACATTAATAATCTTGACCCTATGATTTTAATAGATATTTTATCTTTAATAGTAAGATGATTTAGGAATTTCCCATAAGATAGGAAATGTGCAATATTTAAATACCAATCAATATTTGTGTCAACGAATAAAACCAAAGGAATGTCCTCTGAGGCATTATTACCTTCCTCACCATCAAATTTATTCTCAACAATTAAGTTACATAAACCTTGACCTTAAATGATATTTTTTGGTTTGATGTCAATATCATATTCATGCACCTTGGCAATCCATTTTCCCCTCTTCTTACCAAGCTCTTGTTGAGTTAGGATTGATTTCACAATAAGATCATGCACCAGAACTATTGAATGTGAATTTAAGATGTAAAACCTAAATTATTTTGTTGTCTTCACATCTGTAAATACATTATTTTCAATTTGAGAATACTCTGTTTCATGTTCTTTCAAGCCATAACTCATGAAAGCAATCATATCTTGAAATCCATTTTTTGAATGAGGATAGAGGATAGGGTGTGTTCAAAATTATAGCAGTAGATGATGAAATATTTGTCAAAATTCAGAAAAACCAAAATAGGAGTATTTTCCATAAAAATGTTGATAGAATCAAACATATTCTTCCCCTTTACAGTCCAATGAAAGGATTTCTTCCCCTTCATCATACTGGAAATATTTAACTTAGTAAAATATGGAACAAATCTTCTGAGAAATTTTATCTTGCCAAATAAATAATGCACCCCTTGTTTGTTTTTAGACACTGATAGTTCCTAGATAACTTGAACTCTTTTAGAATCAACCTTATTTTCATCTTTTGAAACAATATGTCCAGGAAATTTCCCTATGTTACTCAGAACATATATTTCTTAGGGTTAAGCGAGATACCATGCTACCTACATATTTGAAATACAAGCCTCAAATATGAAATTGATATTACTTATTTTTTGAGAAAACAATCAACTCATCAAGATAGGTGACTATGCATTTTTCCCGAGGTCATGCAATGTCAAATCCATTTCTCTTTGAAAATTTGCGCTAATGTTGATCATTATGAAAGACATCCTGCTATAGGTGAAAGTCACCCAAGGATTGATGAAAGTAATTTTATGTTGATCTTGAGTTGAGACTTCAACTTGATTTTAATAAAAAAATAAATCCAAGATAGATAACATATATAATGAAATGAAAACTTGCAGAATTTGGTCCATAATTGGCAAAGGATAATTATCTTTTAGGGAAGTTTGGCTGAAATTTTGAAATTCAACACATTATTTTTTTACCATTATTATTTTGGATTAACACAATGTTGGAAATACACACAAATTATTTGATTGGGAGGATAATTCTTACATTTAGTATTTTTTGAATTTCCTCATAGATGGCCACAATATTTTTTCAGGTTGCAAAGTCTTTGTTTATGCTTAAAAGTGTTGGTGTATATGACTTGTTTCGTTGTCATTCAATGTCTTGTCCACCACACATGGTTAGTCATCTCACTTAGTGAGATCATAGGTCATTAGGATTATGTCCACATGTCATGCACATGAGTTACACAACACTCTTATATGTACCTCTTATTTTTTAATCTAAGATAAAGCTAGAACATGTTTCTTTCATACTTGATTTTCATTTGTGATTTGAGTTCTTTCTTACTATTTGGAGCATTCACATCACCATTGGAAGTGCAACCTATTCGATGTGCATGAGATTCTATATTGATCCTTGCAGAAAAATCTGATATGGTATCAAAGCTATTATTCAGTAAATGTGCACTCATTTGATTCATGTTGCTAATTACTTCATTTTTTGGTTTTTCGTGCTTCTCGTGCAAGTTTTTGATCATCCTTTGGAATCTTGTTAATAGGTTTAACCATCCATTTTTTTGGAGTTTGTGCTGGTTTTCTGGTTGTACATGTGTAGGTTTTAGGTGTTTTACAACCAGATCTAGCTAGCTGCAATTAAGTTTGGAGGGAATAACTAAATATGGAGGCAGGTTTTACATTTCTGGTTTTATCAGTTAATTTTTATTTAAAAGTGATTTTTAATTTTTTTTAATGTTTGTGGACTTATTTTAGCCTCCTCTACCTAGTTTGCATTTTAACCCATGTTTGCTTCTACAACATCCATGCCAGCGCAGATGAGCTCTTGTAGAGCTCAGCAAGCTCCCTGGTGAGTTGCTGCACCTTGGGTGAGATGGTTTCCTTCGTGGGAGTTGTGTTTTTATGCCTTGTATTTGAATGACATCTTTTGCATTGCATTCAAGTTGTTGGGTTTTTAATTGTTCTTGGCTCTTCCATTTTACTTCCAGTCATGTTTTCCTTGACCCAATTTGTTTGTATCTCTTCCTTGCGAGCTCTCAAGCTGAGCTATCCTGAGAGTCGTACTTTATGAGTTTGACCGTGTCGAGTTTTGGGTTTGCATTTTTTTTGTCTTGTGGATTTCACATTGGGTCAAGTTTTTGTATTATGCAAGCTGTTATTTGCCTTGAACTTGACTCAAATCATGCTAGGATGGTTGATCCTCTTTTTTTCCCCTAGATTGCATTGGTATCTCTTTCCCTTGACTAGGTTTTGGTCTTCATTGACTTGTGTTGGTTTCTCTGTCTCCTGACTATGTTTTGGTCTTGTTTGGCATGGATATTTTACTTGGATTTTTGCCACTGTGTTTTTCTCCTTGCTTAGCCTTCCCTACAGAGACCTCAAGCTCACCCTATTCCAGGTGGCATTTTTGTTACCTTCTTTGCTTCCCACTTGGCCATGTTTTTTGCCATCCACGTCAATGTACTTATAGACACAAATTTTTGGTATCAATGCCCCTCACCCTGCATTTGATTTCCATCATATTTTCTACATACATACCTCTCTTCCCTTTTGAATTCCTCCTTTCCCTCCTAAATTCAATTTATCTTACCTATTATTATTTCCATCATTAGTCATCCCTAATCATGTTTAATTAATTCTAAACCCTCATTTAATTTATTTCTCTTCTTAAATACCCAATTTTATCTTTTCTAGGCCATCATTTAATGATTTCACCTTCCCATGGCCTTTTATTTAATAATTTCCACCATCCACCTACCCATTTATCCATTCTATGCAACCTTAACTCGTCCTTATCACCTGAAACCATAATCTACCCTCTTTAGGCCCATTTTGTCTTGATTTGGGCATCATTCCACGAAAAAATCCAAGGGTCCCTTGTAGTCAGAGGTAACCCATCTAGGTCTCCGTTGACCCTATAAAGCCTTCCTTACCCCTCCCTTTCTTAGGATGTAATTTTGGAGTCTTCCAGTCTTCTTGTGATCTTGCTTCCATTTGTTTCTTTCTCTACAGCTATGACAACCCTATTGGAGTTATCTTGGAGATCTTGTGTCCATCTTTGGGATATTTGAAGTCTTCTTTCATCATTGTATGCTTGGGACCATCTGTTTACTTATCAACCATCATTCTTCATCAGATCTTGTGTTCAGATGTTCAGGAGCTATCATCCATTCCAAGGCCTTACTTTATTTTCTGCAGGTCCATTTCACTTTTTCATCCATCTAGATCAGCCCCAGTCACTTCATGTTTGGTTGCTTTGACCAGATACCCATTTTGTTTTCTATCATTTAGATTCCCCTCCATAGGTTCTATTCCATGGTTATCGTCAATCCTATCCTGGTCCCCATCAATATGTTTTATTATCTTCCCTGTCATTCTTAACATTAGTTTTCTTAATTTTCTCACATCACTTTCATCAGTTTCCAGATCTTGCATCCAATTGGACCTTCTATAGTGTTTAGTGTTTTACCTTCAACTCAGATTCACCTTTAAATCCATATCATCTTCAGGTCTTACAGGAGGACTTTTAGGCCTGCTTTTCTACATCTTCTCATCATATCTAGTTGGTCTCCTCGACTGGAACTGTTTGTAGTCTCAAGTCACCTTCAACCCACCCATGTTTGATTTACTTTGCATGCATATTAGATCATATCTTCATTTCTATCGTATATCTAACATTTCATCTTCTGTTTTGGTTCAAATCCTGCTACATCAAATTTATCAATACTTGATTTTACTTATCTTTATCGAAACGTGGGTTGACATCCATCCTAGGAAGTTTTCACTTCTCGGGGTTGACTTCATCAGGAAACCCACCCATCAATCTACTAATCCACCCTCTATTGAGTTTATCATGACTTGTAGGTCATCTAGCTCGATGCGGAGAAGCATATCTTGTTTGCACCCAAACATATATTCATCCCGTCTTGAGCTACCTTAAACCCTTGCATATTTCGAGTTACTTATTTTGTTTAGTACTAGTTCACTAATATAAAATAGGAATGAGGGAATCTTGTCAATATTTTGGCACACCGAGTGGGACCCACCCTTCTTTGGCAATTATTTTCATTTCTTTTTCATTTCTATTTTCTTTTGGCCATCTTTTACTAACCTTACAGGTGGGAGCATTGTTTTGATTTCTTGCATTGAATTGCGTAGCTTGGATTGGATTTTGCTTGCTTGCTTAAAAAAATCAAAATTTAGATAAAAAGGAAAAGTGTTATCCAAGTATTCCTCTTTTCTTAGTTGCTCCTTTTATGATGTACTTTCCTTTCTTTCTTGATTGTCCTCATTGAATCTACACATTTCATTTTGGATCTAAAAATAACCCCTCATATTTGTTTGGAAATCTAGTTTAACTAGGGGGTTTAACTCATTGCACACACTTTCATCACACACATCCGAACACACAAAAAATATTACACATCTAAACATCTCCTACCAGGTGGAACTAAAAGGATTTCATCACCCATTCTGAAATCCACTGCAATGTTCTATTCATGTTACAATTTTTTTGTCTACTGGTATATTGGCTAAGCACTCGACTCCCTTATCGCTGTGGGATCATGAAATGAGGGGGTAAGCCATAATATCAAGCCTCATACTAGTAGCCATCATAGATTCATGCCTCATGTACCTTTGAGTATATCGAGGAATCCATCCCAAACTACCTGAAACCATCCATAGATTACCATTTACTAGGTTCCCGTTAAGACCATTTTGCATTTATTTTTCACTTCTATAATAATCAAGATAATCATACCTTTGTTGCGTGACTTGTTTGATATATTAAAAAATCAGCTTAGTTTTTTTATTATTTGTTTTATACCATTTATTACAAGATCCCAAGTAAAACAAATGGAAGAAAACATGTCATCCAACAATATTCCTATTTCCATTACTGTTTACTCCCAATAAACTTCTGAACCTTCCATCCTTACCTCCACCCCTTTGGTCATCTCCTCCATGGTTACTCAACCATTAGTTTCAATTCCCCCTCTTCACGAAATTCCATTGATCTAACCTAACACTCATGTCGAGAAAAACCCCTTCCTTACTCATTAATCTATTCCATCTGGACCAACGACACCCCCATCTTCAACCTCCATCGATGCTTATGGGCCTCCTCTCATTCCTCATGGATGTATAGAGTTTTAGTATCTTCTTGATGCTAATCCACTTTCCCTCCATTACTATCTCCTTCGTAAGAATACCAATCTCCCCATTGATGGAACACCTTTGCAAAAATCTATGCTTACCATTCCAATCTTGAATCTATGCAAGTCCTCACATCACAACTTGTCGTATTCTTCCCTAAAGCTATGAATGAGCTTGTCATGGCCCAACATGAGCTTGATCCTAATAAATCCTCTTCCTCTATTCCTCACAATAACCAAACCAATTAATTAGTGGTTCCCATCCCCCCTAATTTTCCTTGCATCAACACTACTACCACTTCTTCTATCCCCATCAACTCATCATCTACTATGGTAACTTGCACCCCTATCCAATCATCTCAATTTCTTCCTCCTATATCCAAACAACATAACACAACTCTACCCCTTATTTCCACTTCCCATATCCATGCCAATGTGATCACTTCACAACCCCATCCATTTGAATCAATGTAAACCCATCAACCTCCTCCTCAAGGTGCTCATCACTACATACTTCCCACTCAACCAACTCAAGTATCCCAACCACCCATTACTTACATTCCAACTCATCCCATAGAAAACCAATAAAATGTCCCCATCTATCGACAACCAACTCAATCTAACCAATCCTACCACATCCCTATTTCTCAACAACAACATCTATCTCAACCCATCCAATCGCAACCCTTTAATTACACCCCCCTTATCAACCACTTCCACCAACACCCACACATCCTCAAACATATCAAACTTATCAACAACATAAGCCATCCACCTCATATGCATCACAATATCATCCTTCAACTTCTCAACCTCATCCATCTAATGATCCCTTGTAAGTGTTATTTAGTAGAATGGCTAATCTTGAATCCATTACATTGGGATCCAAGACCACATTATCATATGATCAAATATGATAATGAACCAATCAATCCATTGTCCTCCTAAATTCTTATCATCCTCATTGGGAAATGCCAAAGTTTTATAAGTTCAACATCAAAGAGGACCCACAACAAAATCTTTGTGGTGTTAGACATCCATGCTACCTCATTTCCCATTATCAATACCTCATGCTTTGCACATTCCCTATGTCATTAACTTGTCCCACATTAGATTGGTACAACAACATCCCACAACATTCATTATTTTCCTTCACCCAACTCACACAATTATTCCTAGAACATTTCTCAATCAATATTGCACATAAAATCACCATCACATACCTCTACGCCATTCGATGATATGATGATGAATCTATTACATATTTCGTTGCATGATGGCATCGCATCATCAACCAACTATCATTCTCCCTTCCATAAAATAAATTAACTGAACTATTCTCATGGTCTTGTGTGAATAACATATCATCCACTCTTCAAATTCAATCATTTCAAACCTTTGAAGAGGTATTTATTATGGCTCACAAACTTAAACTCTGCACCCTTGAGCAAGGCCATATTAAAATTCGATCAAACAAACCCAAATACAAGTTCACTAAATCCTCCACGCATGGTGACAAACCTAAGAAAACTACTAATGTCATCATGGTTAAATATTCATCCACATCCACATATCCTTCATCACACGGAGCCTTTGCACAACGATGCTCCTAGACCTCCTATTAACTATACCCCTCTCAGGGAATCTTATAGTGTCAAATTTGATAAGTTAATGGTGGTCAAATCTCATTCGTCTTCCTCCTAGTCTGACCCTTTGATGAATCACAACCCAAAACAACATGGTATCGTGAGGAACATTACTTGTAAATATCACCAAGTTCGTGACCATGACATTGAAATGTGTCACTCTTATTAAAGTCGTCTGTCCAAAATATTATAGACTCTAGTGACCTTCAAGTGGATAATCCTAATGCGCCACCTAACCAACCCCTTGACATCTTTAAACAACCATTTCCTAATAATGCCCCCAACAATCAAACTCCACCCCCAATATCACAACCACCTAATGCCCATACAATTAATACTATAGACCAAAATCCAACCCTATCACCTACACTCATCATCTTGTCATCTATTGCATCTACCCCTATTACAGGCTCTTCCCCTACAATCACAACCTCATATATCTCTACACCCATCATATCAACATCAACGATAACTACAAATACGACATCAACATCAACCTTTACCATACCTACTTCTCCATCCACATCATCCATGTCTTCATCCATCACATCTAGTCCTTCATCTACAATTACCTAAATGCCTTCATCCCACACATCTACATCTATTCCCACATCAATCACATATGATATTATGACTATACCTACATCAACATCCAAATATAGGTCCGTATCCATACCGCCTCTTGAATCATCCACCATGTAAACATATACACTCAATACATCTACAAAATACAATCTCACTTCATCCACAACTCCAATTATCCTTACACCCACCAATACTAAATCCACACAATCTAACACACCTTTATATTTGGTTAAACACATCATAAGAAAGCCACTTCCACTGTCGATATCTACAACACAATCCACATCACTTAATCCTACTCCCAATGATCCTCCAGTTGAAATAGTCATCATCTCTACCAAGGGTAAATCCTCACAATCAAAGTCTAAAAATCTTGGCATGCCCATCAAAAAATCCCTTACACATCCACAAAAAAATTTAGACCTCCCTTCTCCCAAGACTAACCCTCCTAAGAAATCTAGTATCACATCATCACTATTAGGAGCACCACCTTTCATTTTGGGACCAACCCCTTCATCCAAATCCAAGTTGAAGAAACCGAATCCTTATCCCAAATCATCCAAATCATCCATGTCTCCCATCATCAAGTCAGAATCAAAGTCATCTAAGTCACCGATGATCAAAACTGAAACCAAGACACAATCACCTTCCTCTTATTTTAAGTTCAAAATGGAATCAAAGAATCTCACAAAGCTTTGTCAAAGCAAACCTTCTTAATCCACAATTCTTAAAGCCATATCAACAACATATTCTCCAACCACCCCCATTGAGTCTTACACAAAAATATTTCAATGCCTACTTCAATCATCTATGATCACTCTTCCACCTATCAAACCTTTTGATCCACATGGCCCAATACCTTCATGGTTCAATTATAATCTCATTTGTGCATAGCATCACGTACCAAGACATGATACCGAACATTGAAAATCCCTTAAAACTATTATCCATAACCTTATTAATGAAGATGACCTCCTTTTTGAAAAATACCACATTATTCCTTCTATCAAATCCACTACTCACTCCAAATTTCATCCACTAAAATTTCCAAATCTCCTCATTCATCTAATAATTTCATCACCATTCCTCCTCTAACCTTGACCTCTCCCAAAGAAGTTCCTCCTCTCATTATAAATGTTGTTTGGATAAACACCCATTCTCACCCCCATGAATTCCAACCACCCACTCAATAAAAATGAAAATTTGTTGTCATCTCTCCCTCCAAATAAGTCTACTCCACCATCCCCTTCTTCATCAAAACATAAGGTATCTATCTTAGCTACCCCTCGGCCTGCGGTTGTTGAACAGAGTGTTATGAAAAAAATCCACCAAGTCCCAGTTAATATGTTACTTTATGAGCTCATCCAAATCTCTCCATATCATTAAAAATCCCTCATTGAAAGCTCTCAAACTCATCCCTACTCCTAATGATGAGTCTCAACCATTCGCATCTCTTGTTGTAGCACTGGATGTTTTCACTTCCATATGCTTTGATGACACTGAGATCCCTAATATATCACCTGAAGAACATGAGACTACCCTCTTCATCATTATACATATCAATGATACCTTCATTCATCATTCTATGATTGACAATGGAGCTAGTAAAAATATCATTTCATCTCACACCTTTGATCAACTTAAGCTCCCTAATTCCATTATTCCAAATCACCTGTGTTCCTTCGTGTACATTTAATGATGTCGTATTGCCCCTGCCTTTAGGAATAAGTCATTCTTCCTATCCGCTTTGGTGAAAAACTCCTCCATGAGGTCTTCTATATCATAGAAGGGGAGTTTCAATACAACATCTTACTTTGACAACCATGGATTTGTGCCATGCGATGTGTTCCTTCCACCCTTCATTGATGCATCAAATATGAACATGAGGGGAAAATATTCTCTCCCTATAGACATTCCTCCATTCAAATAATGTCACATGACTTATCATCCTAATGATGTGCTCATCCCTAAGCAAGGTTCTTATGAAGCATCTACTAGCTCATCTGTTTCCGCATCTAAGCTTCCCAATAATGATTCTTTAGACAAAGTAATGTATCATCTTTCACTGGGCGAGTATCGCCTCCTCACGCTTAACACTCTTCCCACACCTGATCGACTCGGTAGACCTGAAAAATATCCAATGTATTAACCTAATGTTGGGGACATCGTTCCTTTCTGTCCATCTCATCTTTGCACTAATCTCATCTATGGTGGCATTGATCGCCCTTATTCACACATTGACACTCAACCACACACCAAACCATACACCAATGGGTTTGAATTTCTCTACAATAAATCCTTTTCCTATACCTATCTTCATCATTGTTCATGGAAAGGAATTGGAATGATGATGTTATGAACAAGGCATGCATGACCTTTTCATTGATCAATCTCAGAAAACCCCATAGAAAAATTTGGCATAGGGTTCAAAGAATAATCTACTAGAACCTCTCCCACCATATTTATCTCTCATGGACATTGACCCCCCATCTTCTTCACCACATGAGGTTATAGATATGAATGATACCATTTCCATCTCCCCCACCTTTTTTATAATCTCCACAATTACCTTGGGACCCATCACTTATTAGTGTGATGACAAAGCTAGGTACCTCCTTCTTTAATTTCCAGATATGATAGATGAAGATTCCTATATCATTGAATTCATTCAATTCACTGACGATGATTCCATGCTCTCTTACATGGGAGAAGAATATTCCTATCTTCATAAGATCTTACCACTAGACACATCCACCCTCCTTAATGAGTCAACCATTGACATCAACATAGGGACTCCGCAAGATCCTCGTATCCTTAAAGTTGGTCAATCCCTTAATCCATAGGATCTTGAATATTTTACCACTTTCCTTTCTTTACATATCCAATCATTCAACTGGTTGTATGATGACATGTAAGGCCTCGATCCATCCATCATTTTCCATAACATTGTTACCTTTCCTGATACCAAGCTGGTTAAGTAGAAGCTTCACCGTATGCACCCTCGAGTTGCCCTCCTTTTTAAATAGGAGATGTAACAAATCCTTTCCACTAATTTCATCATCCCTATCAACTATTTGCAATGGGTCTCAGACATCATACCCATTGAAAAATATTGCAGAAAGCAATGCATTTGCACTAACTTTTGAGATTTAAACCTTTCTTTCCCTAAAGATGTTTTTCCTCTTCCTAACATCGATTAAATCATAGACCTTACCGCATGCCATGAGATGATTTATCTTATGGATGGATTCTCTGGGTATAATAAAATCCTCATCACACTGGAATACCAAAACAATACTTCTTTAATCACTCCTTGGGGGAATTTTGGCTATCGCGTTATTCCCTTCGGTTTGAAAAATGCCAGAGCCACCTATAAGCGAGTCATGACTTACATCTTTCATGAGCTCATCCATAAGATTATAGAGGACTATGTTGATGACATTTTGGGTAAATCAAATCATTTGCATGACCATGTAACCATTCTTGAATTCCTTTTCGAGCACCTTATCTAATTCTTCCTCTATCTCAATCCAACCAAGTGTGTGTTTGGAGTGCTTACCAGTAAACTCCTTGGATTTATCGTTTCCATCAGGGGTATTGAAGTTAACCCCACCAAAATCAAATCCATCCTTGAGATAACCCCTCCCTCTAACATAAAGAAGCTTTGCAGTATTCAAGGATGACTACAATCAGTTCACCATTTTATCTCGCAACTTTTTGATCGTTGCTAGCCCTTTCATCACCTTCTTCGTAAAGATATCGACTTTAAGTGGGATGATCTCTCTCAAAAAATCCTTTGATGACATCAAGCAATATGTCTTAACCTCACCTATGCTTACACCTCCACATGAGGGGGATCCTTTCTACAGCTATGTCTTTTCCTCTGATCATGCTGCAGGTGCCATGTTGGCACACCGCTACAAGCAAGGCAGTGAGCATGATGTCTATTACATCGGTCGAACCCTTCATGATTATGAGTCTCAATACACTGAAGCTGAAAAGATGTGTTGTGCTCTATTATTTGCTACTTCCAAGATTATCCATTATCTTCTCAATCATAAGACATATGTCGTCACTAACTTTCATCTTCTCAAGACCATGTGTTGTCACTTAACCAAAAATTGTGTAGTTTTTTATTTTTTTGAAATTTTTGTTAAGTGACCCCTTTCGTCCTATATATTTATATTTTTCAAATTCTAAGGGCTGGAAAAAGTTTAAAAATTAGTATTTTTGAGTAAATTTTGGTCTTTTTGAGTGATTGTGGTGAATGCAGGTTCTGGAGGAACAAGTTCATCTGGGCCTCCCATTACCTGCATCTCTACTTTTCCCACATTGATTTTTGTTCTAGTGTTATGCAAAAAAAATTCCCCATGGAACTATTCCCGTTGAGTCTATGTTGCCCACACCTTATTGTTCCACAAAACACATTTGAACCCGTAAATCTTAGTTTTATAGTTATGTAAAAATTATTTGATCAGGTGAAATTGATCCCCATTTTCCATTATTCCCTGTAGCCTAACTTCCACATTCCACTAAACTTATTTACATTTTTTATGTTGCAGATGTTTTGGGAACTCACGACACATGTTCCATTTAGTGCCCAGTTTGCCATAGGATTCCCCTTTCAACACTCCATTAAATTTCTTTGTAATGTGGGTTTTTCGAAGATTTTTGGAACATAGGTAACAAGTTCCCTAAGACCTTCAGTTCCTCAAAAACCTAACATATCCACATCATGGGGAAAAGTGATGAAAGGAGTTCCAAAAGCACTGCTCACCACCTGCATTACACTGATTTTCCCAAATTACCCATTTTTTGAGATGTATTGTTATAAAAGGGGTAGACATAAATCATTTTCACCATTCCGAGTTACAAATTTTATTTTCACTATTGCTTCTCACTCCTATGCCATAGAGATATTTTTGGCCATATCTTTCTCATTTCACATCCTTTTTCAATAATTCAAATTATATTGAAGGCATGTTAAAGCCACCATTCTTTCCATAACAAAGGTGAGTCATTGCATATCCTCCTAGTTCTATTTAGTGTCAATTTGAATTTTGTATCCTCCCCTCTAATCCCTCTTAAAAATCATTGAAAAACCTCCATTTTTCTTTGAGTCTTCCCTCATATTTTCACATGAAGTTCCAGTATGGGGAGTATAAGAATGTTTATTCCTTGGAGACCTTTATGCCAAAAATAAGAGATAGGGATGTGAGGCATTTGAATTTACAAGATTTATGGGCTTGACTTTCTGAGGATACTCCCACTATCATGGCCCAATGCATTAAGAATAGTGGAATTTCTTTTACCACTCATTCCCCCCTCTCTGTTTAGTTTACTGACACTGTCCTAGCATGTGCCTCATGTTTTAACCCCAAAACCAAGGAAATTAGAGATCCTTAAGGCCAGTTATTGCCAAACTTGATGCCATTTGTATAAATTTATCCCTAGGGATCCCTACATTTGAAGACTCTAAAATCCTGACTAAGGCCTAGGCTCATAATATTTTTGAGCAAGATAAAGATAGATATAGGGTAATGATAGCTAAATCATGGCTCAAGGCCCAAAAGAGAGGAGCTTCTAAGTTTCCTAAGGTTCTGTATAGGTCAAATTTCAAGGAAGAACTGTATGATATGATCACCCTACTGGAAATATTGATGCGACTACCTTCTACAAATGAGTTCCAATTTTGGATGAATGTGTATATTAACATCATTTGTGAAGGAAAACAATGTATGAATTGGGGGGAGATAATATGTGACAAATTCAGTGAGAAACTTGTGAATGTGCAACATAGTAAAACCTTTCACATGAAATCCTACGTTATTTATACAATTACAACATATAGAGTGTGGGTAGCATTGTCTCCTCAAGATGATATGAAAAATGCACCATTTTATGAGTTTTATCCACAAATCACTTTTGAGAATAGTAAATTTCATCAAGGAGGGTAAATGATGTGTTCAAAATGTTCATAGTCAGGATTCTAGAAGGAAACACAACTGAAAAAGTGTTTACAGAAGCAAAGCAATTGATTTCAACATATGGCAACCTCTTCATCCAATTTAGAAAATTTTCCTATATAAGATTGGCTGGTTTTAAAAGTGTACCCAAAATATTGCCAATGTATTTTAGTGATAAGTTGGTTCTTGTGAAGGTCTGTAGACAATTATATATGTTACGCAAGACTTGTTGGGATAAGAAAATCACAAGCATCTAGTTTCCTATCTCTTTGGGAAACTACACATGCAGGTCTGCCCTAGATGTAAAAAATGTGGACAAGAAAATTTTTGAGTTCAAGTTCCACACATCTCAGATAAGATCTTCCTTTGATATTAAAGGTTTCATTTCCAATTTATCTAAGAATTTCCTATTATCACCTTCCCACCATTGAAGATTATTGGGAAGATTGTAATGATGAATATGAACCAAGAAGAAGGTATTTCGGGAGACTTTCTCGATAGAAAATCAAGGATTTTAAGGTGTATCAGGTCCCCAAGGACTTGGAAGATGATAATGATGATTTTTATTCAATGAAATATATCAAAACCATCCAACACATTCCTCTACCAATCATTGACTGGTTCTAAATGGAGAGAGATGATCGCTCTGAGATAGACAATCCATTTTTTGTAAGGACAAAACATTAGTTTAACAAGAAAGATAGGTAATATAACTAGACTATGAAACAATATTCCTCTCAATAGGATTCTTTTTCACACAAGGAAGCTCCCATTCCTCCTTCAGAAGTGCTAGTTCAATTGAATACTTCCTCTTCACCCTTGGACTCCTCAACCAAGGTGTATACAAAGAAAGATAAAACAAAGGAGGTATAAAATATTGAGGAGAAACCTGAGAAGGAAGTAGAACAAGAAAAAGCTGAAGAATTAACTAAAGAAATTGCTCCTACTCTTGAAAAAGTATCACAACATTTGGGAGAGGGAATGAAATCAACTAAGGAAGGAAAATATGAACCAGAAAAAGTGATCCCAAAACACACACTAACCCCCTAGGTCTTGTTTTAACAAGTGTTAACAAAAATGGGATTTTAACATTTTCTCTATATTCGTGATTCAAATTATAGTTTCGCTAGGAAATTTGAATCAAAATGATTAAATAAGCATTTGATTAATCCATTTAAAATATCATTGAATGTGGAAATAAAGAGTAGAATTTGATGTCTTCGAATGATCGTAAAACTCCATAATGAGAATGGATTATTTCTCAGCTTAAATAAATCAGAAAACTAAATAAAATTTGATTCCAACTAATACTAAATTGAACCGAAAGATGCAAATGTGATATCTAAACTTATATTCGAAATCAATCCACAAATAATTGATTTATAACCAAATTACATTTCCTGTAATTACTAAATTATTATAAAATACAAATGACTGTGTAACTACAAATAAAATAGAGAACAAGAGGACAACAAGATGTTTACGGGGTTTGGCCAATACTCCTATGTCCCCAGGTCAATTTATGACCGTTCCATTATAAAATAGTTGTAAAAATACAATTCAAACGTATTACAACCAATGGAAATAATAAACTTGTCAAAAATACCTTTAGAATGCCAAAACTCCTTTCATCATCTCCTTTATTCGACCCAAAATGAAGTAGCTATTATCCTCTTCACTGTCTCTATACCATAGTCATCTGCCTATTCAATTCTCTCTAATAGAGGATAATAATCTCTTTAAAATACTAATACATCATTGCTCTGGTATTACATAGGCTTGTCTGATCTATGTAGACTTATATCAGTCTTAAGAAAGTAATAAACAACTCAGAACATAATAAAACACCATTCTTCCTCGCTACCTTTTCACAGTAACATCTCAGACCTATAAAATTTTCTTTATAAAATTCAGCCCATGCATTTTTCTCCCACTAAGCCCCTTCGAGTGAGTTGGCGAGGCACTTTTTTTGGAGACCACAGGTCTCGGGGTCGAGCCTCACCCCTACCTCTTTAGTTGGGGCGTTTTGCAATATGGGGATCAAATACCACATTCGCGGCGTAGATGGGGGGTTTACATATAAATTGGGCTCAGCCACCCATTGTATACATTTATTAAGCCACATTTCCCCCTTTTGTTAGGTGCCCCAACATTCCACCGAGATGTGGACTAGTTGTTTGATGCCGAGAGAGTTGGATTTGGTGGATCTGTTTAACCGCCATGCCGTTTGAAAGCCATTACATGGTGAGTTGGTTATGCATTGTTTGGTTATTCTCTAAGTAATATGTTGATCATCTATGCTATATCCACTAAGATGTTAGATTTATCCACCGATATAAACTGTGTAGCTCGAATTGATTGGTATTTGGTGGCTTTTAAAAATAACATGGAAATATGTTAAATAATTACAAAGGTAATATAAATTCAACCATGTCAATATGTGACATTGAAAACTGTATAAAATATGGCAATATAATGTGACCCTATCATAATATGCCACTTGTCGAATCCCAATAGGCATATTAGTGATCTTGAACTCGTGGTTGCAAGCCACATGGTGGCTTAAGGACCCATCACGTTGGCATTGGTAAAATAGTCCTCACGGCGTCCGGGCTCCCTTCTGTTACAAAAGTTGAGCCTCTTGTTCCAACGAACATACTTTTATTCTTGATGAAGACCGGTGAATAAAAAAAATGTTCAATTTTTCCAACGTCCCTTTTTGCCATGTGTCACAATGCTATTGGTCCACATATTGACCTGTTGACTAGTGTTGACCTTTTCGTTGGCCAAACTTTGACCAGATGTAACTAGAGCTCCCAATATCCGCATCTCACATTCTCATAATTGATGGAAATCCCTCAAAGAGATCTACATAATGGTGTAAGTTTAGAGAAAATTGGGGAAGATTTCGACCATAAATTTGTCCTCTGGATAAAAAAATAATTAAAGAAAAACAAAAGAATGGATCAAAACATGGTGGTGATGAACATGGAAAGAGTGACTAAGAGGAAGATGATGATGAATAAGAGGAGCGGAAAATGATTGAACCTGATACTAGAAAAGCCAACAGACCCAATCTTGGTGTTATAGTACCTCCTTCCTCTTTTTTTTTGAGATTCATACTCTTGAGGTTTCAACTACTCAACCTCTTTGTCCTCCTAGTGTTCTTGCACTAGCACCACCTCTTGCTCTACCTTTTGGTGATTATTTTAGATGGGTACAACCCATGATCGAAAATAGGAAGAGGAAGTATTCTTCCCAAAAAAATTCTCCTATTTTTTAGGCTGTGGCTTCTCTACTTGGCGCAACGCCTAATCCTTCTCCAAAGAAGGCCATGACAACCTCCTGTTTGGTTTCTAATTCAAATTGACAACAATTTCTAGGAATTTCCAAGCCTAAGGGAGAAAAATATGAGAAAGATATCACAATGGAAAATTTGGAATTGACCACGATATCACTTGGTGAATCTAATCCTAATGGGTAAGTCCAAAATTTGAAGGAGAATGTTTTTAAGGTGATTGAAAGAGTGGAGAAAGTCAAGCAGACATAAGAACAATTATAGGAACATGTTTAAGTTCTTTCTAATTTCATAAAATCCTTCCTCTCCATTGAAAGAGTACCTGTTGATCCCACTCCCCACTCCTCATTACCTCTTGTAACCATTATGTCTGAATAAAATATCAAGGCTATAAAAGAGATCCACAAACATTCCTCATTTGGAAGAGATGTTGAAGCATTGGTAAAAGGGGTGCTGATTTCTAGATTGAGATTCATTGATGAGGCATACAAAATGTATGACAAATTTTCTTCATCAAAAGATCAATTCATTTCAAAAATTACCACTGCTGATAAAGAACTCAAGATTTGGTTGGATAGTATCCAAGATCTGAGAATCATGAATACAACTGATGAGAATATTTTGCTTTATCACAAGATCTTTGATGATTCCAAAAAAAATCTATCCAAGAAGTGGGTCTACAATGTTGAGTAGAGGATCAAATTTTTTGAAGAGGCTGCAATTGAATGAATAACATGGTGTAGAAGGGAGAATCATTCAAATTAGAGATATTTGTTCTTCTACAGGCTCTCCGCCAACATTTCTATAAGGAGAATTCTGTAGAGAGAAATTTAGTGGATGAAGCTAAAGCCAAATTAAATTCATTAATAAAAGGGGAATTGTTAAAGGCATAATCAATTAATAGGGAGAAGATGGAGGAGCTCTCTGAGCTACATAATGTTTTAGTAGAAGCCACCAAGGGCCTATTACAGAATGGTGGAATTTTTAATGAAATGGAATACTCCCTTGGCAACTGGTTAGATGCTATGTCAAACACAATCATTCCAAGAGTCGTGGAAATATCTAATGCTATAACCAAATTATGAGTTCATGTCCTCAAAATAAAGGTTGCATCTGTGCCACTAATTAATGTTACTTCCTCTAGTTCTTAGTCTATTTCTAGCTAATTGTTATATTTTAAATTTGACTTTATTATTTTGAAAGTGAAATCGTAAAATAAAGCCAACCTATGTAATTAATTAATTAAGTGTTTAACACTTAATTAAAAGACAATTATTTAGAAATTTGGTTACAACCACCCCTCAACCTATATAAGGCTTCTTTTTCATTGTAAAGGGGGTTGGATATTGGTGTTCTTGGACGTAGATACAAATTTTTTGATCAATATAGAAGAAGACACTTTCTCTCCCTTATCTGTGTTATTTTCTTTTCCATTTCTTGAATCTTGTGAATGTGAGGATTAATATATCTGAATATTGAAACTTTGTGTTCAATCCTTTGAATATAGTGTAAGCAACTTTATGTCTATCTACATTTATATTTCATGGATTTTCATATGTATTGATTCACATGTTCTTTAAATCTCTTGCATGCATTAGTAAGATATGTTTCTACAGTCTCTGTGCCTGAATGTGCTGTCTTCTTCAATTTTTTCTTACAATAGTGAGTAATCTTGTAGAACCAAGAAGAATACTTGTATTCTTGACTGGTGGTTGTTTTTCTAATTCACTAATCTTTATGATATAAGCTAATGTTTCTTCTTCTAAAAACCCTACTCCATGTTCATATTCTGTATTGAAAATATGGAACCATTTAATGCACCAATATCCTCATCCAGGTTTTATTAGATTGTATATTTGTGAATAAGTAGATTCCCAATTTTTTGGTGATTAAGGGAATATCCCCATAAAGAGGAGGGAATATTGTCCCCTGAACTGTTGATTGTGTCTAAAGACAAAATTTCCAACCAATAGTTTTTTGGCACCCACCATGGGGCATGTACTGTGTTTCCCACTGAATAATATTTAGATCAAACCAATAGTCTTAACACACTTATTGAAAGAAGATATACACGAGGACAAAGAGCTCAAGATTTAGAAGACCCTGCCTTCCAGTTACAACAAAAACAAGGTTTTTCAGGTTCTCTATAGAAGATAATTAAAAGCAAAATATCCTTATGCACTCCTCCTAACAAAGGAAGGGTTGGTTCACCCTCTCAAACAAGTACTAATACTCAACCATAAGTAAATTCTATTTCTTAGGCTCTAGTATTAACATGTGTTGTTGTTCCTTTACAAGATGTTTTTTCTACAATGGCTACACCAGTGCCTTGGGGAAAAAAATTTGGACCTTTAGCCTTTGCACAACCTCTACACAATTTTCCAAAGGGGAATAGGAAGAATTTTCCCAAGTTCAGAGGTGATGGAAAAGATCACCCAAATGAACACATTGCATCCTTTATTGTTGCATGTGGGATTCTTGGAGTTGAGCATGAGGATGTGTCAGTCAGATTGTTTGTCAAGACTCTGCAAGAAAATGCTAAAGATTGGTTTATCATCTCCCAGTTGGTACTATTACCAACTTGAATACCATGTGAAATTAGTTTGAGAACAGGTTCAAGCATGCGGAATATTCTCATGTAATTATGGCTCAACTTTCTCAGATGAAGAAAGAACCTTATGAGCCTATGCGGGAACTTTTTGCTAAATTTAAAAAACTGGTTAATAATATTCTAGTTGTTTCTCATCCTATTGATCCAAATCTGAAGTGTTTCTTTATTAATGCCCAGTTTCCAGAGGTGAGTTATGTACTAAGGAGAGCCAACCTTGACAATGTGAAGCTAGTTCAAGAATTGGCTATAAGTGCAGAAGATGACTTGATTATGTCAATTAAGTTGAGAAAGGAACCACCCAAGGATAAGGCTTCTACTTCAGGTGCATCTAGTTTTGATTAATTGGTTCAAAAATTAGCCATTGAAATGATTGCAATAAAAAAAAATTGCTCCGAATGTGCCATACAAGGACATTCTACGAAGGAAATTCCAGCCAAGGAATCATCTCCCTCATGTTCAACCAAAGCTAGCAATTGAAGCCCCTCTTGTAAAGGTTCCAGTCAATGTAGCATGTGAAGTACATGAACCTGATGATAAGATAGAAGCATAGGAGATTGAAGATCCTAAAGAAGAACATGAAGGGGTCCAAGAGGAGGCATATGACTCTCAAATCAATTAGCTCACCCTCAAAGGAGTAGATGATGATGATGATTCTTATGATGATGTAGTTGTAGACATGAACAATGAATCATATGATGTCATGATTAGAGAACAATTGAGAAAGAAGAAGGAAGTTGTACAACCTATAAAGAAAGAAAAGTCTAAAGAAGATCCAACTACCATCCCAATAGTTGTAAAAAGAGGAGCACCCATTCCCACTACTGCTAAAAAAGTAAGTATTGCTTCTCCATCTAAAATTACTTCTTCTTCTTCCTCTTTGCATAAAGTAACCACACCTTCCAAACCTATGTCCAAAACACCCTCAACCCTAAAATTTTATAAGCATAAAACCTTTTTTGTTTCCAGTCAAGAAACCCCATCCCTTTCTAGGTCTTTTGATATCATTGATCATATCAAGAAAACTTAAATTCAGATCTGCAATGTTGTATTCTATTAGACTCACCCATAGGTCTTTTCCCAAGTTGTAAAATTTGTCAATTCTAAGCCTAATCAGTCTTCCAAATCTCTAAATGTATCTTTCCTACTCCAAGCTCTCCATCCCCACAAAATTTGATGGTTGTCGTACCTTCCAATTTTGAAAAAATGAGCCCTTCTATGTGATACTACTAATAGCTAGCCATAAACTCAATAATTGTGTCATTGACTCTAGGGCATCAAAAATGTGATGCCTACAAAATTTTCTCATGCCATTGGTCTCACCCTAACTCAAACCTTTGGTTCATGTTATTCAATGGAGACCAAGGAGGTTGTAGTGCCCACATTTTTATAGCTCTAGTTATCTGTTGGTTCCTTTATACATAGACATGTTTTGATTGACACTCTGATAGATTTTAGACATTTTGCTATGTTATTTTATCCTCACGGACATTATGGTATTTTGGGCATGTAGCACCAATTGGACTAGATTCGTATATTGATATATTTCTTGTGATGTTGATGACACTAACAGGGCTACATGATAGTGAGATTTATTGGTTAGATGTTGATTTGTTGTGGTCAATTTGATTAATGATATAGTTTTCTGAATTTAATAATGGTAATCTCATGCTAGCCTAAGTGTATGTCATTGTAATTTTATCTGCGGATGATTCATGGCGAACTATGTGTATAATTGTATGCATTGCACTATCAATTATATAATGATGTTAGGACATTATATGTTTGATTAAATTTGTGATGTGTAGATGATGTTTATTATATTGGAAAAATGCGATTAATGTGTGCAATAAGTGTGTAGGTGACATGTATAGGAGAGCATGGGTTTCAGGGTAGCTACACAATTGTGCACGAGCGTCCCATGGGCTGAGTCCTAACCATGCTAAATCTTTGAGGCCTTAGAATAGGTGTATTTATTTGGGCACCATGGGTGAACCCTCAATTGTAATGTATTTATGTCTTGCAAAATTAATTATGTTTAGGGTGTGTTTTATTAAGTAAACTACTTTAGGGGTTTAATGATCTCATCTTAATTTTAGTGATGGTTTTGGGTAGGTGTGTGTGTTGGTAGAAGGGATTGGGGACCACATGTGAACCTTAGGTGGACTCCACACCCTCTACCCTTGTGCCCAAGTATGCCAAACCCGAAATTGGGTTATTTTGGGCATTTTTAGGGACCCCTTTTGAGTTTGGGAGTTCCCTTAGCATGAAAATGGGCCCTTGGACCCTACCTAATAGGTAGGGGGCCTTATTTCCAAGTTTTGGAGGGAGTTGCCCTCCCATTTTTCCCTCCTTAGTCACCATCCATGTAAGATGGTTGGTTTGTGTGTAATTGTTAAAAGTTGCTCCACTTTGTTTTATGTTCATTTTTAGTATTTTGGGTGATAAGGGCTAAAAGGTGAGTTTAATTTTACTTATTTAGTTTTTGGAATCTTTGACTCATGAGAGGAGAGGGGGTGACACTTGTCACCTTCCCATTCGTGAGGAAAATTTTCAGTTCCTCTTCTTATTCTTCTTCATGTGGAAGGAAGGGGTTTTCTTGGCTCATTTTTTTTGGAGAACTTGGAGAATTTTGGGAGCTTGGAAGTTTTCTTGGACAAAGGGAAAAGCTTAGAGTCTTGGAAAGCATTGTAGAGGTAGGATTCTTAATCCTTTTCTTTCCTAGTTGTGCTTATTTTGTTAACTATGCATTGGTCAATAAAATGATGTGTGTGAAATGATGTGTTGTAAAGTTGTATGGTGAATGTAGTTTGTTTGTTTTGTTACTTTATTGTTTTGTTTTGTTTTCTCTCCACCATCATTTGGATTGATGGTTTTTGGAGAATATAGGGGAAGAGAGAGGGATTTCCCTCTCAAACCTCATGGTTTTTGGTCAAGCCATGAAGGTCCCTTCGCATCCCCTCATATGGTTTGAACCTTTCCCCATTCTTGGTGAAGAAACCCTTTTGGGTTTGAAAATACTTCCAAGAAGGATTTCTATGACATAAAGGAGGAATAAGGAGGATGAATGATTAGGAGGAATAATGAGTTTTGTAAACATGCTTTTGTTGGTGTTCCTATGGTTGGACACCTTTGATTTTGGCATCCTATTTCTTCTCTTCCCCCTTTGTGAGGTTGACTTTTTTCTCATCATATTGTTGTTTTACCATGTGTAGTATGTCTAAGTGTTTAAATGGTCTTATGTAATTCTTGTTGTGTTTTATCCCATTTATACTTGTGCACATTGTGGAAGTTTGTTCCTCTCTCCCATGGGCTTGGGGGAGGCTAGCATGGCTTCCAACCATGGAAAGACATGTGATGATGCCTATTGGTTGGGTGGTAAACAAACCTTGTCTCTTATTTCAGCATCCTTGGAAGAACATTCAAGTTTGGAGATAGTTGGAGCCTCCTTGCCTTCTTGGCCCTCTTTGTCATCCTCATCTTTTGAGGACATTATTTTCATTTCATCTCTTAAAAGGTGGTTTTGTGAAGTTTTACCTTCTTGTAAATACCTATTTTTGTACTTGTTGCTACTTGCAAACTTTAGTCATTACTAAGGAAGTTTTTCCTTCATTATTGCAAGAATATTTTAATATTATCATATTGAAATCATAATGAAATCGTGAGCCCTTTTATTTCAATGTCTTCATTTGGAGGCCTTGTTGTTTATAAATATGAAAAAATGTAGTTATGCATTGTACATTAAATCTGTAATTTTTAGTTGTGTCTACTTTTCCAGTTGTGTAAAAAAAATAAAAAATCTATGAGATGACTCATGTATATAAATATGAAATTTACATGCTAAACATTCTTGTAAATATGTAAATGTTTTTGGCATTACATTTTGGTATCAGAGCCGTGGTTCACACACACAAACTCTTTGGGTAATTTCTATTTTAGTTATCTTATTGCTTTGTTAAAAAAAATAACAATAAATAAATTTTTGTAACTTTTTTTTTATAAAAAAAGTTGTTTATTGGAAGGAGGCTTTAGTACTATAAGAAAATCTTTTTTTTTCTTGTTGTTGGATCCCCCTCTTGTAGAAATCTACATTAATTATTTAGCTATTTTCATTGAAGGAAAGTTAGAGTTATAGAGTTGTAGGATTTATTGAAATGATTCTATTAGCTAGTTTATAATAGTGTATCTTGCAATTGGTAGTATTAAACAAGGAAATAAAAACAGATTTTATATATATACATTTTTTTTGGTTCCTAACTTATGGCTATATTTTTCCTAGAATCAAAAAAATAAAAATAATATATATATATATATACATATATATATATATATACATATATATATATATATACATATATATATATATATATACATATATATATATATATATATACTGATTTAGTTGCAGTAAATATTATACATATTATATAATATATATAGTATATAGTATATATATATAATTTTTTTTTACATACTAAATAATATATATGGACTCAAAAAATGTATATATATATGCTTGTTTTTATATTAAAAAGTAAATAAAATAATTAAAAAAAAACAAATTTTGTTTTGGGGGGGGGCCGAACCCCCCCAACCTCCTACCCACCATGTGCACCTTGCACACCCCATGCACACGCGGACCCCCTGCCTCTCCCCTACCCTGCCTCCACCCTGCACCCTATCCCCCTTTCCCCCCGTGTCCCCACTCTCCCGCTGTCCACTGTCCGCTGCTCCCTGCCCCCCTGCCGTCGCTAGCTTCCTCACATCCTTGACGGCCACCACTTCTCACCAATGCCCCACCACACCTCACAGCCACTACCCCTAAAACCATCTCCAAAAAAAAACCCCCAATAAAAAAAAACCGGTCGCACTCTCACCAAAACCACTGACCTTCCTACAAAATGCAACAAAAAATAAAATAAAATTAATTAAACAAAAAAAAATGTGGCCAGCAAATACAGTCCGCCGCCTTGCCTATACCCCAAAAACTCCATATGTTTTTTATACATATCTTCTCCTATTCGGGATACATAAAAGGAATTGCAAAGAAAAATAAATGTTTATGAATACCCAGTGTGTATGTCCTAAACAAACTCTTCAGGCATTTTTGAAAAATACATGGATTAAACAAAAAAAAAAAGTTTATCTTCTTGTATGAAAGGGCAAATACACACACATGAACCACTCCATGAAACCAAGCTTCCATAGCTCCTCCATCTGCACTGACAGATGAAAACAAAATAAGAGAAACAGAAATGAAGAAGAAACAAAATGGCATGAGGAAAGGAAAGCTAAAAGAGAGAATAAGAATACTATAGCGAAATTTAGGGCAACTTTAGGGTAAGTTGGAAATCAAGGGCCAAGATTGGATTTGATCCTAGGGCTCTCCTTCAACCCTACTTTTCCTTAAAACATGACATTTTAATGGGTTTGGAAAATAAGTTAAGAGGGGTGTGTGGGTAGACTAAATAAATTAAAAGGGGAAAGAATATTTTATTTTCTAGGGGTGTAGATTTTTAATCATGACCCTAGGGAGCTTAATAGAGTAAAATAATTAAATTATTGTTGGGATAGTGTTAATTTATTTTAGGAAAATTAATAATTATTATAAATTAATTATTAACGGGAAGGGGCATTACATCTGGTGTTACATTATATAATGATAATAACAATAATAATAATAATAATTAAATAATAACACTTCTAGTAACGTTTAAAAAAGTTTATAAAACATTTTTTTTTATCTCAGGTTCAGTATGGAACCCAAGAGGGGACGATCAGCTCAAGGCTCAGGATGTAGTGCACCTATGCGGGAGCTACCAGCCCCCGATTTTGGGCCTCAGATATTAGAGACCCTGTAGTAGATGATAGGCGTTGTGTAGGAGTGCCTTCCACCACCGCAAGAGCCGTGAGAGGAGGACATTTAGTTGGGAGACGAGGAGTTGATTGGCAAGGATGCACATTCAGAGCCACTTGAGCATGATACCCCAAGACGAGAGAGTTCATGCATCCCTTCCATCCTTGGCAAGAGGATGGCCTCATTTTATCACAGTCGATCACATAGCTTTGAGGGACCATTTGGAGATAGGCGACCCCTTTCACCTGTTAGACCACATCGCCATGATCGAGACACATGCAGTGTGATTCGAGACCATTTTCACATTCAGCCACCTACTTTTACTGGTTTGACAGATGGCTTTGGGGCAGAGTCCTGGCTCCTTAGCCTGGATAGCTACTTTGGCTTGCACTCTCACGAGAGTAATGTCAAAGCCAGGTTTTCCATACACCTCCTTTGAGATGCAACAGGCATTTGGTGGAGGAATGAGGAGCAGAAGCTCCATTTGACTCGAGATACAGTGACCTGGGAGTTGTTCGAGGAGCGGTTCAGGGCCCGGTATATGTTAGAGAATTTTGTGCAGAAGAGGATCGATGAGTTTCACGACTTACGATAGGGCTCTGACACAGTGGCACAGTATGAGAGAAGGTTCTTGGATCTCTTGCAGTATGTAGACTACCTGAAAGATGAGAAATTATAGGTAAATAGGTTCATTCGGGGCCTGAATGTAGATATAGCAGGAGATGTTAGGATGTTATCTCCTCCCATGCTTGAGAAGGCCTACTTGGCTGAGGAGACTAAGACCAAGGTGCAGGAACACTGAGATAGAAACAAGAGCAAGTTCCAGAATAGGATACAGGCCTTCCAAATTCAGAGGGCATGGGGTTCAGTACCACCCCCTAGAGGAGGATTCTGGGCTTCTCCAGCAGCATCGAGAGCTCCACCGCACCCACCGCAATAGACACAACATCAAGGACATCATCATCAGAGGGGTAGGAATACTCAGAGCTTTCAGCGAGGTGGATCTAGAGGTGGTTTTGGTGGATCTAGGGATAGGAGGCCAGGTACTAATCACTCACAGCCAGCCCACTCACAGTAGTTTGCTAGGGTTGGACCGACAGGTTCAGTTCACCAGAGTACAGGAAGGAACCCATCTCAGAGGGGTATAGGAGGATGTTTTATTTGTGGGGATCCAGACCATTATGTGCATATGTGTCCACACAAGACCACTACTATGGATATGAAGAGAGCTCCTAGATATGAGTAGATGGTGGGTGACGTGGGATATGCCCATCGTGTATATGCAACAGTTGACAACTGCTAGGTTGAGCATCAGGCCACAGTCATTGAGATGATAGGTACTATCAGGGGTATTTTTGTCTCAGTACTTTTTAATTCAGGTGCTTCAGATTCTTTTGTATCTTCTTCTGTAGTAGACCAGTGTTGGCTAGTGGTGGCTAGGCAACCAGATAGTTGGCAGGTTGAGTTGGCCTCTGGGGCTAAACTCACTGTGGACTCATATGTAGAGAGTTGTGTACTTGACTTGGGAGTCTTCTCCACTACACTTGACCTCCAAGTTATCCCTTTAGGATCCTATCAGGTAGTGTTGGGTATGGATTGGCTCGAGGCTCATCGAGCCAAGGTAGATTGTAGAAAGAAGGTCATTGAGTGTCAGGATGATCTTGGTAGTGCAGTTGTGATTTTAGGGATGTAGAGACCTATTTCCTTTCATATGATCTTGGCTAAGAAACTCAAGTGGAGCATGCGTAAGGGTTTCCAGTTATTTACTATCACTATTAGTGATCATTTGAACAGTACTCCAGAGCATTCACCCCTTGATGATCATGCAGTTTTGAGGGAGTATGCAGATGTGTTTCTAGGAGAGCTTCTAGGTTCACCCCCTAGTAGGGAGGTGGATTTCACCATTGACTTAGTGCCTGGCTCTGCACCAATTTCTAAAGCACCCTAATGGATGACGACTTCAGAGATTCATGAGCTCAAGATTTAGTTAGAGGTTTTGTTAGAGAAGGGTCTCATTCAACCTAGTGTATCTCTTTAGGGAGTGCCAGTTATATTTGTGAAGAAGAAGGTTGGTTCTCTCAGGCTTTGTGTAGACTTCAGATAGCTCAACAAAGTCACAATAAAGAACCGTTATGCACTCCCCAGGATTAATGACTTATTTGATCAGATGCGGGGAGCTAGAGTGTTCTCCAAAATCAATCTCAAGTCAGGGTATCATCAGTTGCAGATATCAGATACAGATATTCATAAGATATTTTTTGCACACGTTATGGGAATTATGAATTCACTGTTGTCCCCTTTGGTTTAACCAATGCCCCAGCTATCTTCATGAGCTTCATGAATGGAGTGTTCAGGACCTTCCTAGATCACTTTGTCATAGTGTTCCTCGATGCTATTTTGATATATTCTCATTCCAAAGAGGAACACAAGGAACATTTGAGATAGGTGCTTTAGATTTTGAGAGAGCAGAAGTTGTTTGGGAACTTGGAAAAATGTAGCTTCTTCCAGACAGAGATTCAGTACTTGGGCACATTATTTCAGGAAAGGGTATCTCTATAGATCCCTATAAGATTTAGGCTATCATGGATTGGCCAGCGCCCACATCAGTGACTGAGGTGAGAAGCTTCGTGGGTTTAACAGGGTATTACCGTAGGTTTGTGTAGGAATTTTCTAGGATTTCTCACCCTATTACCTCCCTTTAGAGGAAAGGGAAGAAGTTTGATTGGTCAGAGAAGTGTGAGTAGGCCTTCCAATTGCTTAAGGAAAGGTTAACCATGGCACCTATCTTAGCAGTTCCAGACCTGACAGAGGATTTTGTAGTTTTCATTGATGCATCACTAGAGGGTTTGGGAGCAGTTCTTATGTAGGAGCATCGGGTGATTGCCTTTGAGTTGCGTAAACTCAAAAACTACGAGCTTAACTATCCTAATCATGACTTGGAGCTTTCAGCATTTGTTCATGCACTTGTACATTGGCGACATTTCCTTTTGGGTAGATCTTTCATCTTGAGGACAGATCATTGTAGCTTACAAAATATCTTCTCTCAGCCGAACCTCAACGCTCGTCAATGGCGTTGGATGGAGTTCCTATGCGAGTATGACATAGAGGTGCAATATATCAAAGGAAAGGAAAATGTTGTTGTAGATGCACTTAGTAGATGATGACATGTGCCTGCTTCATTGACACTGCAGTTAGATTTGAGAGGCAGGATTCTTGAGCATCTTTCAGAGGACAGGTTTTATGAGGGTGCTAGGTAGATGTTGGATTCTCAGGGTTCTTTTGAGGGCAGATATTCAAAATGCATGTTAGAGTCTGATGGTTTGCTTTGGTTCCATAGGCACATTTATGTGCCTAAGGCAGGCGATCTACGTAGTTTCATCTTTACTAAGGCTCATCGAGCCCCATACGAAGCACATCCAGGAGTGAAGAAGATGCATGCTGATTTAAGAGAGTTATATTATTGGTTGGGTCTTTGTCAGGACATAGCAGATTTTATAGGACGCTGTCTTGAGTTTCAGAGAGTCAAGGCAGAGCATTCTCATCCCGTAGGACTCTTATACCCTCATGACATTCTTGAGTGGAAATGGGATGTGATCTCTATGGATTTCATAGTAGGACTCCCTATGTCCTCTTATCATCATGATACTATTATGGTCACTATCGATAAGTTGACCAAGGTTGTGCATTTCTCGCCAACCAAGGTTACCTATAATACACAGGCCATCGCCAAAGTGTTTATGGAAGACATTGATAGATTACATGGGATCCCGAAGATGATCATCAATGATAGAGATACCATCTACACATCAGTTTTTTGGACTTATTTTCAGGATGCTTTGGGTACACAGATTAATTTCAGTTCGACATATCATCCAGAGACAGATGGGTAGACAAAGAGAGTTAATCAGATTCTTGAGGACATGTTGAGGATGTATGTGATGGACCAACAAGATAAGTGGGAAGATTATTTACATTTAGTTGAGTTTTCCTATGATAACAGTTATCATAGTTCCATCGGCATGGCTCCATATCAGGCATTGTATGGTCGACCTTACAGGACACCCTTGAGTTGGGACATATTAGATGATAGGATTATTTTGAGACCAACATATCTTCAGGATTTAGAGTAGCATGTTATTCTGATTCGACAATTTCTTGAGCAGGCTAGAGCATGCCAGAAGGAGTATGCAAACACCAAGAGGATTGACCATCACTTCTCAGTGGGTGATAAAGTCTTCTTGAGAGTTCATCCGCATAAGAGTACAATCCGTTATGGAAAGGGTTCTAAGCTATCACCTCATTTTGTGGGGCCTTTTGATATTCTTGAAGTCATTGGTCTAGTTGCCTATCGTCTAGCTTTGCCACCACACCTTACACAGCCCCACGATGTTTTTCATGTTTATGTACTTTGTAGATATGTACTAGATGTTTCTCATGTTTTGTATTGGTTGGAATTACAGGTAGAGGATAGAGGGCAGTGGAGACTAGAGCCCATACGCATACTAGAGCACTGGAGGTTGGCCCTTTGGGGTCGAGATTTGGACCAGGTTAGAGTGCAGTGGGACCGATATGACGAGTCATCAGCTACCTGGGAGGATGCTACACCACTGAGGGCTAGATATCCCTATATCTTCCAATGAATTCCAGGAGGAAGTCTAATTCTAGGAGAGGGGGATGTAGTGCCCATGTTTTTATAGCTCCAGTTATCTGTTGGTTCCTTTATGCATAGACATGTTTTGATTGAGACTTTGATAGATTTTGGACATTTTTCTATGTTATTTTATCCTCATGGACATTACAGTATTTTGGGCGTGTAGAGCCAATTGGACTAGATTCGTATATTGATATATTTCTTGTGATGTTGATGACACTAACAGGGCTACATGATAGTGAGATTTATTGGTTAGATGTTTATTTCTTGTGGTTGATTTGATACATGATATAGTTTCTGAATTTAATAATGGTAATCTCATGCTAGCCTAAGTGTATGTCGTTGTAATTTTATTTGTAGATTATTCATGGCGAACCATGTGTATAATTGTATGCATTGCACTATCAATTGTATAATGATGTTAGGACATTATAAGTTTGATTAAATTTGTGATGTGTAGATGATGTTTATTATATTGGACAGATGCGGTTAATGTGTGCAATAAATGTGTAGGTGACATGTATATGAGAGCATGGGTTTTAGGGCAGCTATGCAATTGTGCACGAGCGGCCCATGGGCTGAGTCCTAACCATGCTAAATGTTTGAGGCCTTAGAATAGGTGTATTTATTTGGGCACCATGGGTGAACCCTCAATTGTAATGTATTTATGTCTTACAAAATTAATTATGTTTAGGGTGTGTTTTATTAAGTAAAATAGTTTAGGGGTTTAATGATCTCATCTTAATTTTAGTGATGGTTTTGGGTATGTGTGTGTGTTGGTAGAAGGGATTGGGGACCACATGTGAACCTTAGGTGGACCCCACACCCTCTACCCTTGTGCCCAAGTATGCCAAACCCGAAATTGGGTTATTTTGGGCATTTTTAGGGACCCCTTTTGAGTTTGGGAGTTCCCTTAACATGAAAATGGGCCCTTGGACCCTACCTAATAGGTAGGGGGGCCTTATTTCCAAGGTTTGGAGGGATTTTTCCCTCCCATTTTTCCCTCCTTAGTCACCATCCATGTAAGATGGTTGGTTTGTGTGTAATTGTTAAAAGTTGCTCCACTTTGTTTTATGTTCATTTTTAGTATTTTGGGTGATAAGGGCTAAAAGGTGAGTTTACTTTTACTTATTTAGTTTTTGGAATCTTTGACTCATGAGAGGAGAGGGGGTGACACTTGTCACTTTCCCATTTGTGAGGAAACTTTTCGGTTCCTCTTCTTATTCTTCTTCATGTGGAAGGAAGGGGTTTTCTTGGCTCATTTTTTTTGGAGAACTTGGAGAATTTTGGGAGCTTGGAAGTTTGCTTGGATAAAGGGAAAAGCTTAGAGTCTTGGAAAGCATTGTAGAGGTAGGATTCTTAATCCTTTTCTTTCCTAGTTGTGCTTATCTTGTTAACTATACATTGGTCAATAAAATGATGTGTGTGAAATGATGTGTTGTAAAGTTGTATGGTGAATGTAGTTTGTTTGTTTTGTTACTTTGTTGTTTTTTTTTGTTTTCTCTCCACCATCATTTGGATTGATGGTTTTTGGAGAATATAGGGGAAGAGAGAGGGATTTCCCTCTCAAACCTCATGGTTTTTGGTCAAGCCAAGGTCCCTTCGCATCCCCTCATATGGTTTGAGGTGGGAGAAAGGTTCATATGGCTTGAACCTTTCCCCATTCTTGGTGAGGAAACCCTTTTGGGTTGTAAAATCCTTCCAAGAAGGATTTCTATGACATAAAGGAGGAATAAGGAGGATGAATGATTATGAGGAATAAGTATTTTTGTAAACATGCTTTTTTTGGGGTTCCTATGGTTGGACACCTTTGATTTGGGCATCCTATTTCTTCTCTTCCCCCTTTGTGAGGTTGACCTTGTTCTCATCATATTGTTGTTTTACCATATGTAGTATGTCTAAGTGTTTAAATGGTCTTATGTAATTCTTGTTGTGTTTTATCCCCTTTATACTTGTGCATATTGTGGAAGTTTGTTCCTCTCTCCCATGGGATTGGGGGAGGCTAGCATGACTTCCAACCATGGAAAGGCATGTGATGATGCCTATTGGCTGGGTGGTAAACAAGCCTTGTCTCTTATTTCAGCATCCTTGGAAGAACATTCAAGTTTGGAGATAGTTGGAGCCTCCTTGCCTTCTTGGCTCTCGTGGTCATCCTCATCTTTTGAGGAAATTATTTTCATTTCATCTCTTCAAAGGTGGCTTTATGAAGTTTTACCTTCTTGTAAATACATATTTTTGTACTTGTTGCTACTTATAAACTTTAGTCATTATTACTAAGGAATTTTTTCCTTCATTATTTCAAGAATCTTGTAATATTATCATATTGAAATCATAATGAAACCATGAGCCCTTTTATTTCAATGTCTTCATTTGGAGGCCTTGTTGTTTATAAATATGAAAAAATGTAGTTATGCATTGTACATTAAATCTATAATTTTTAGTTGTGTCTACTTTTCACGTTGTGTAAAAAAATAAAAAATCTATGATATGACACATGTATATAAATCTTAAATTTACAAGCTAAACATTTTTTAAATCTGTAAATTTTTATAGCATTATAGAGGTGCCCCTAGTCAGAAGGATAAAAGATGCTCAAGAGAATTTTTTTTCTTTCCCCAAAAATTAAGTCAAAGACACAATATTTTTTGTTGGCATACCTCCATCCTATGGAATTATATTAAGCATAAAATTCTATAGAGAATTTAGAGGTTAAATTCAGATGGACTGGCCTCATGTACTTATCCTAGTCAATGCAGTGATGAAGAAGTTGTTTCTATAAAGGCAAGCTGAATACACCATTCAGAAGATAGATTATCCTAAAGCACAAATTATGTATGAAGAAAAAGGTCATGGAAACTATATGGTGATGTCTAAACCTGAAGTCAAAGCTCCTAAATTTTTTCAAGAATATCCTAATGAAATTTGGGTTCTTAAGTTTTATGCGAGTTTTTCCATATTAGGTTTCGAAGTAGCAAATGTATTGGTATCACCCGATCGTAAGATCCACCCATTTTCCAATAAAATTCAATTTTCTAACACTAAAAATATTGATGAGTATGAATCACTTACTATTTTCCTATTGGTAGCAAGAGAAATAGGAATAAAGAACCTCCATGTGCAGGGTGATGCTGAACTACTCATGAAATAGGTTCAGGGAGCATTTCAAGTGAAGAATCAAAGGATGAAACATTATAGAAATTCGGTATGGGATTCTGTTGAATTATTGGATTCCTTTTCAACTAATGATGTTCCAAGAGATAGTGATACTAGACTAGATCCTCTAGTAGTCTCTAGGTCCTTGCTCATTCCACATCTGTATTTCAGTCAAGATAAGTTTCATGGTGGAGATGATCTTTAGACCCAATGTTCCTGATAATGTAGAGAATTGGTAGGTATTCAATGATGACCAACATTTGATTTCCTTTCTTGAATTAAGTGAGAATTTCAGTCAACTATATTTTGAAGGAAGTGAGGTTGGCTATCAAGAATCCACTACCTCTCCTCTAACTGATGAAGGAGTTAAGGAAGAATCTAATCAAGATGGATGCATAAAACTCAAGGGTAACAAAATACCTAGAGGTTTTGTGAGTTTGGAGGATTTGTTTGATAAACATAATAGATATATCAAAGGAAAATTGTCACAAGATGATAACATTTCAACTAATTTTGAGAAGGTTAATCTAAGGAGTGATGATGAGATAAAGTTTGTAACCATTGGGAAATGTTGTAGTAATGAAGAAAGGAGAAAAATGGTTGAATTATTGAAGATATATATGGATGTGTTGGATTATTACTATGATGACTTGAAAGATTTTAATCAAGGGAAATGCAACATTATATTCCCTTGAAGCCAAACATTCAACCATTTCACCAAAAGCAAAGACAATACAATCTGAAGATTATAGGCACCATTTATCAAGAAGTTCAAAAACTACTCAATGCTAGGATAATCTTCCCTATTCATCATTCAACTTGGGTTTCCAACATTATGCTTGTGAGGAAGAAAAGTGGACAAAATTCAGATTTGTGTGACTTCTGAAACCTGAACCAAACTTCTCTCAAAGATAATTACCCTCTTCTTATGATGGATCAAATTCTGTAGACTGTGGCTGGTTCAGAGATGTTATCTATGCTTGATGGGTTTTTCAAGGTACAACCAAATTGAAGTGGATGTGCAAGATCAACATAAAACTACATTCACAATACCCTGGGGAACTTTTTCCTAACAAAGGATGCCTTTCAGCTTGATCAATGCAGGTGTAACGTTTCAGAGGAAAATGGACTTGGCCTTTGGTGATTTGAAGAACAAGTGCATTGTAATCTACTTGAATGATCTTAATGACTTCTCTAAGAAGAGGGAAGATCATTTTCAGCACCTGAAATCTATCCTTCAAATATGTAGGGATCATGGCATCTCATTGAATCCAAAGAAATATGTCTTTGGTAACAGAGGGGAAAATGATCAGGTATATTATGTCCAAGGATGAGATAAAGATTGATCTAGAACGTTTTCAAGCTACCCAAAAGATATCTCTTCCAACAAGAAAGAAAGGTGTTCATTCCTTCTTTGGAAAGATCAATTTCCTTAGAAGATTTATTCCTAATTTTGTAGAGCTGACAAGAAACATAGCCCATATGATGAAAGAAAAGTAATCTTTCCACTGGACTACTGAAGGGAAGAATGCCTTCGAGAATATAAAGAGAGCTATTGCCAAGACACCTATTTTTTCCTTCCCTGATTTTGATAAAGACTTCATAATTTATTGTTATGCCTTTGAGCATACCTTGGAAATGATCCTAGTGCAAAAGAAATTTTATTGATGTGAAGTACCCATTGCATTCATGAGTTATGTGTTGAAGGGCCATGAGTCGAAGTACTCTCAACTGGAGAAGTATGCCTTTGTTGTGGTGAAAGTTGTGAAAAAATTTCATTTCTATATTCTAAATTCACACTCCATTGTGTTTGTACCTGATACAATAGTGAATTCTATCCTCACCCAACAGGAGTTTGGATCAAAATGAGGCAAAATGGTTGGCAAATGTCTAGAAGTATGATCTCAACATTAAGCCAACATAGCTTGTTTGAGGTAAAGGTTTGTGTGAATTTCTTGCTAATGGTTCGAAGAGTGAATTAATTGAAAAAGAGACTACTGAAATTCCTACTCTACTTTTCTTGAGTTCAAATGATGAGTGGTATTCCAATATCACTCATTTTCTTACCTATGGAGAATGTCTGACACATTTGAGTGACAAAGAAAAAAGAGCCATCAAGCTTTGAGTTGTATAGTATGTTCTATGGTACAATTCTTTGTTCAAGAGAGGAATTGATAGTCATTTTATTAGATGTGTAGATAGGGAGAAAAAAAATAGGTTACTGAGAGATTTTCATGATTAGGCCTATGAAGGTCACTTTTATTCCTCAATAATGGCTCACAAATTCTCTGTGTAGGGTACTACTGGCCAAATCTGTTCAAGGATGCAACAAAGTGGGTTTTAAAATGTGAAGCATGCCAAAATTTTGTTGGAAGACCCAAGTTGGCCACCTTGCCTCTAAAACCAGTGGTTATTGAAGATCCTTTCCAGCAATGGGGGCTAGATTTCATAGGAACTCTTAATCCAAGTTCAAGTGTAGGTCACACACATGTTTTAACTGCCACTGATTACTTGATGAAGTGGGTTAAAGCAATTTCAATGAAAATAACCACTTCTGAAGTTGTTTGTGATTTCATTAAAGAAAACATATTGGGTAGGTTTGGGATCCCAAATAAATTGTGACAGATAACACCCCTAACTTTTCTTCTCATGAACTCATTGATTTTTGTTATGGGTATGGGATTTATCTTGCACATTCATCTGATTACTATCCATAAGGGAATGGACAGGCTGAATCAACCAACAAAAACTTGGTAACTATTATCAGGAAACTAGTGGATGCGTCACAGAGGAACTGACATAAGAAGTTGTTTTATGTTCTCTGGGCTGACAAGATCACACCAAAGAGAGCCATTGGGATGTCTCCATTTCAGTTGGTGTATGGGATGGAAGCTCAATTTCCATTAACAATGGAGTTTCCTACATTGCACCTTGCAAAATCTATTGAAGATGAAGAGTTCTCAAATGCCATGGAGAAGATGATTTTGTACCTATAAAATTTGGATGAGGAAAGGTTACAAGTTGTGGATAGAATCTCAACACACCAAAAAAAGTCAAGAAAATTTTTGACAAGAAGACCAAGCCCCAAGACTTCCAAGTTGATATATTATCCTACTCTGGGACAAAAGGCGCGAGCCTTAAGGAAGCCATGGTAAGTTTGGCATGCTTTGGCTTGGTCCTTTTAAAATTTGGCATTTTTCTAGTGAAAATTCCTATTATCTAAGCTATATGGATGGAACTTCCCTTCCATTTCCATATAGTGGTCAATATATGAAATTATTCAAGTCTTGAGTGAACAACAATCCTTTGTACATATTTCTGTATATAGTCCTTGTATAGTCTTTAGTTTTTGGTCTATGTCTTGTGTATCTTTGTGTTCTTCTATATTTGATATTGTTATGTATGTATTTTCCAATGGATAATGCACTGGTCTTGTAACCATGAGATTATAAGGTTCTTTGCTTTGTCTTGTTTTCACTATGTGTCAAGTCAAGTCAATCCCCAGAAAGAGCCAGTTGTTGTCACTTACCCAAAAAATGTGTAATTTTTGATTTTTTTTTGAATTTTTGGTTAAGTGACCCCTTTTCCCTAATTTTTTTACCTTTGTCAAAGTCTAAGGGTTGGAAAAAGTTAAAAATTTAGTATTTTTTAGTTGATTTGGGTCATTTTGAGTGTATTGCGGTGAATGCGCAAGTTCTGGAGGAATATGGAGGAACAAGTTCCTCTAGGCCTCCCATTCCCCACATCCTCTTTTTCCATTTCTTACACTTTTGTTATTGGAATTTTAAGTGTTATGAGAACCTTTGTTTTCCCCATGGAACCCTTATTCCCATCTGGATGTTTTAAGAACTCACGATACTCATTCCCTTGGACCCTATGTTCCCTGCAACACATTTCAACCTGCAAATCTTTACTTGTATAGGATTTGTGGAATTCTTTGATTGGTGGAAGTTATTCCCTTCATTGCCCATTGTTCCCCATAACGCCTTGTGAATTCCGCATTCCACTAAACTTTCTTTATAATTGTGTAGTGTTACAGACATTTTGGGAACTCTGCAAACCTTGTTCCATCTGCAACCTCATATTCCCCAAGGCTTCCCTTTCCACATTCCATTGAATTTTATATTGTGGGCAGTAGAATTTAGTGGAACATACGGTACTCATTCCCTTGGGCCTTCAGTTCCCCTAAAACCCGTCATACCCGCATTATAAGGAGAATTTATTTTAAAGGTTCCTAAAATAGCTCACCACCCATGCATTGCATTGATTTTCCCAAATTAACCATTTTTTTGCAGTTGTATTGATTATAAAAGGGGTAAATGTAAATCATTTTCACTATTCTAAGTTGTGAATTTCACATTGTGCATTGCTGTATTTTCTCTCACGTGCCCTAGAGAACATATTTGGTTGCCAACTTGCTTCATTTTTATCCTTTTTCAAAAATTCAAATTGCATTGGGGACATTATCAAGGAACCTTTCTTCTCATACCAAAGGTGAGTCATTCCATGTTAGTTTGATTGAATTTGGTAGTGTTTTTTTTTTCTAATCCCCCCCTTTGAATTCCTCTTGAAAATGATTGTAAAGCCTCCATTTCCCTTAATTTTTCTCCCACCTTTTCATCATGAAGTTCCAGTATGGGGGGTATGAGCACATTTCTTCCTTGGAGACCTCTGTGCCAAACATAGGAGATAATGATGTTAGGCATTTGAATTTAGAGGATTTTTGGGCCTGAATTTCTGAGGATACTCCTACCATCATGGCCCAATGTATCAAGAATAGTGGAATTTCCTTTTCCACTTGGGTTTCCCCTCCTATTTCCAGTGCATTGATACTATCCTAGCATGTTGCCTCTTGTTTTGACCCCGAAACCAAGGAAGTTAGAGATCCTCAAGGCCAGGTTATTGCCAAACTTGATGCCAGTTGTATAAATGCAGCCCTAGGAATCCATACATTTGAAGACTCTAATACCTTGACTAAGGCCTAGGATCGGAATATTTTTGAGCTTGAGATAAAGACAGATATAGGGCAATGATATCTAAGTCATGGCTCAAGGCCCAAAAGAGAGGAGATTCTAAGTTTCCTAAGGTTTTGTATAGGTTATATTTCAAGGAAGAACTATCTGATATGATCACCCTACTAGATAAGATTGATGGGCCTACCTTCTACCAATGAGTTCCAATTTTGGATGTGTGTGTATATTAACATCATTTGTGAAGGAAAACAAAGTCTGAATTGGGGGGAGATAATATGTGAAAACTTAAGTGAGAAATTGGTGAATGTGCAACAAAGTAAAACCTTTCACATGACATCCTACCTTATGTATACAATTGCAACCTATAGAGTGTGGGTAGGGATGTCTCCTCAATTTGATAAGAAAAATGCACCATTTTATGAGTTTTATCCACATCTCACTTTTGAAAATAGTAAATTTCATCACAAGTGGGTAAATGATGTTTTCAAAATGTTCATAGTCACTATCCTTGAAAGAAACACAGCTGAAAGAGTGTCTGCAAAAGCAAAACAAATTGATTTCAACTAATGGCAGCCTCTTCATCCAGTTTAGAAAGTTTTCCTATATAAGATTGGTTGGTTTTGAAAGTGCACCCAACAAATTACCAATGTATTGCAGTGATAAGTTGGTTCTTGTGGAGGTCTGTAGACAATTAGATATGTTACACAGGACTTGTTGGGATAAGAAAATCAGAGGCATCCAGTTTCCTATCTCCTTGGGAAACTACACATGTAGATCTGCCCTAGATGCCCAAAATGTGGAGAGGACAATTTCCGAGTTCAAACATTAATACATATAAAAGAATATCCTCTTTTGATATCAAATATTTCATTTGTAATCATCTAATAATGTCCTACTATCACCTTCCCACCCTTGAAGACAATTGGGGATATTGTACTGATGAATGTGAGGTAAGGAGAAGGTACTTTGGGAGGCTTTCTCTGCAACAAATCAAATGATTTCAAGGTGTATCAGGTCCCTGAGGATTTGGAAGATGATAATGAGATTTTTACTCCATCGAATATATCAAAACCATTCAGTATATGCCTCTCCCAACCATTGATTGGTCCCAAAAGGAGAGAGATGATCCCTCTGAGATAAACAATCTAGTTCTTGCAAGGACAAAACATTGGTTTAACAAGAAAATGAGGGAATATAACCAGACTGTGAAATAATATTCCTCTCAAGAGGCTTCTTCTTCACACAAGGAAGTTTCCATTCCTCCTCCAAAAGTTCTAGTTCAATTGACTCCTTCCTCCTCACCCTTGGATTCCTCAACCAAGGTGTATGTAAAGAAAGATAAAACCAAAGAGGTAGAAAAGATTGAGGAAACACCTGAGAAGGAAGTAGAACAAGAAAAAGCTTAAGAATCAACTGAAGAAGATGATCCTACTCTTGAACAAGTATCACAGCCTTTGAGAGAGGAAATGAAAGTAACCAAGGAAGGAAAAAATGAATCAGAAAAATCCATTGAAGACAAACAAAAGATTGGATCAAAATAAAGTGGTTACAAACATGGAAAGAGTGATGAAGAGGAAGATGATGATGAAGAAGAGGAGCTGCAAATCATTGAACATGACACTAGAAAATATAGTAGGCCCAAGCTTAATGTTAGGAGACCAATTTGTTCTTCTGTTGAGGTATCTACTCTTAAGGTTTCCACTACTCAACCTCTTGGTCCACTTAATGTTCTTACATTAGGTACCACTCCTTGCTCCAGTGATTCTTTCACATGGGTTCAACCCATGATTGACATCAGAAAGAGGAAGTATTTCTTCAAATGATTGTTGCTCCTGGTTTTGATGTTGGCTATCTCTTTCTTGGTACAACCCCTACTCCTCCAAAGAAGGCCAAGACAACCTCCCATTTGGTTCTATGATTCAAAAGGAAAATTTCTGGAAATTCCAAGCCAAAGGGAGACAAGGATAAAAAATATGCCACTATGGAAGATTTGGAATTGACCATGATATCACTTGGTGAATCTACTCCTAAAGGAGAGGTCCAAAATTTGAAGAGACTATTTCTAAAGTGATTGAAAGAGTAGAGAAATGAAAGAAGACACATGAACAATTAGAGGAATAGGTTTAAGTTCTTTCTAATTTCATAAAATCCTTCCTCTCCACTGAAAAAGTCCCTCTTGATCCCACTCACCTCTCCTCACTGCCTCCTACAACCATTCTTTTTGAAGAAAATATCAAGGATATAAAAGAGATCCACAAACATGCCTCATTTGGAAGAGCTGTTGAAGCATTGGTAGAAGGGATGTTGGTTTCTGGATTGATCTTCATTGATGAGGCATACAAAATGTATGAAATCATTTCTTTAGCATATGATCGATTCAGTTCAAAAATTGCTATTGCTGAAAAATAACTCAAGATTTGGTTGGATAATATCAGGATATGAGAATCATGAGCACAACTGATGAGAAGATTCTGCTCTCTCATAAGATATTTGATGATTCCAAGAGCAACCTATCCAAGAAGTGGGTCTACAGTGTTGAGTGGAGGATCAGAGTTCTTGAAGAGGTTGTGACTGAATTAAAGAACATGGTGCAGAAGGGAGAATCATTCAAATCATAAATCTGTGTTGATCTACAGGCTCTTCACTGTCAATTTTATAAAGATAATTCTAAGAGAAATTCAGTAGATGAATTTAAATCCAAATTCAATACATTGATCAAAGAGGAATTGTTGAAGGAAAAGTTAGTTAATAAGGATAAGATGGAGGAGCTCTCTAAACTACACAATGTTGTTCTAGAAGCCACCAAGGGCCTACTTTAGAATGGTGGAATTGCAAAGGAAATGTAACACTCCCTTGGCAGTTGGTTAGCTTCCATGTCGAACATGGTCATCCCTAAAGTCATGGATATTTCTAATATTGTTGCCAATTTATGGGTTCATCTTCTAAAGATAAAGGTTGTCGTTGTGCCATGAATTAATGTTCCTTCTTCTAGTTCTTAGTCTTTTCTATCTAATTGTTATATTTTGAAGTTGGATTTATTATTTTGAAAGTGAAATTGTAAAGTAAATCCAACCTATGTAATTAACTAATTAAGTGTTTAGCACTTAATTAAAAGAGAATTAATTAGAAAGTTGGTTACAACCATCCCTCGGCCTATATAAGGCTTCTTTTTCATTGAAAAGGGGGTTGGATATTGGTGTTCCTGGATGTAGATACAAATGTTTTGATCAATACAAAAGAAGACACTTTATCTTTCTTATCTGTGTTCTTTCCTTTTCCATTTCTTGAATCTTGTGAATGTGAGGATTAATATATCTGAATTTTGAAACTTTGTGTTCAATCCTTTGAATATAGTGTGAGGAACTTTGTGTCTATCTGCATTTATATTTCATGAATTTTCATATGTATTGACTCACATGCTCTTTAAATCTCTTACATGCATTAGTAAGATATGATTATGCAATTCTCTGTATTTGAATGTGTTGCCTTCTTCACTTCTTGCCTTATAGTAGTAAGTAATCTTGCATAACCAAGAAGAATACTTGTATTCTTGACCGGTGGGTTAGATTGAACTTTGTGTCTTTGATTCACTCATCTTGCTCATAAAAGCTATTGTTTCTTCCTCTAAAACCCTATTCCCTGTTCACCTTATGTATTGAGAATATTGAAAATATGAAACCATTCACAACATCAATATCCTCATTCAAGTTTGTTTAGATTTGTATATTTGTATATAATTAGAGTCTCAAGTTTTTGGCGAAATAAGGGAACCTCCCCACAAAGAGGAGGGATTGTTGTCCCATGAACTGTTGATTGTGTGTAAAGATAAAATTTCCAACCAACACCATGCATTATAAACCTTTTCATAGTGTTCACATCACTCGATGGATCAAGCTCATGACAAAGTTTGACCTTGAGTTTATCTCTCATAAATCAATCAAGGTCCAAGCTATCGCAAATCAATTAGTTGATGCCCCTTTTCTTGATAATCGCCTTCCTCACGAGAAATTTCTAGATGAATCCATCAATACTATTTTTTCATAAGTTCTCTCCTCATAACATGATGCTCTTTGTTGATGGATATAAGTGTGAGCAAGGGGGAGGCGATGGTGTCATTATCATTCCTCTTTGGGACACTCCTATTTCTACCACATGTAAGCTTAATTTTGAATGCACTAAAAATATGACTGAGTATGAAGCCCTCATCTTGGGCCTTGAAACCATCGTCTTACTTGGTGTCCAAATCCTCGACATATATGGGGAATTTTAACTTATTATTAATCAAGTCAAAGGAATCTACCAATGTAATAATGAGATCCTTCATAAGTATAAGGACATCATTGAATTACTCCTCAAAGCATTTGATTTTTACACCATTTGAACCATCCCTCTTTTATCTAACTGTTTCATAGACACTATGACATATTTTACATCTCTCCTCCCATGGGCAATAGAAGAATCTAAGTTTTTTGTTGGCATTCGACATCAGAACCAACAATCTCACATTCATGAACTTCCTCATATCAACCACGTTAACACTAATCCTCGTGATTTTTGGTATTCTCAAATATTTTACTATCTTTATCAATCCATCATCCCCTCTGACCTATCTAAGAATGGCAGGAGGTTGTTTCTTCAATGCAATAATCGCTATTTCATTCTTGATGACATCCTCTGCAAGCGTGGCTTTGATGGTGTCTTGCTTCCCTACCTTAAATATCATGAATCCACTTGAGCTATCCAATAATTCCACGTTGATATATGTGGTGGAAATTTTAGTGGCTTGGCTATCAGTAAACGTGTCCTTTGTATGAGTTATTTTTGGCCCTCTCTCAATTAAGACTATTGTGAATATGTTAAGAAATGTGTCAAATGCTAGTAGCATTCTAATTTCATCTGTATTCCTAGCCACTTCTACCTTAGAGGGGTAATTCAAAAAAGGTAATAGGATTACATGGAGTGTTTCACTAAAGCAACCAAGGGTGATTCCATCATTGGAGTTCATTCCTGAGGAGGTAGAGGAGGAAGAACTAGTGACGAAACAGTTTATGAGAAAAAAAGAGACAAGGTGGAAATACTTGCAGCATAAAAAACTACAAGTGCATACATGTTTGGAGTTACCCCAAGCCTTGAGGTGTATTCCAAAATTTCATAAACTCCTAAGGTAGTTAATACTACCCCACCTCCATTTCCACAAGAAACCCCTATTTCAATCATAACTCTTGAAGAATAAGCTGCATCAGTTAGATTTCTAGAAAAAGAGGTGCAAGATTCATCTCATGAACAAGTCTTCACTGAATTGTTACATGACTTGTTTCAGGATGTGGGAGAAGACATTCACTTCGAGAATTTTCAAGTTGCACCTACTCAGACTTCACTAATTGAAGTAGAGGAAGGAGGCCTAACATCTCATGAGGAATCCATCATAGAAGAAATAAAAATGACAACACAAGATGAATAAGCAAATTTTGAAGAGGTTTCATTGACCACTCAAAAAATGTGGATCATCTCCAATCATCCCTAAAAATGGTGTAAGATTTGATTGTAACTCATGAAGTTACATAGAAGGTTGTAGATACCGAGGATCAAAATAAACTAAAAAAGTAGATGGAGCCAACCAAAGAATATTCTCCATTCAAGGAGGAGGGAGTTAAGGTTGAAGTGATTAAACCAACAGATGTAGTAACCTCACACCCTTTAGTTGAAGCAAAATAAGAAATGAAAGATAAATGGGTAAGGGAGGAGGAAACCCAAGTGCAATTAATTCAGTATGTGGAAACACCAAAAAGTTAGGTTCATGACTCCAGCCCAATACCTTCCAAATTACATGAACTTATGATTGTACCAAGTGCCTCCTGAAAACAATCATAAGGGGAAGGAAACACTCAGTGAAGGATGGTTAGGAGAAACACTCCCAAGAAAAATAAAAGTGAGAGTGCAGATATAAGAAGATGACCTAGAGACTATTATCTCCTTGAGAACATTTAAGACTCCAAAGAAAGAAAGAATTCTATCAAGAACAATTGTGGGTCATGTTGTCACCAAAACTTGCGCCCTATGAATGGTCATAAAAGTTCAATATAATTCTTGGGTAACATAGGATGATCTCTGTAATGCGGGTGTTGCAAGTTGAGATCAACCTTCGGAGAATTCCGGTTTCCTCTACCTATTCCTAATACTAAAACTACTCCTACAACAAGAAATAAAGCTATCTACTCCTAAACTATATCAATCCAAGGGACCAAAGTTAGAAAAATATGCATAAAATGGGAAATCCTAAGCTACAGGGAGGTGATATCACCAAGAAAAGGGGTAAAGACAATCTCTTATAGAGAGAAAAATGGGAGGAAATGATGATAAAGAGGCCAGAGCAAGAGTGCCACAGATCAGAGCAACACCTTACCTTCCAATTTCCATGCAAAATTCAACAAAAATAGACTCTGCAAAGTGAAGAAACAAACACAACCTATTTGTAATGAATGGAGAGGCAAGAATTGCAATGGAACACAAGCCAGGGTAGAGAATAGACACAAAACACGAGTTTTATTACTTTATAATGACGCACAGTCCATTACAACGAAGGAAGGAGGTATAACTCATTATAGAAGGCCAAATTTGAGGTCTGCAACTCAAAAACACTTAGGAAACACTCTAAATGAAGCTTTTGTATTCAAGAAGGACCAACCTTTACCAATGGGCATCATCTTACAATTTATAAAAGAATGGGGGGGAGAGAGGAGGGAAAATAGAAAGAACACGGCTTTTAAGTTGCAACCACCAACAATTAAGAATTAAAACATTAAAAACCAACACAGTACCCCTCCAAAACAATTCCCCATGTTAACTGTTTGCAGAAGAAGGTATGGAAACTATACATCATCAAATGCTGTGGTTGAGCCACCTACAATTACGTTTTGTAATGCCCGGACCGCTTTTATTGTTTTTTACCCAACAGAAGCCATCAAACCTCGAATATGATAATATCAATTTGAAGGGCTCGAGGAGATCTTTCCAACAAGACCGAGTTCGCTTGATTTGGAGCTCTGGGGCGAAAGTTATGGTTGTTTAAAGTTTTGCAGGTCGTGTGACACGTGGTTGCTTTTGATTCGTCATTGTGATCGCCTTTGCCTACTTGTGCATTTCTTTTCTCTTGCCACATGTCGGCCATCGTGTCTATTTTCCTTGTCTTTCCTATTGCCCACGTGGTGCCATTTGATTGGTTGCGGGCTCATCCACCTATTCCACCTTTGACTTGGCCTGGACCTGCGCGGACCTGAAAGCTAATTGAATTGAGTTGATTCCGCGGCCTTGAGGTCCACCGGAGCCCATTGCGTTGAGAAGTGTCCGAATGGTGACACATGTCTGTCTTCGGCGTCTCGATTTGTGCCACATAGCCTCCCTTGATTCATTGCTGACCTTGCTGACCTGCTTTGACCAACATTCCTACAGCCTGGATCCGACGCCTTTTATCCACAAGTGTTTAATCCATGGACTTAAGTCTGTCGGGAGCCCAAATGACTTGAAAAGCCTTGAATGGCAACGCGTGTTTGTTCTATATGCTTGATATTGCTCACATGGTGGGTTCTAATTATTATGCCCTTGACTAAAAGCACATGGCTTAGGTGAGGGATTGCAAGTTTGCAAGGATCATGCTGAGTTATGAAGGAAGCCCATGAGCTTGCAAGGAAGACTACGGGGTTCAAGGAATGGACATGAATGCGTGTAACCCGCAGAACATAAATGAACTCCCCTGCAACGACTAGTTGATTTTTGGAAATAGGTATTTTTACAATCGATTTAGAACGACATCACGAATGCTAAGGGGTCATCACGCAATCCTTAACAAATATGCATTTTTATCTGAAAACTAAAGGAAAAACTTTGAAGCTAGTGAAGATCTTTTTTATGATGCCAAAGATAAAAAATTAATTACATGTTGTTACGAATATTCCAAGGGGTTAATTTGGGATAACAGTTTGGCGAATTTCGGGTATATTTGCCTGCTAAATAAGAAGATCAATAACCTTGAACACCCATTGGGCATGGAGTCGAGCCTGAGAAACTTTAAAACTGATCTGCAACTTGAAGAATTTCCCCCTGAAACCAAATGAAGCACTGTTTGGATTCTGCATTGATTTGCTCATTCCCAACATGAAAATTACTCCGATTAAAGTTTATTGAGAGTGGAGAACAATTTCAAAATTGATTTTCTACTCTATCGTCTTAGGAATGCATGAGTAAACTATCAACAATGACCCTCTTTAGTATGACAAATGCTTGCAAGCTGAAAAAGACTCTATCATGTTGTCTCTTGGAAACATCTAACCACTTTCAACTTTGTTTGAAGCACATCTCCTTTTGAGCCCTTCATGAATGACTGCGTGACAAAACACCCAAAAGCAACAAGAGCACCGTGCAAAGCACTTAGGGAAAGGAAACTACATTGCCAACAAGACAATGTGCTGAAAAGCACTTGGAGGAATGAAACTAATCTAATATGTACAAGATGAAACTAGATAACTTAATGGGAATGCTTAAGATAAATCTCATTGACTGGGATTTGTAGTATTTCTCCATCAAGTTTTGTAAATTCAAAAGATTTAGCATGCTTGCAAGAAGATATGATAAATGGCCCAATCTAGAGTATATAAAACTTAGAGTTCTTCCCTGGTTGATCTTTGTTTGCATCCCACTTGAGGAATAGATATCCTTATTTGAAATTTATTGTTTTTTCTCTTTTATCAAACAAATTCTTGGTAGATTTTTTATGCTATTGCAATTTGATATTGGAAGAATTCCTCAATTAATCAAGTTCAACCAAATCTTCCATTGTAATTTCTCTTTGATTTTCACCTTCCAATTTCAGATGTTGGGTTGTCTTTAAAGAAGGTAGCTCAAGGGATAGTGGTAGCCTATCCTCTCTTCTATAAACAATATTCAAGGGAAAAATTCCTAGTTATATTTTTGGAGTGATCCTATTAGCCCAATGAGAATTTTTATTTTTAAGTACCACTATCTCTTATTTTCCTCAAATATCCTTTTCATGATTATGATCAAGTTCTTGTTCGAGGATTCAACCAAAACATTACATTTGGGGTAGTAGTTTGAAGAATTCTTCAAATATATTACATGATTAAGGGTCCAATCGGAAATTTTAAAATCCAATAATTCTTTAACATTATCATAAATGATAGTTATAGGGACACCAAACCTTGTAATAATGTCTTGTAAGAAATAAATGATAGCTACCACATTAGCTTCATTGAGTGCTACTACTTCTATCCACTTGGTGAAACAGTTGGTGGATGTCAAGACCCATTTATGGCCTAAATTTTATGAAGGATTAGTCATTCCTATAAAATCAATTCCCCATTGAGAAAAGGGTTCATCCACATGAATAGGATGAAGGAGAAGGGGTTCCAACCTTTCTTTAACTATGAAGAAAGTGAATTCCTTACACTTTCTGACCCATTGATAAGCATCTATAAATAATGTGGGATAGAATTAGCATGCCTTTAATATAGTCATTGTTGTAGCTTTGGCAGAAAAGTGTCCACTAGAGAAACCATTGTGGAACTCCCTTAAAACCTGATTTTCCTTCTCTCTTACAATGCATCTCAGAAGTACTCCATGAATATTTATTATAGAAATTAACCCATCAATTAGTGCATAGGGTATTTAATGCAACCTTAGATGCATTATTTTCTCTTTACTCAAACCATGAGGGTACATATCATTGGATAAGAATGTTACCATTTTATCCATCTAATTGTTTTTAATTAGCCGACCCTCTATACTTTTTTCTCTTCATTTTCTTCTACAAACAAGGAGAGATCTTGATTATTAGGGGAATCCCAAGAAAAATTCTCATAAATAGATCTTCCTCCTACCAATCTTGTGGTATTTATGGTCACATCATATTTCATAACCCTAGTCACCCATCCAACTCTCTTTTCACTAATTTTTGCTCCCGTGATAAAGTCTCCACACTAGGATGTGAAACTAATATTTTGATGTGGCTAACAACAAAAATTCTTTGAAATATCTTAAGATATCTCAAAATGGTGATAACCTAATTTTACAAATGACTATATTTCATCTCATAATCATTTAATGTTTGACTAAGAAATGCAATTGGTTTCTCATTACCTTCATCATTCTTTTGTGTTAAAACTGCAACAATGTTAGATTAAGATCCATAAGCATAAAGGATAAAATTATTTGAATAATCAGGATTGGTGAATGTGGGAGCTTGAGAAATTTCTTATTTGATTTTTTAAAATATTTCCTTACCTTCCATAGTATATTTGAAGATTACATCCTTCTTGAGTATTAGAGTGATGGGTTTGACAATTCCAACAAAGTTAGCAATAAATTTCCTAACGAAGTTAATCTTTCCAAGAAAGGACCACAATGCTTTCTTGTCAGCTGGCAATGAAAGGGAAATTATATTTGAGAATCTTTCATGATTAATGGCAATACTTTTTTCTCAAACAATAAACCCTAAAAAATTTCCATGTGAAACCAAAAAATGCATTTCTTAGGGTTTAGGCATACACCAAAATCCCTACATCTCTCAAATATTTTCTCAAGGTTCTCCATATGGTCTTTGATTTCCCTTGAGAATATTGTTATATAATCCATATAGACAATGATGAAATTATTTATATATCCTTTGAATGTAATGTCCATATATCTTTGAAATGTGGAACCTACATTGAACAAACCCAAATGAATCTTCTCGTATGCATATGTTCTCCATTTGGTTTTGAATATAATTTTATGTTGATCCTCTTATTTAATCTTGATTTGATTAAATCATGAGTATATATCAAAAATAGAAAGTCTTCTAGCTGGACTGCTACTTTTTTTAGAATATGTTCCATAGAGGGTAGGGGTAATGATTATTTAAAGAGGCACTGATTAAATCCTTGAAATCAACACATGGTCTGATTTCTCCATTGTTTTGAATAGGAACCAAGTTAGCCACCAAAGATGAGTATTTGATGGGATAAATGATATTAAAATCGATGATTTTGGCCAAATCCTTTCTCATGAAATGATCTATCTTGGGATTAATAGACCTTTGCTTCTACCTGATTGAATGTGAACTAGGGTCAAGATCTATGGCATGCTAGAAAACATTAGGATTAAATCCTTTAAGGTACACATAGTTCCAAGTGAATACATCATAGTATTCTTGACATAAGGAGACAAAATATTTTTTTTCATCTTCATCACATACCTTTCCAAGCAACAATGCCTTACGTTTAGCAATAGTAACTGGTTGATAATCTTCTTGTTTTATTGTCATATTTCTTCCCTCACCTCTGAATTCATCATTAGGACCAAACATGTGTTCAAGAGTGACCAGTCCTTTGGGCAATTTGTTGGTCTTTAGTCGAATGATTTGATCATCATAGCTATCATGCAAATCAGATTGCATCTTTGAAGAAACCTCAGCTTCATTCTGGATAAACTGAGCAATTCGTTGATCATTGTCAAAGATCTGCTAGCTGACTTCATTGTTCGGGATTGATGGTCTTACAACCATTTTTACATGTTATTCATTTCGTTGGATAAGACCCTCAGCTAGTGAAAACTGTGATACAGTGGATGCCATCTGATCTGCTTCTTTGCTAAATTTTCTAGGCACCACTTGTAGATTGAGAGCATCAAAGCTCTCCAAGAGGTCCAAACTCTGTCTATAAGCTTTGAGAAGCTTATTTTTGGTGGCACACTTTCCTCTAACTTGGTGGATAGCCAATTCAGTGTCTCCAAAGATCTGCAAAGCCTTCGTTTGTTTCTTTTTTGCAATAAGCAGACCATGAATCAATCAAAAAATTTATTAGGCAATATGGAGGTTCTTGCACTAGATTCTATCGTGTAATTATGGACTAGGTGTTTACTTACAATCAAGGACATATAAAAGGGTGGGTTTTTTTAATTTTCCTTACTTGTTCATCTCTTGCTTGACATATATTGACTGTAGGATGAATTCCTTGAACTGATAGTTCATGATGAGAAATTTTTTAAAGATTTTCATGTATGATATCCCTTTGAGATGGAATTGAAAGGGCATCCCACATTGTGACATTCACATTTGTTTTTTTTCATTTGATCAAGAATGTTGAAAGGGAAGCCTGTTGATTTGTGCATTTGAGGTATGATGTTATCCCTTCTTGATTCAATGGTTGGGAAAAGTTTGTTTGGTTATAAAGAAACCTCTTTTATACAACTAGGCCTGCTAAAAACATTAGGCAATTTGTCCTTATTTTAATCTTCCCCAATTTCCTTCCCCTTATAAGGAAAACTATCTTGATTAGAAGAAGATGAATATTGGGTATCGAAATATCTCTTCTTATACCCTGCATTATCAACAACCTAAATTGGAGGTCTACTCATATTATTAGATAATTTATTAACTGCAAAAAACTCATCAGATCCAAAGAACATGAAATTTGACTTAGGATCATCCTGTCGTGCCTCTTCTTCTTTAATTTATGGTGAAACCGTCACCTGCTCTTGCTGAACAAACTGAGCTTGCACCATAAAATATTTCCTCCTCAAATAACTCATTCCAAAATCACAATCATATTGATTATGGGGCTGATCACATGGATAACACCACTCAAAATATTGTATGACATTATTCTGCATTAGAAAAAGTGATTTTCTTGAATTGGGGACTGGAAGTTGTTACGGAGGAGTTAAATTTTAAAGAGGCATCTGCATACTTGGCCTTTACATTTTGTTCATTTGCTGAAATTTTCTGTAACCTTGATTTGGATAAGAAATCCTTTATTGTTGATAACCCTGATTGAAATTCTCACATGAATATTGTCCTTGTTTATAATTTGAAAAATTCCTAGAGGTCCAAGCTTTCTATCTCTTGAAGGAGACAAAATAAATATCTGGGAAATTAACCACAACTCTAAGAACATCATCATCATTTTTTTTAGAAGAAGAAGTGGATGCAATAGATAGGGTATTTGATTGGGGAATAGGAGCTAAAGAGGGTTGAGAAGTTTGAATTAAATTATAAAATAAGGGAATGGGAAATCTTGGAGCTATTTTTCCACCTTAAATTAAGAAATTTTCAGCCCTAATGGCTATTGGATATACACTAGGTATTTGAACTACACCCATATATTGAACCATGATATCTACATCATAATTTAAAAGATGAAGCAGGGAAAATGTATGCTAATTACTACCTTAGTAAAAATCTTACTCCCACTGAAAGAAATTACACCACCACTGAAAAAGAATTTATTGCTGTGATTTATGTAATTAATAAGTTCATACATTATATTATAGGGTACAAAATATTTATACATACAGATCACTCAACAATTAGATACTTAATGAACAAACTAGTGGTTAAAGGTAGAATAATTAGATGGTTATTACTTTTATAAGAATTTGATATTACCATAGTAGATAATCCAGGAAAATCTAATGTGGTAGCTGATTTCTTGTCAAGATTGACCACTACAGGGGAGCAAGATCCAGTTAAGGACAACTTTCCAGATGAACAATTGTTTTCTATTTCAGCTGATACACCATGGTTTGTTGATATGGAAAATTATCTTGCAACAAGGAAGTTTCCTCCTTCTTTCACTAAGAAACAAATGAAGAAGTTAATCAAAACCAGTGCACAATTTAAATGGTTAAATGGAATGTTATTTAAATGTGGTCCTGATTTGGTTTTACACAGGTGTGTGAGAGAAGATGAAATCTTTGACATACTCAGGGCATGTCATGATGAACCAAGTGGAGGACACTTTTTAGTAAAAAGAACAGCTCATAAGATACTTGGCACTAGCTATTATTGACCATCTTTGTATAAAGACGTGAAGAGATATATCAATCAATGTGATCCCCATCAAAGTATGGGATATCCAACCTTTACCAGTGAAATGTCTCTGCAACCTCAAGTACTGACTGAACCATTTGAAACCTGGGGGCTTGAGATTTTGTTCATCACTTTAGTCCTCCTTCATAAGGAAAGGAGAACATTCTGGTGTGTACTGATTATGTGACAAATTGGGCAGAGGTGCAGGAATTAGCAAATGCCATCTGAAGAAGCAGTTGTTGATTTCCCTTGGCACATAATTATAATGAATTTTGGTGCATCTAGGAGTATAGTTTCATATCAGGGGCCACAATTCATGTCTAACATGATCTAAGACTTCACAATGTAATATTAGATCAATCATAAGAAGTCATCTCCCTATCACCTACAGTCAAATGGACACAGCAGAACTAACAAACAAAGAATTATAAAACATCTTTACCAAAATAAGTTGAATCAGGCAAAAGATATTGGGTAAAGAGAATACCCGAGGGATGTTTGGGCTTAGAATACAGCTTGGAATACTACAACAAGGTTTTCATGATATGAGTTAGTTTATGGGAAAAATATCTTGTTACCTATTGAATTTGAACTACAAACATTGAGGACAACTAAAGTGGGTATTGAGCTGGATGCAGTACAAAAGGAAAGAATTCTTCAACTCAATGAATTGGATGAGTTAAGAATGGAAGCACTTCAACAAACATAGATAATCTAAGATCAAAGGAAGCAGTGGCATGACACACATATGAAGAAAAGACAATTCAAGGTAGGATATTGGGCATTACTATTTGATTCCAAGTACCAAAAATTCAAGGGAAAGTTGAGAACTAGATGGTTAGGACCCTATCAGATTGAGTGGATATTTGACAATGAATTTATTCAGCTACTTCCCATTGATGGAAGCAGAAGGACACTTTTGGTCCAATGGACATAGGCTAAAACTTTATAGGAAGCCTCCTACTATGGATAAATTCTTGAAGTAAATTGAATCATACAAATAATTTGATCATATGGAAGAACCTAGTTCTTCCAAAATGATTAAATAATCATATGCATGGATCCAAAATAAAGGGAAGAGAATGAAAACCAACAAATGGTGTTCTCTTCCCCCCCCTAAAAAAGAAAAAAACAAATAAAAATAAATTAAAAGGGAAGGAATGAAAACCAGTATATGACATTCTCTTCCCCCTAAAAAATTTCTCTCAGAGATCAATTTAAAACCAACAATGGCAATTGATCTCCTCAATAAATGGCTAATGCAAAATAAGAAATAATTTGTTTGAATTCCAGCATGTTTTTTTTAAACATGTTTTCTCCTTTTTCATTTTTGGGAATGATGAGTCATCAAGACGGTGGGATTACATCAGCAAAGGACGGTAACTATGTCTTGAACATATTGAAAGGTTAAATTAAAAGTTTTCATGTGTAATTAGATTTGATTTTAAAAAGTTCGGTATGATGAGTCATTTATTGTACATTATGATTAAAAGTGAGTAATCATGAGATTGATGTTGATAGAACAAGAAAGTGGCGGCCTATATATAATTACCTATCATTCGGGTGGAATAAACAAAGTTGAGAAGCAGTTGTAGAAAAATTTCAAAGGGAGAAGTAGAAGAATTGCATTTGAATTTTGCAACCAAACCCCATCAATTTTGTAGATAAACATAGTAGTTCCACAACTAAACACAACCAGTTCCACAGGTAAATCTAAAATTTTTGCAGCCAATTCTGACAAAGTAATAAGTTGAAGAAAGGAGTAATTTGAATCGTCCTCTTTGCTATGGGGAGTAAAAAATAAGTCAGAGCCAGAGGATGATACCCCTAGCTTCTTACAGATGAAGAAGTGACAACCATTTTTAGACGAGCAAGTAGCATGGATGGAATTCCTGAAAAAGTTCTTGAAGGTACAATGACAAATTGGTATGAGAATTTGTTATAAATTTAGAAGAATCCAGGACTAAAGGTTAGAAAGCATTATAATTCCTTCTTTACTGTAAATACAATTAGCAATGCGTGTTTGGAATATCAATTGTGTGTTTGTCCAAACTCCTGTTAAGGAAACCCTTAAAGATCCGATGGAAATTTTAATACATTAGAGGGGGAATCTGAGCCCCAATATATCAATAACACCAAGAAAATCATAAAGGTGGGTCAAAAGGGCCAACTTGCCCATACCCTTTGACATAGGGTAACATTTTTGGGTAGTTAATTATTTAACTTAGTGATGGTCAATTTGGGATTGTGGGAAGAGAGGTCCTTAATATGTTAATATATCTTAGATATTGGAATTCAAAAACTAGTAATATATAGTAAATATTTACAGGATTATCTTTTTTACTCCACCCAGATAATGGCTCAGAGGTATTCCTAGGGAGTGTTGGAACAATCAGACATCATGGGTTAATTCATTTGGTATGCCGGCACCATTTTCTTTCGAAGAAAAATGGAGAAGAAACATGGGAAAAGTTTCTTAACAAGTTTAAGCAAAACCCTGATATTATCAGGAGGGGAATACCAACCCCTTTTTCTCCTACAAGTAATTTGGAGATTAGACTGCCCCTGTCAAGAGGAAAAGAAGGAAATAGGTGGGGGTAATGTACCAAAAAGAAGGATACTTAGAAGAAGGATTAAAGTTGCAAAACCTACTGTGCCTGTCAAAGAAACTCCTTCCTCTGCAATAGTACCAAAAGAATTAATATTTGTCTCTAACAGTGATAGTTCACCTAAGCTAGAGCATGAAGTGAAAGTCAAAAGAAGCTCTAGGAGGAAACCCATTTCTAGACATTTTGAAGCTCCCCAAAGAAGAAGAGTTCATAAGAGGTTTAGGTAGATTCACAAGGAGATGAAAGAATAGGATGGGTTGGAAAAAATAAGGTGCTTATATTTTGGGCAGCATGGCCACAACATAAGAGATGGAAGAACAAGATGGGTTGGAAAAAGAAGTTGTTGATATTTTGGGCAGCATGGCCATGACTCCTCCTGAGCCAAGCCAAATTGAGGTGGAGAAGGAAGATAAAAGATTTGAAGAACATGCTTTTCAAGAGTTTGGTGAACCAGCAACACAATCACATGAAGAAGAGGAATTGGCATCTTGGAAACGGAAAGGGAAATCCCCTTTGGTAGAAGATGAATGCTCATTTCCCAATGAACTTTTAGAAAAGGAGGAAGAAACAACAGGTTAAAACATAGGCTATGTTTTTGTCTCCAAAGCAGTAGAACTCATTCATCAGAGAGAAGGATGAGGAATTAAACTTCCTCAAACTCAAATTAGAACAATAGTGGGAAATGCTCATTGAGCAACTAACTCAGCTCATAGATAGGACTGAAGAATTGACAGAAGTCAAATAGTAGATGATGCAAAAAGAAGAAGAATGTCAATTTACTACGAGACAGAGTGTTTTGTCAACAGTATCTGCACAAACTAAATTAACATATTGATCAGTCAAGAAATTGTGGGATGAAGACCTGCAAGGAACTTAGTCAATTTAAAACATCAAATGAGGACCTGAAGAACCAAGATGGAAGAAGAAAAAAAAAGTAAGAAAGGAATGGGAATAAAAATTCTACAAAGAGGAAGAAAAAAATCTAAACTGACTTACATAAAGCCACTCGAATGGTTTGCATAATGAGTGAAAAATTTGATCACCTGCAGGGAGAACTTCTCTTGCATACAACGTAAAACATAGAAGAACAATTCATTCGCTAGGAGCTGTCTGAGAATTGCAAGATGGAAGAAGAAACGAAAGCAAGGAAGATAAATTGGGAAGTTCATGACATCCTATTCCTACAAAGAGTGAAGAGAGGACAAATTAAAATGTCTTTTCTGTGAATACAAATAGTTTCTCTCTAGTGCAATATTATGTTGCACCCCTAACACATGAGTCGTTCATGATCTGATTTTTATGTAGGTAGAAATTCATTTGGTGTGATTCACATAACATTGAGTTTTTTCCCAAAGTGTGGGACTTCACAAGTGGAAAAAATCTCTAGATTAAGGTTGGTTCATACTCCTCCGTTTAAAAGCTAGTTCATGATATCGCAAAGTCTCTATCCTAAGGATCCTACTCTGGTAAACCATTTTCCAAGGAGACAGACATTAAAGGGGAAATGCAAAGCAAATGTAAAACTTAAGCTATCAATCGGTGCAGGGATACATTATCAAAGGAGTATTTTATAGAACAATTGTTTTGCTGGTCTTCACAAATTATGAAGAATGCAACACATTTTAAACATGCACAAATGAACCAAAGTTGTAATAAAGGATCAGGAGTTTCTCATGGTTATATTAACACAGAAGAGGGGTGAAGATCACCCACAGAACATGTAATCTAGAGTCTGGAGAGAGCAAAATGGCTTGATGTACGATGCATTCCTAATAACAACAAGGAAAATTTGAACATTTACGGGCTATATGGATGGGAATCTAGAACTCCAAGGCCTCCGCTCACTTGCTCAACCTCCAAGAGGGGAGCTCCATGTAAAATAGAAGAATGTTCAACCCTTTATAATGAGTCCCAACCTTGTATTTATAGATTCAATCAGAGAGAAGGAAGAAAGAGAGAGAAGTGGGAAAAGCAAATCGAAGCTCAACCACTGCTATTAATGCCTCAGTATCAAACCATTTGCCCCCGAGCAATCTATCTTGACTGAATGCAGAATTCTTATTCGGTGCCTCGAAAGAGGAGGAAACAGCGGAGCAGATCGAATCTGATCTGGTTGTTGGGGTAAAATAAATCCTACATTAAGGGCCCTGAAGACATTTTCTCCATTTTTATTTACCTAACCTCCCCAAACTTAAAGTTTCAAATCTTCATGGTATGGGCAAAGCTGAGATCTTTAGGAACGGTGTATAGTATTCTGTAAGATAGAATCGAGCCCTGAGCCGAAAGATATGCCCCTTCGAAGTTTGAAAATGTCTGGAAATGGGTTTCCTCCTAGAGCTGGCACTTGTCCTATTGAAGGTGACCTCTGGGAAATTTTAAAAAGTCTTGGAATGGCGCGAAGGCTCCCTCTACCCCGGAAAGACTCAATTTCTTGTTTTCTCTACTAAGTCCTTTTCTCGGGGGGGTCATGATTTCATTGACTAGGGACATGCGGCAGTTTGACATTATGATTTGAAAACCCTCTCTCATATTCGACTCCTGAACAGTTAGTGCCAGTGTCAAACACTTGGCACTCTTCGTCAGCCTGCCACTGTCGGCATTAACTATTCAACCTGAGCTATGTCCCCTTCGAAGAGACTAGACACGTTTAGGAGACTCTGCAGACTTCGTTCCAAACTCCTGATCAAGATTTACCTCTTGAACTTGCATCAAGTTAGACACTTGGAAGCCTCACATAGTTAATTCTTGGACTTTTCAACAGAGTCTCCTTCCTAGAACTCACAGAGTTCAGTTCCTTGGAACTTACAGGTTTAGTTCCAGAAATCACAGGTGCTTAGTTCTAGAGCTTGTATCGCTTCGAATGATAGTTAACCCTTCCAGAAATGCACAATGCTTGTGGACACTTGGGATTTAGTTCTGAAATTTAGCATACCAAAGGAATGATACCCAACTTTTGACAGTTCTGTTGAACATCTGCATACCATTTTGGAATGTGGAAGCCTGTGCGCTAGTTCCTGAACTTCCTTTCTCAAGGATACAATGATGAGTTGGTAGAGGGAATTGTTTAAAACATTAGAAGAATCCCGCTAACTTAAATACTTAGCCGAAATCATTGACTTGTTCCTAGAAATGTGTTTGAACATAAACCTGACTTCAGATCTTTGTCAGGTTATTACCAATGTACAAATTGGCTAATCCTTGACACTGGCTCCTCACAGATCCTGGAGGAAACCTGTTGATCTAGAGGGAGCATCTAAAACCCCAATACAGATTGTAGAAACATTTAAGGCCCGGAAAATCGATAAAGCAGGTTTTCTAAATTTCTACTGCACATGGTTGTTTTCTTCGCAAGCCCCTTCGTACATGCTAGCATTTTAGTAGTTAAGATACAATATGACTTGTAGATGATCAATACAGGACGTGAGGAAGAGTGTCTTTTAGTGCGGAGTCATGATCTAATATTCTTAGGTATGAGGTTGCAAAAATAGATAAAGTTTGCATAATAGTGAAAAGTTGAGAGAGGTCCCATTTTTGATATCCATCCTGTTTAACAACGTATTTTTGGAAGAACAATTTATTCACGTTTTAGCTAATCAAGAAATTAACATGTGGCCTTCCACATGAAATAAAATATGAATCTAAGTTCATCAATCAGCTTATTCCTCAGCTAGAGTGCAGAAATTCTGGGAAAAATATTCTCTGTCAAATTCATATCTTTGGAAAAATGTCCTTATGCTGGAAAAGAATAACATGCTTCATGATCAATTTGTATGTAGGGGAAAGCTCAAATGAATGGATTTGTTTATGTAAATCTTCAAAACTAAATTACATGGAAAGATATAGATTTTGAGCATCTATTAAAAGATAGTTCATATGGCATCTTTGCATGAGGGATCATTATGGTAAACCATATGCAATTTTGCTATACATTTCAGATCCCATTCCTTTGATAGTCGGTTTAAGGCACATTATCTGCAACCAGTTTACTTGAAAAGTACGTGATGCCTTTACCTCTTATGAGGATCAAGATTTGTTCTTTTGAATAATTTTTGATGGATGTTTGAAAAGATGAATTAAAAGTTTCTCACAGTTTCATTGAGAAGAAGAGGAAGTGATATCTCCCACAAACTTAATATGGAGCAATGTGGAAAGATTTAAAGCCTTATTTGTACACTAATCCCTCAGGTCAATGAAAAACGTAGGGGTATATAGATGGGAATGACAACAAGGTCTTTTCTTCTTTCTTATTTTCCATGTAATTTCCATGAAAACAAGAGAGCCTCAAGTTTTATCCCACTCAAGTTTTAGGAATTTCTGCAAGGAAAGCCTTTAGAATTTCTGGATCAGGGGTATAGTACTTCTAAGCTAAAGCACTGTGATATTATAGTTTCAAACCATTTGACTTGAGATCAGTCAATTGAATGCAGAATCGGACACAACCCAAGATTTGAAGAGTAAAGTTTGTATCAGGGACTTATAAACAAGTAAGTACGGGGAGATGATAAGGCCAAAATATGTCTTGTTAATGTGGAATAAATGATCTTATTTTACTCTCTTTTTTATCAAGTTTGACTGCATTTTGTGACTTTTGTTTGATCTAATATAAGTTAGGATGTAATTGTCCATATTTTGTTGAATTTAGGTTCTAACATTTAAAAACTCTGTAATTCCTAACAAAGTGTGTGAAAATTCAATTTTTTTAATAAAACAAGTCACAATCAGTCAGAGAGAACAAAGTATGAAGCGATCAATATGTTTTTAGGAGCATTAGCTTTAATACGGCTTAGTTCCGAAACTTCCAGACTTAGTTCTGAACTCTATCACATAGTTTATGAGATCTCTATCACTTAGTTCTAGAACTTTCAGACTTAGTTCCGATGAACTTAGCACTTAGTTCTTGAACTCCTGTGTTTAGCTCTGGAACTTTCATAGGTTTCACAGGATCTGGAATAATTCCCTTTAGTTCCTGAAACTTCTCCAAAGTTCTGAAAATCAATGGGATCTATTTATTTTTGACGACATCCAATGATAAATTAGAGAAATCAATGAGCCTTTCAATCAGGAGCAGATCAAAGATTTCCAATTCTTCATACTTAAAGATCTAGGGATAACTTATCAGACAACTTGTTTGCATCCAACAAGGTTCCAAATTCAACATCTATTTTGGGCACTATTCGGTTCCATTTGAATCGGTAGAACAACTATGGTTGTAAATGCAACTTTTGATGATGAATATATATATAAATACATGTAAATAGGTTATAGATTATATATATATATATATATATATAACATAGACACACACACACATACAGAGATATATAGATACATATATAGAGATATGAGAGAGATACAGTGAAGTTTTTGTAATGACAGAACATTTCAGCAATAAAATAGTCACTTCTGTTTTGAGAGAATCATTAAGTTGTAAAATCCTAATTCAAGGTGGAGAAAGGGCCCACTCCTCCAAGAACCATGGATCCTTGTTTTACTAGGTATTTATATTTCTAAAGAAAATAGTATAGATCTGTTGATTCTATAAATGCTTTTGATTCTTTAAGTTGAACTATGTTGTATACTTGTCCCTGTAGGTGTTAGTAGACTAGATTCTTATTTCCTTGCACGCTATTTACAAAAAAAAATCAACCGTGTGTTTATTTACAATAAAAGTGTGTTTACTTCTATATCAAGTGTGTTTATTTCCAAGCAATTCTATTTAATTTTTTAATGTGTGTTTACTTAAAGCAATCTATTCCAACAATGAGTGTTTATTTCAACAAGTTTCTTGTAGCATAGATGTAATAAGGCTTGGCCATGGAATCCTAAGAACACTACAAAAAAACCCCATAAATTTAAAAAACAAATACCTACAGTCAATTACTAGATCACTACGATTATTCTTATTGCATATAGCTTCAGACACACCCTTGGTTTGAATATGACATCAACTAAGAGTTTATTAAATGAAGGGAATAATGACACCCATCAGTTGTACCATGTTATACCTGTTGTTTTACTCGTGTTTGCTAATGTGGGGTTGCTTCTAGTTGCGTATTAAGGACAAAAATTCAAAAGAAGAGTGAAAGAGTAGTCAAAGTCATGTGTTATGAAAAATCTTGAAAAACTATGTAAATATTGTAAAAAATAGTAAAAGGAAAGTTTCCACCTGATCTGTGAAGAGTGAAAAGGATAGAAAATGTTGTAGAAGAATAAGGTTTTTGTGCGATCTCACATAAAGAGTGAGTTTTTTGGGCGATCCCATGCCAAGAATGATTTTTTTGGGAGATTTCATGCTAAGTGTGAGTTTTTTAGGTTATGTCATGCCACAGAAGAAAAGTGTTTGGGAGAAAGGTCTAGTGTTATTATCCTTCCATGAATCATTCCCGAATTTATACACCACTGTAGTTGGTGTGATCCATGTTTAGTTCTGTGTTGTTCCAATTTGATTCAAGTAGAAAAAGGAGATACAATGCATTTTGATTACTGGAGGATAAATCCTATATTATGTAAAATGATAAAAAAATGTGTTGATATGAGAAAGTAATTCTAACTACCTTGATCATAAGTGCATGGGAAAGGTCAGGAGCACCCAGATGCTAGTTTATGTAGTTGGGTGTTGGTGTCTATGTTGAACTGATGACCCAAGTCAGAATATGAATCGTTCTGTAATTGTACCTCTGTTATGTTCCTGTATTGTGCAAGCCCATACTGAAGCTTTGAGCTGCTATATGGATTGACTAATTCACCAAATGTTTCCCCCCCTCGTTTGGGGTGCATGCGACGTCACTAGGAAAATGCGGCCCAAAGAGTTAACCAGATGATGATATAAAATTGATACCCTACAGGGGGAACATGCATGGTAGAAACCAAGGCACGTGCAAACAAAGTGGATAGGAAACATGTATTAGTGGAAAAAGTGACAAGCATGATATAGAAGAAAATGGAAACAAGAAATAGTGCAGAAAAAGTAGACCTTGAAAAGTGGGTTTCAAACATGGGACACCGCTCACAATGTCACAAGACAATTAGGTCTGAACCGGCCAAAAACATACAAGCAATGAACAAACAAGACATAGAGCATAACCTGCAAACAATGTCATACAATAAAACATAAGAGCAAGAAAAGTGTAACAAACAACCATGGTGGAAAATAGTTGATGTAAGACAAATGCTACATATGAAGCACTCGTTAGCATGTTAGAAAGATAAAGAGTATGTCAAAGCATGTAGGATCAATGGAACAAGTAGTGTGCTAGTAAGAATAGTAAGTAGTATAAAATGAAACAACAACTGTAATGTGTAAGAAAGTAGATTCCCCTAGGAGCCTCAGTGAGACTAGTAAGAGGTATAGTTCCAAGCATCCATGTTGTGTGTAAATATATGTAGAAAGTCTGCATTTACAACTAAAGAAAAAGTGAATGCGCATGTGTATATGATAAAGATAATGACATACTGGATATCCATCTAACATAGTAATAAAAGTGTACATGTAACTAGTATTAAAAAGAAAGAGTATGTGCAACAAAGATATGCAACATACAGAGAGTGTGAATGGAATGGAATGTAAAGTGAATATGATAGGAGCCACACTTTCCCCCCGAGTGTATGTGGATGGATATGTATGAGACAAGGTTCATTTATAAAATACCCCTTGACAGTCAAGAATGGACCATATAACAAGAGTGTGTCATCCAGAAATAGTTTGATAATGTGTGTGCTAAATAGATAGATCAATGAAGCATAGAGCATAGAGTATATCAAAGGATAGTATGATGTGTGAGAATGGAGTAATAGAAAGATGCATCATAAAGTGTGTAGTCGAGTATGAACCATGAGACTATAGTGCGTCATAGTGTAGTGATGATACAAAGTGTATCAAGATGTGTAAGATTTCTTTAAAATAGGAAGTATGAAGCACACACCATAAGAGTAAAAATGGTATCCAAGTGATTCTCTGAAGGGGGGCAGAGGATGAACGTGAAGCTCCCCCAAGTGTGTGACAGAGATCTATCTGGGAATGGAAGATAAAACATGTCATGGTGGCCGATGTGGTAATGTGTTAGGAGTAGTAGATTTACGAAGGTAAGTTGTAGCATTGAGAGAAAATGCAAATTTCTTTTTGTGATGGCGAGTATGTGAAATAGTGTAAATCTCAATAGGAGATGTGAAAGGTATAAAAGGATCAAGCTTAGGGTGATATATGGGGTTGATTCTGGTGGATTTTTTCAGAATGGAAAGAGGTTCTATGACTAATTTCGCATATTTTCCTAATCCAATGCCATTGAAACCATAGTGAAGAAGATATTGATACCCAAGACCATAATTTTTGAAATTGGAATAAGGGGTAGCCAAAGTGAGGGATTCAGTGGAATGATTAATAGTGTTGTAATAGTAAAATGGAGAGGGATCTGCTAAGGATTCATAGACCACATCTTGATATATAAATTTAATACGCACATGAAGGGTTGAAAGGACCACATGCATGTCATGGATCCAAGGTCATCCAAGAATAAGATTATAGTTAATATTTTTAGGCATGACATGGAATGGGACATAAAAATTACATGGCCTGATAGTAATGGGAAGCGCGGTTGTACCTAAGAATTTTTTAGGCATATTATTGAAGCCACGAATGCAAATAGATGATGGAGTTAAGGAGGCTTCAGAGAGGCCAAGTTGCTTAAGGAATGTGCGATTATAAATGTTAAGCCCGGATCCATTATCGCCTAAGGTTCATTTAACCCCTATGTTATTGATACAAACTTGAATGTAAGGGGGGATCATTACCTAAGATAAATAATATGTAAAAGTAATATTCTCTTCATTAACTGATAATGTTGTAGTGAATCTATGAAACAAATAGTTAGGAGAAGTATTAGGATGAAGATAAGTAGTAGATAAAAATATTGAATTTGATTGGCACATGCGAGATTGGCTTACAAGAAGGCATTGAGGAAGATACTCATGATGGAGGGATCTAGAAAACAAGAGTGTTCAAATGATGGGTTCACTAAATGATTTAATAAATATTGAATTTTTAAAACCCTTATTGTAGAGTAACCTAGGATAAATAAATTATAAGTACAGAATTTGACACAAGCAAGCTAATAAATTTGAAACCCTAGGTGCAAGAGAGAGAGAGAGATAAAGACTTAACTGATTTCTCCTAAAGTCAAGACTGATATGATCAAGATAATTGATAATATGGAAGGGGAGACTATCATAATCGAGAAAAGAAAATCCTGGAACCATCAAACAATCCTAGACTAGGGTGCCTAGACTAGGTCATGGGTGTCTGGGTGTTGGAGACCTTTGTTGGGCACCCATGACTGCGAAAATGGCCAGAATTAGAATTTTCCTCTGTCACACAAATGTCACTGGTTATCACCTTTAGTCACTTCTATTTCCCTAGACAATCGCTGAATTTACATGTAACCTATAAAATAAGTGATATCCTACAAAACCCCAAAATACATCAAATCCTAAAAAAGAAAGATGCAAATGGGGAGTCAGACTGACCCTGGAGGTCACCTGACAGAGTGAACTTATGATCGAGCACTGAACTACATTTCAGAATCCATGTATTTCTTGTGCGTGTGATATAAAATCATGCCCTAGGAATCTCTTGTGCAATATGCACTTGATAGTGAGTGATAACTAGATTTAACAATGTAAATATATTTTTGGATGGAAAAATGAACTTCCCTTCCTATGCTTGTATGTAGAAAATGTAGTCCCTTGTCCCTTGAGTGAGTGCTAGATGGATGCCTTTGATTCTCTTAGAAGTGATTACAGACTTAGGTGGTGATAATGTGCTTAGAGATTGGTCCTTTATTAGCGTAAGTGCACCAAGTTGGGGGGCCAAAAGGGGGTCTTAAGTGGACATATTTTTCTGAAAAAAAAACTTCAACGTGTACGAGTTTTTTGAAATATTACCTCAAAATTGGAAGATGTTGTAGAAATATGAATCGTAGAGATTTTTGAGTCTAGTTTCTAAGTTACTAAATTTTATTGAAAAACAGATAAGTTTAAGTGGGTCAAACACTAAATACCAACAATTTTTCTGTTTTTGTTAAAAAAACATAATAGAGTGGATTTTTGTGCCCCCCACCATTTTTGAGCACCATTTAGTATTTTTGAAAACCCTTTGGTAGAAAGATAACCAAGAGCATCTAGTTTGGGCTCCATTTTTTTAGATTTTTTAGTGAATATTTTTTTATTTATGATTTTTCTAGTACAAAAATTTTATGTTTTGAAAAATAACAGATCTCCGACCGTGCCCCCCTAACTACCTAAAAAAATATCAATTTTTTTTTTTAATATGTATATAATTATGCCTAGTTTGGGCTAGTATATTTTTTTTGAAATTTCGATCACACCAAAAAAAAGATACACCATGAAGAATAGACATATTTACACTTCAAAAAATAGCTATAAAAAAGGCATAGAAAATAAATAATATGGAAACCTATATTAGTCAGAAAATTTGAAAAATTATATTTTTAAAAAAAGAAGAAACTCTGATCTACATTGTGGTATAATTGTTTTAAAATGGATCAATTGTTTTATTGTGATTTATCATAGGAGGAAGTGGGAATTTTGTACATTTCTTGCAAAAACAGTTGTTTGGCTGTGTTTGTACAGGTCCATGCCTCAGGCTTGGGGATCCAAACCAGATCCCAAGCCTTGAGGCATGGCTTAGAAAAAGAGAAAATACAAAATGTGTATGCGTTATAACACGTACTCATTTTTTATTTGTTTTATATATTGTGGCCCCCCAACGTCCCTTTCATCTCTTTCACGGGAATTCTAGAAACATTCTGTTTTGTCTACAATTTTCTCTACATTCTTGCATGATTTTTTTGTAGTTCTTTTTGTCCCTACCCCACTAGTTGATTTTTTCTAATCATGGGCGATAAACGTCAAGCTAAGGACAAGAGGAAAGTCAAGAACAAGACATTGGAGCAATTGGAAGAGAAGAGAATAAAGAAATTGAAGAGAATGCAAAACTAACTTCGAGCACTGAACTACATTTCAGAATCCATGTATTTCTTGTGCGTGTGATATAAAATCATGCCCTAGGAATCTCTTGTGCAATATGCACTTGATAGTGAGTGATAACTAGATTTAACAATGTAAATATATTTTTGGATGGAAAAATGAACTTCCCTTCCTATGCGTGTATGTAGAAAATGTAGTCCCTTGTCCCTTGAGTGAGTGCTAGATGGATGCCTTGATTCTCTTAGAATTGATTACAAGCTTAGGTGGTGATAATAGATGCTTAGAGATTGGTCCTTTATTAGCGTAAGTGCACCAAGTTGGGGGGCCAAAAGGGGGTCTTAAGTGGACATATTTTTCTGAAAAAAAACTTCAACTTGTACAAGTTTTTTGAAATAGTTACACTCAAAATTGGAAGATGTTGTAGAAATATGAATCGTAGAATTTTGAGTCTAGTTTCTAAGTTACTAAATTTTATTGAAAACAGATAAGTTTAAGTGGGTCAAACAACTAAAATACCAACAGATTTTTCTGTTTTTGTTAAAAAAACATAATAGAGTGATTTTTTGTGCCCCCCACCATTTTTTGAGCACCATTTAGTATTTTTGAAAACCCTTTGGTAGAAAGATAACCAAGAGCATCTAGTTTGGGCTCCATTTTTTTAGATTTTTTAGTGAATATTTTTTTATTTATGATTTTTCTAGTACAAAAATTTTATGTTTTGAAAAATAACGATCTCCGACGTGCCCCCCTAACTACATAAAAAACTATCAATTTTTTTTTTTTTAATATGTATATATATGCCTAGTTTGGGCTAGTATATTTTTTTTGAATTTCGATCACCCAAAAAAAGATACACCTTGAAAGATAGACATATTTTACACTTCAAAAAATAGCTATAAAAAGGCATAGAAAATAAATAATATGGAAACCTTATATTAGTCAGAAAATTTGAAAAATTATATTTTTAAAAAGAAGAAACTCTGATCTACATTGTGGTATAATTGTTTTAAAATGGATCAATTGTTTTATTTTGATTTATCATAGAGGAAGTGGAATTTTTACATTTTCTTGCAAAAACATGTTGTTTGCTGTGTTTGTACAGGTCCATGCCTCAGGCTTGGGGATCCAAACCAGATCCCAAGCCTTGAGGCATGGCTTAGAAAAAGAGAAAATACAAAATGTGTATGCGTTATAACACGTACTCATTTTTTATTTGTTTTATATATTGTGGCCCCCCAACGTCCCTTTCATCTCTTTCACGGGAATTCTAGAAACATTCTGTTTTGTCTACAATTTTCTCTACATTCTTGCATGATTTTTTTGTAGTTCTTTTTGTCCCCTACCCCACTAGTTGATTTTTTCTAATCATGGGCGATAAACGTCAAGCTAAGGACAAGAGGAAAGTCAAGAACAAGACATTGGAGCAATTGGAAGAGAAGAGAATAAAGAAATTGAAGAGAATGCAAAAACTTCGAGCAGGGAAAGGTACATCCACTATATCAAATGTAGCTAATGTATTAGAAAATGAGGATGAAATACATAATAAAAATGTAGAGAATAATGATTTTGCAATGAATAATGATATTGAATTGAATGATAATGTTGGTATGGATGAAGAAATTGATATGAATCCAATTGTTGAACCCTTACCTGAGAATCCAAATGTTAACCCTGAAATTTATATGAAAACACTGAATGAAGTAAGTAACTTTGTAAATGAATCTTCACCTCTAAGAAAAAATCCTTCCATTTTGTGAAGAAAACCAATTCACTTAATTGAAATTGATAAAAACATTATAAAACCAATGCCTAACAAAATGTCTGAAAGAAATGCGAGAAGAAAAACTAGTGGAATTTGGGATAATTACTTTGAGAATTTAAATGACACACAAAGATGTCAATTATTTGTTTCATTGATGAAATTAATTAAGATGAGACATATAATGAAGACCTTGGGGTTAAGAACATCTAATGTTGTTGATTAAAATGCATCAATTGTTGAAAACACACATAAAGCATACAAAACTGTAGGTGGAAAAAGATGCACCAAAGATAGTAATGCTACACGGCGTGCACTTACTAATTGTATAGTAAGTGATACAATAGTTAATAAATACTTAAATAGAAAAACAAGCAGTTCTTTGAAGCTAAAAATAAAAACACTAATGAAAGTAATAGAGATACGTAAATGTCTTGAGTTAGTCAGTAACACTAACTGTTGGGCTTTCTCTAGTAGACTTCCATGAAAAGACAAGAATACATCTGATATTCTAAAAGAATTAATTGTAAAATTTTGGAATGAGAACACAAGGGTGTCACCGAATAGAATAGATACAGTAAAAAGAAGAATAAGTTCTCATAATTATGAATCGTGTGCAAAACATTTCATAGATACGACTCAAACAAAATTATTCTCTAAGTTTAAAAATAAAAATCCACAAATCAACATTAGCCAAAGATTCTTTAAAATGAGCAAACCCTTTTATGTGAAAATCAATCACTCGTGTACCACTTGTTGTTGTAGGCATCATGTTGAATTTTCAATGCATTATGATGTTTTTTGTCAAATACGTCGTGTTTTGCATACTAACATTATGTTGTAGGAGTGTGGAATAAATGTCTCACAAAAATCTTCAAGGGAATTTATTCCGACAATATTTTGTGAAAAATCAATAGGACATTTTTTTATAGCAAAACATGTTTGGATAGAACGTGCAATGTATGCAGTGGCTTGCCAAATCTGAAAATTTGTATCCACAAGGAGAGTACATATTCAATAGGAAAATAATTGGTTTATTTCACTAAATATAAATCGGTGGCATATCAATTACAAGATAGAAAAGAATCTAAGAGGTGCGAGCTTGTTAGAAAATAATTACCTGTATCAGAATATATGGTCAAATTCAGAGAGGAAATTTTTTATGAGTATGCAAGGCACACACATAGAGCTCGATGGTTGGATGAAAAATTCAAGTTAACCAAGGACACATTCCCACTTGGTACTATTTTTTCAGTAGTTGACTTCGCAGAGAATTACACATTGCAGCCACAAATGGAGGTTTAGTCTCAATATTATAACTCAGTGCAAGTTTCTATTTTTTGTGCATATAACATTCATGCACTCTCCTGAAAGCACTGAGAAAGATCAAAAAATATTAAGAGAGTATCATTTCTACATTAGTGATGATCAGACACATTCTACAGAATATGTATAAGGGTGTTTCCAAGTGTTTTATGCGAACTTGAATGAGAGGAACATTAGTTTTGATCAACATTACATTTGGTTGAAAAACTGCACATCACAATTCAATAATGCACGGATGTTTTATTAGCTAAGTAGGATGCAAAAAGAAACAAATGTACAACATATTTGGAGTTTTAATGAGGCAGGGCATGGAAAAGGAGAGCATGATGGTGTAGGATCATGTGTGAAAAGATCACTTGCAAGAGAAGAGTTAAAGTTCAAGGATAGTGCTAAATTTACAGATGCAAAAAACATTGTTGATTGGTGTGTTAAGAATATGAGCCATGAAACTCAAGAGAGATCAATGGTTCATAGATATTTTTGGTTGATAGAGGAACAACATCTGGAAAATTTTGAAGATTGTATGACAGTTGCAGGATCAAACGATATGCACTCATTCCATAGTTCAGATGAAAATGTTTGGACTATTTATACTAGGTGTATGACATGTTTTTTTATATCATGCATTGATTTTGCGTGGAATGAATGTGAGTCATAGCAGTGGGTGGATGAATGGACTTTTAGACCTCTAATTTCACTCAACACACATCAAGTTCTCCGAGCATCACAACTTGCAAGGTCTTCAGATGAAATGACAACATCACCTGACTTTGACCAAGTCTCTGATTTAGTGAAACAAGGTACATACATATATGTACATGCCATGTTTTAGATTTATAAATTATTAAATGGTCAACTCTTAATGTATTTTTAAATTGACTGAACAATTTTACTTTGTGATACATAGGGCATGTTTTTGTAGTTATTGTTACAGAATTTAACAAAGAGGGAACAAACTACTTCTTGTCTCATTGTGTAGAGGGGAAAAAATTGACCTCCACAGTCATTGATGGTGAAAACCTTGAGTATCCCATTGGGCCAGTGGTAGTCACTGGAACTTGGCTTCGACGATATCCTATCAAAAAATCAAACATTTGGTTGTTTGAAGACTATGAAGTACATCGGAAGATACTTTACTATTCACATTTGGTCCTTGCAACAAATAGTAAATTGATCAAATATCGAGGTTGGCCATCAAATAAGAATCTGTGGAAGGTTCGTGAATCAGATCATGAAGTAATTCTTGCTACTGTCAAGAATAGAGTTGATCCTTGCGGTTCATTGAATTGAATTTGCAAAGGTATGTTCTTTATGAATTTAATTTGAATATTTACTTAAATGATTTTGCTTGAATTTTGTATGATTTAAAATTATATTTAATTACTTACTAACATGTTTATGTAGGTTAGTGGTGCTAAAAAAGCTTCCACCTTCACATGATTGGCACTGCCAGTAGATAATTTATTATTCTCGAAGCCAAGTGAAGCTAAGAGAAATTAAATATTAGAAAGGAACAACAAACATAAACTCTCATTTCACCACCTATATTGTAAAAATATCTTATTAAAATTCTCATTTCACCACCTATATTATATGAACCACCTATATTATTTAGGTGATTGGCAATAGACAACCTTACACTAACTTAGTCTGAATGGATATGGATAAAACTGTGATAGGATTTCATAGAGGGCCCCGACTTGGAGGTCTCAGATCTGATGAGACGTCTCTAGGTGCCACAGAGTCTGAGAAATCAACCGTCGAAGATATGGCATGTTTGGGCCTTATGGCTCTTAAGGGACTACGCTCGGATGAGATAACCCAAAAGCACGGGAAGCGTATGGAACAAAAAAAGAGACTCTAATAGCATTCAATAGGCCACCCCGATGTGTTGGCATAGTTGGTTCGGTCCCACGAGCTACCGTTTGTAAAATACAGCCTCTAGTATCCATACACTGATTCAGACTGCACTATTTTATGTGTTTGCAAATAATAGGACAACGAGAGAACCGGATATATATGGATAAAACCACGAGATAATTTCATAGAGGGATTCAACATGGAAGTCTCGGATCTAATGAGACGTCTCTAGGTGCCAAAGAGTCCAAGAAATCACTTGTCAAAGATATGGCGTGTTTGGGCCTCAGGGCTCTTAAGGGACTACGCTTAGACGAGGTAGCCTGAAAGCATGGGGAGCATAAAGAACCAAAAAAATACTCCACTCGTATTCACCTAGCCGCCTCGATGTGTTGGCGTAGTTGGTTCGGCCCCACGAGCTTCCATTTTCAAACTACAGTGTTTGACACCCCTACATTGGCTCAGACTGCATTATTTTGTGCATTTGCAAACAATAAGACAACAAGAGAACCAAATGGAGATTCAAAAAACTACGAGAGGCTTTTGTAGAGGACTTCAAAATGAAGGTCTCAGATCTAACGAGACATTTCTAGGTGCCACGGAGTTTGAGAAATCACCTGTTAAAGATATGGCGTGTTTGGGCCTCAGGGCTTTTAAGGGACTACGCCTGGATGAGGTAGCCTGAAAGCATGAGGAGCATAGGGAACCAAAATGAAGCCTCCACTTGTGTTCACTTGGCCACCCTGACGTGTTTTTGTAGTTGGTTCAGTCCCACGAGCTTCCATTTGCAAACTACAACATCTAACAGTCGTACACTTACTCAGACTCAAATATTTCACACCTTTGTAAACAATAAGACAACGAGAGAACCAAATGGAGATGGAGAAAACTGTGAGAGGATTTCATAGAGGGCCCTAATGTGGAGGTCTTGGATCTAATGAGATGTCTCTAGGTGCCACGGAGTTTGAGAAATAACTCGTCGAAGATATAACATGTTTTGGCCTCAGGGCTCTTAAGGGACTACGCTCGGAAGAGGTAGCCCGAAAGCACACGGAGTGTAGGGAACCAAAAAAAATCCTCCACTAGCATTCAATTGGCCACCCCAATGTGTTGGCATAGTTGTTTCAATCCCAAGAGCTTCCGTTCGCAAACTATAGCCTCTGGCAACCCTACACTGACTCAGACTGCACTATTTCATGCGTTTGCAAACAATAGGACAACAAGAGAACTAGATGGAGATGAAGTAAAATGTGAGATAATTTCATAGAGGAATTCAACATGGAGATCTCGGATCTAATGACATGTCTCTAGGGGCCACGGAGTCTGAGAAATCACCCGTCGAAGATATGGCGTGTTTAGGCCTCAGGGCTCTTAGGGGACTATGCCCATACGTGGTAGCCTAAAAGCACGGGGAGTATAGGGAACAAAAATGAATCCTCCTCTAGCGTTCACCTAGCCACCCCGATGTGTTGGTGTAGTTGGTTTGGTCCCAAAAACTTCCGTTTGTAAAATACAACATCTAACAATCGTACATTGACTCAGACTCCAGTATTTCGCGCCTTTGCAAACAATATGACAACGAGAGAACCAAATGCAAATGGAGAAAAATGAGAAAGAATTTCATACAGGGCCCTGTTATGAAGGTCTTGGATCTGATGAGACATCTCTAGGTGCCACGAAGTTTGAGAAATCATCCGTCGAAGATATAACGTGTTTGGGCCTCAGGGCTCTTAAGGGACTACGCTCGGACGAGGTAGCCCGAAAGCACGGGGAGCATAGGAAACCAAAGTGAAGACTCCACTAGTGTTCACCTAGCCACCTTGATGTGATGGTGTAGTTGGTTTGGTCTCACGAGCTTCTGTTTGCAAACTACAACGTCTGGCAGCCCTACACTAACTCAGACCGCACTATTTCGAGCGTTTACAAACAATAGGACAGAGAGAGAACCGAATGGAGATGGAGAAAACCGTGAGAAGATTTCATAGAGGGCTTCAACATGGAGGTCTCATATCTGATGAGACATCTCTAGGTGCCACAGAGTCCGAGAAATCACCCATCGAAGATATGGCATGTTTGGGCCTCATGGCTCTTAAGGGACTACGCCTGAACGAGGTAGCCCGAAAGCACGAGGAGCGTAGGGAACAAAAAAAATACTCCACTAGCGTTCACCTGGCCACCCCGACATGTTGGCGTAGTTGGTTTGGTCCCATGAGCTTCTGTTTGCAAACTACAATGTCTGGCAGCCCTACACTGATTTAGACTGCACTATTTTGAGCGTTTGCAAAAAATAGGACAGTGAGAGAACTGAATGAAGATGGAGAAAACTGTGAGAGAATTTCATAGATGTCTTCAACATGGAGGTCTTGGATCTGACGAGACATCTATAGGTGCCACAGAGTCTGAGAAATCATTCATCAAAGATATGGCATGTTTGGGCCTTAAGGCTCTTAAGGGAATACGCCCATACGAGGTAGCCCGAAAGCACGGGGAGCATAGGGAACCAAAATGAAGCCTCCATTAGTGTTCACCTGGCCACCCCGACATTTTGGTGTAGTTGGATTGGTTCCATGAGCTTCTATTTGCAAACTATAGCATCTAGCAACCTTACACTGACTTAGACTCCAGTATTTCGTGCCTTTGCACACAATAGGACAAAAAGAGAAAAAAATGGAGATGGAGAAAACCATGAGAGTATTTTGTAGAGGGCCCCGACACTGAGGCATTGGATCTTAATAGACATCTCTAGGTGCCACGGAGTCTGATAAATCACCCGTCAAAGATATAGCGTGTTTTGGCCTTAGGGCTCTTAAGGGACTACACCTGAACGAGGTAGCTCGAAAGCACGGGGAGAGTAAGGAATAAAACAAAATCCTCCACTCTAACATGTTGGTGTAGTTGGTTTGATCCCACGAGCTTCTTTTTGTAAACTACAGCCTCTAACAGCCCTAAACTAACTCAGAATGCACTATTTTTACGTGTTTACAAACAAAAGGACAACGAGAGAACCGGATGGAGATGGAGAAAAATGTGGGAGGCTTTTGTAGAGGATTCAATATGGAGGTCTAGGATATGACGAGACATCTCTAGGTGCCACAGAGTTCGAGAAATCACCTGTCGAAGATATGGCATGTTTGGGCCTCAGGGCTCTTAAGGGACTACGCCCAGATGAGGTAGCCTGAAAGCATGGGGAGCGTAGGGAACCAAAAATAAGCCTTCACTAGTGTTCACCTAGCCACCCCAATGTGTTGGCATATTTGGTTGGGTCCCATGAACTTCTATTTGCAAACTACAACATCTAGCAGTCGTACACTAACTCAGACTCTAGTATTTCACATCTTTGCAAACAATAGGACAACGAGAGAATCAAATGGAGATGGAGAAAACTAAGATAGGATTTCATATAGGGCCCCGACATGGAGGTCTCAGATCTGATGAAATGTATCTAGGTGCCATGGAGTCTGAGAAATCACCCGTCGAAGATATAGTGTGTTTGGTCCTCAGGGCTCTTAAGGGACTACGCTTGGACGAGGTAGCCCGAAAGCACGAGGAGTGTAGGGAACCAAAATGAAGACTCCACTAGCATTCACCTGGCCACCCCGATGTGTTGGCATAGTTGGCTCAGTCCCATGAGCTTCCATTTGCAAACTACAGCGTATGACAACCCTATACTGACTCAGACTGTACTATTTCGTGTGTTTGCAAACAATAGAACAACGAGAGCACCGAATGGAGATGGAGAAAACTGCGAGAGGATTTTGTAGAGGGATTCAACATGGAGGTCTCTAATCTTACGAGACATCTCTAGGTGCCACGGATTCCGAGAAATCACCCGTCAAAGATATGGCGTGTTTGGGCCTAGGGGCTCTTAAGGGACTACGCTCGGACGAGGTAGCGTGAAAGCACGGGGAGTGTAGGAACCAAAAAAAAATCCTCTAATAGCTTTCACCTAGCCACCTCGACATGTTGGTGTATTTGGGTTTGGTCCCCACGAGCTTCTGTTTGCAAAACTACATCATCTAGCAGTCGTACACTGACTTCGACTACTCCAGGAGTTCTTCCTTTGTAACGAGAGAACCGGATGGAGATGGGAATGAAAATGAGGGAGGCTTTTGTAGAGGATTGAAATGGAGTTATACTTTTCTAAAAGATGTCTCTAGGTGCCAGATTCTGAGAAATCACTGTTGAAGATATATTGCTTGTTTGGGCCTCAGGGCTCTTAAGTTAGACTATACTCCCATGTTCTCCTGTAGCCTGGGAAAGCTCATGGGAGAACGTATAGGGAGTCCAATTCAAAAATCCTCACTAGTGTTTCACCAGGCCACCCCAATGTTTGTGGCATAATTCATTCGGTTCTCGGTCCACGTTTACAAACTTCTATTGCAAACTACAGCATCTAGCAGTCTTACACTGACTCAGACTACAGGATTTCTTTGCCAAAAACATAGGACACGACCAGAGAAATCAAAAGGAGATGGAGGAAGAAAACTAAGATAGGATTTATTATGGGCCCCCGACCATGGGAGGTCTCCTCTTCTCCGATCTGATGAAATGTATCTGGGGACATGGACGAAAGTCTGAGAAAGGAAAGAAATCACCCGTCGAAGAAGATATAGTATAGTGTGTTTTGGTCCTCAGGGCTTTAGGGACTACGCTGGACGAGGTAGCCGAAAGCACGAGGGAGGGTAGGGAACCAATGAAAGACTCCACTAGCATCACCTGGCCACCCCGAGGTGTTGGCATAGTTGGCTCAGTCCCATGAGCTTCCATTTGCAAACTACAGCGTCGTATGACAACCCTATACTGACTCAGACTGTACTATTTCGTGTGTTTGCAAACAATAGAACAACGAGAGCACCGAATGGAGATGGAGGAAAACTGCGAGAGGATTTTGTAGAGGGATTCAACATGGAGGTCTCTAATCTTACGAGAATCTCAACGTGCCATGGAGTCTGAGAAATCACCCGTCGAAGATATGGCGTGTTGGGCCTAGGGGCTCTTAAGGGACTACGCTCGGACGAGGTAGCGTGAAAGCACGGGGAGTGTAGGGAACCAAAAAAAATCCTCTAATAGCTTTCACCTAGCCACCTCGACATGTTGGTGTATTTGGTTTGGTCCCACGAGCTTCTGTTTGCAAACTACATCATCTAGCAGTCGTACACTGACTTAGACTCCAGTATTTCGTGCCTTTGCAAACAATATAACAACAAGAGAACCGAATGGATATGGAGAAAATTGAGATAGGATTTCATATAGGGCCTTGACACAGAGGTCTCAGATCTGATGAAATGTCTCTAGGTGCCACAGAGTTTGAGAAATCACCTGTCGAAGATATAACATGTTTGGGCCTTAGGGCTCTTAAGGGACTACACCCAGAAGAGGTAACCCAAAAGCACGGGGAGTGTAGGGAACCAAAACAAAGCCTCCACTAGGATTCACCTGGCCACCCTAACATGTTGGCATAGTTGGTTTGGTCTCACGAGCTTTCATTTGCAAACTACAACCTCTAGCAACCCTATACTAACTCAGACTCCACTATTTTGCACATTTACAAACAATAGCACAACTAGAAAACTAGAGGGAGATGGAGAAAAATGTGAGATAGTTTCGTAGAGGGATTCAACATGGAGGTATCGAATCTGACGAGAAATATCTAGGTGCCATGGAGTTTGAGAAATCACTCGTCAAATATATGGCATGTTTGGGCCTTAGGGCTCTTAAGGGACTACGCACAAATGAGGTAGCCTGAAAGTATGGGGAGTAGAGGGAACCAAAAAAAAGCCTCCACTAACATTTATCTTGCCACCCTGACATGTTGGCATAGCTGGTTCAGTCCCTCGAGCTTCCGTTTGCAAACTACAACATCTAGCAGCCGTACACTAACTCAGACTCTAGTATTTCGCGCCTTTGCAAAAAATAGGACAACGAGAGAACTAAATGGAGATTGAGAAAACCATGATAGGATTTTGTAGAGGGCCCCAACGTGGAGGTATTGGATCTAACGAGACATCTCTAGGTGCCATAGAGTTTGAGAAATCACCCGTCAAAGATATGGCGTGTTTTGGTCCTAGGGCTCTTAAGGGAAAATGCTCGGATGAGGTAGCCCGAAAGCACGGGTGGAGGAAACCACCAATGTTCAATGATTTTTCCATGTGATGCATCTATGTAGACTATGAACTTAGTTTTGTTGGGGAGACCAATAATGTTCCAACTGTTCATTTTGAAAGAATGAATATCTTCAATCAAACAAAGAATGAAGAGCCTAAATTTTTTTGGACATTAGAAAAGGTTGTTTGTGCCCAAAAAGAAGCCAAAGGCCATATAAATTTTCAGTCTTCAACTTTAGATAACAATGAACATCGTGAAAAAAAACAATTTTGTGAAGATGTCACTATGTCCCTTAAGATCCTTGAGGCCAAACACGCCATATCTTTGATAGGTGATTTCTCAGACTCCATGACACCTAGAGATGTCTCATCAGATCCGAGACCTCCATGTTGAAGCCCTCTATGAAATCCTCTCATGGTTTTCTGCATCTCCATTTGGTTCTCTTGTTTTCCTACTGTTTCCAAAGGTGTGAAATACTAGAGTCTTAGGCAGTGTAGGGCTGCTAAACGCTGTAGTTTGCAAACGATAGCTTATGGGACCAAACCAACTACACCAACATGTTAGGGTGGCTAGGTGAATGCTATTGGAGGATTTTTTTTGGTTCCCTACGCTCCCCATGCTTTCGGGTTACCTCATACGGGCGTAGTCCCTTAAGAGCCTAGAGGCCCAAACATGCCATATCTTTGACGGGTGATTTCTTAGACTCCGTAGCACCTAAAGACATCTTGTTATATCTGAGACCTCCACATCAGGAACCTCTAAGAAATCCTATGGTGGTTTTATCCATCTCCATTTGGCTCTCTCACTTTCCTATTGTTTGGAAACACATGAAATAGTGCAGTTTGAGTCAGTGTAGGGCTGCCATACGCTGTAGTTTGCAAACAGAAGCTCGTTGGACTGAACCAACTACGCCAACACATCGGGGTGGCTAGGTGAACACTATTGGAGGCTTCATTTTGGTTCCCTATGCTCCTCGTTCTTTCGGGCTACCTCATCCGGGCATAGTCCCTTAAGAGCCCTGAGGCCCAAACATGCCATATCTTCGACGGGTGATTTCTCAGACTCCATGGCACCTAGAGATGTCTCATCAAATCTGAGACTTCCATGTCAGGGCCCTATACGAAATCCTATCACGGTTTTATCCATATCCATTCAGTTCACTCGCTGTCCTATTGTTTGCACATGCACGAAATATTACAGTCTGAGTCAGTGTAGGGTTGTTAGATGCTGTAGTTTGGAAACAAAAGCTCATGGGACCAAACCAACTACACCAACACATTAGGGTGGCCAGGTGAATGTTAGTGGAGTCTTCATTTTGGTTCTGTATGCTCCCCATGCTTTTAGGCTACCTTGTCCAGGCGTAGTCCTTTAAGAGCCCTGAATGACTCGATTGGCTGAAGAATGAATTTGATAGGGGTATGTCTATGAACACATGAGATTTATCAATCACCTAGTAAATATTTCTTATTTAGTTCTGGATGGGAGTCAGCTGGCCTACGGCTTAGTGACCTTCCATTCTTTGATAATTTATGCTATGATAAACACATGGATGCTTTCAAAAGTGCCTTCAAAAGGATAGGGGTAGTCATTAATCCTAGTGAAGGGTGTGATGTGATTTCCAAATAACTTGAAATGGCTACAAATTTAAAGGTAATAACATGAATTGGACAGGATTAAACAATCAAGAATTATTGAGTGTCTGAATCAGAATGTCATTGCATCTAGAGACATTCTCAAGAATTGGAGTAATATATATGGAGAGACATTCTCAAAATATCAACAGATGAAAGGCATCAAATTGTGACGACTCTCGGGTGTTTTAACATGGGAGAAGACTATGAAGCATAGAAGAATGTAGTAAGTGCATAATAAGATAGGAACTAGTACAAAGAGACCATGAGCAAGAAGAAGCGTAAGTAAGATAAATACACATATACACATTGATAAGTTGAATGAATAATTACTTAGATTAGGTAACTCTTTATATACATACATTATATAAATATTGATTTTCAAAGTTTGATGCATATTATACATTGAAAATGCTAGTACATGTACATCACCAATAAATGAAAAAATAATCCATAATGTTTTAAATATTGTCAATTGCACATCATACTAGTTTCATGCGAAAATAATCTCAGAAATGTAAGGTCTCACACAAAATTATCAAGTTCCAAATAGTATTTTAATGTGCATAATAAATACAAAAATACCCTAATAGGTCATATACCATCAAGCTCAAATGTCATATAGGCGTACATACAATGTCATGCACATAGGCATACAAAAACAATGTCATGTAAGACATATATATTTCCTACTCATCAAAATCTATCCCTCTCTTGGCCTTGCTCGAAGAAGGCCCTCCCTTAGACGAAGATGGAGATCCCTAAGATGACTTTGGATCGTTCGAGCCCATGCTTCAAGTCCTCTTCCACTGAATACTCTCTTGTAGATGAGCCTATAAATGCAAACAATGTTTTTTTGTCAAAACTTAATTTATATATGTTTTCAACATGTATTTAAGACCATGCTAGAATGAAAGTATTTACATAAATACACAAACTTACCGCAAGTTATCGATCATGCCAAATTTTCATCTCACACTCAGATGAGTTATCGGGAGCTTCTGGAGTACAAACGGGGGTACGAAGATGATGAGATGGAGGAGTCCATGCCCTCAAAGTCAAAATAGAGGGGGTTAAAGTTCCCTATATACACATAAGATCAGAAAATCTAACATCAGAATTAGCGAAAATAGAACTAAGTACATGTATGTACATAATGAAAATATTTTAACTAATTTGATCAATATAGAAATATTGTTTTTACCCCGCCACGCCTGTGAATCAAATGAACACGGCTGCTACTTGTCGTAGGCAACTCCTGCATAAACAAAATGAAGGACATTATTAACATAATTTAATAATTCTACAATGAAAGACATTACTAAAATGTAATTTAACATAATATGAATTACATGAGAAATTTAACAAAATTTACGTGTTATTTGAATACCTCAATGAGTTGCTGCATAGATGAAATCACAGTGGCAACACCTTTATCTACTTTTCGCAAAGATGGTGGGGTGTCTAGTGAATTCAACATCTTTATCAAACATATATATCACGTGAGTTAGATGGAAATACAAAAACATACATATATTTGACTTCAAAACTAATATATATATATATATATATATATATATATATATATATATATATATATTTATACACACACACACACACATGTATGTGAAAATTTTACATAATTAACATTCTAAATTACCTCTGTGAATGTATGTGTATGCATGGTGCTCACCGCCTATGGTTGGGATGAAGATGCACCTCCCCCGCGTTGTAATATCAATGCATATGCATTTACAAATACAATTATTTCAAAAATTCAACATATATAAGTAAATCAAGTACTCCAAAATTTTTGTAACACACATAACAAAACATAAAAAATTTACCTACGAAGGTGATGCCGATGAATATAATCCAAATGTCTCACTCAAAAGGACATCTGACATAGTGACATTATCATGTGCACCCCTAGCATCAGGTGCACCAAAATCAGTACGCATGAAAGTATCATCCTCCTCGGGCCCCAAACATATGCTACCACATGACGAGCAAAGATGTGGCCTCATGCTATTACTCCCTAAGGGAATAATCTGTGTACCTCCACGAGAATTTGGCTCAAAAATCTCCCTCGTATGTCAAACAAGGGTCGTAGATAGCCCCTGAAATGCGTGGAGTGTATCAATCTCTACTGTCTCCTTCATTGCTTGATGGAAAATCTCAGGGTGAGAGGGATTCTATGCGAGGAATCTACCCTGCTGAATAGATGCACATTGTGCACCTGGTTGATCCTGTGCATATCCTTTTCCTCGGCCCTGGAAATCTCAGAAATCAAAATAATTTGGGATCTCATTGAGGATAAACTTGCAATAGAGTTTCCTCAGAAAGTATAGTGGCACCTCGTTGTTATTACAAGGTGGAAAATCAAACACCATCCACCATCGGTCCCAAAAATTATTTTTAATCAAATTATTATTGCACCAATGGACGAGAAACCATTTACATGACAACAAAACAGGAAAATTAGTCTGGGGGTCTGTGAATAAGGTGCATATGAGGTCTTTTGAAATTTCTTTTTTCTTTACATCCACATATGACAATTTGTTGGAATAATAAACCATACAACCCTCTCTGTAAGTTGCCCAATGATAAATTTTCCACATTTTCACGTCAATTTGAACAAGTAATGCCTCCAATGTGTTTGCAAGAGAGGCGCGGTGGGGGTTTGTAGATTGTGAATCCCTCATTGTTTTGATTAAATCCTCAATTTCAATTTTGTTTTCAACTTTGTGGGTTACTAAATCTTCTTGACTACCCGGGGGATGTTGAGCAATTGTGGGAGTGTCGAGAGGGATGATAGGAATAACAAGGGTTGGTTGTGGTTGATTCCCTCGACCTCTAACTGTAACAATAAAAAATATGTATTCAATTCAAATTTTAATCTAAAATTATCATATTTCAATGCAATTTTGAGAAAAGAATTATGCTTACCTCTTCTCCATGGTGCTATCATTGATTCAGATCTTCCTGGCAATCCATAAATGATCCTATGAGCTTGAGATCCTGTTGAATGAAAAAAAACAAGGGCACGGTTAAGATCTGAAACTCGTGTTTGAGGGAGATAAAATGATATAGGATCGAGCCTCTTTTTTTTTTGTTTATAGTAGGCATAATGCATACGCATTATGTAACGCATACGCGTTATGCTTCAGTAAATCCCAAGCCTGACAATTGAAAATGTGATTGTGTTATAATAGAACGCGTATGTGTTTTGCTTTTTTCGGATTCTTGTCCACTTTTTTGGCCCCCCAACTTAGTGCACTTACCCATTATGGTCACATAGCTTTGTATTTTTATGATTCCCTCATTTGAATTTCGTAATTGACAACTAAAAGGTCGACCCATAAGAAAACAAGATGCCCAAAATATTAAAGAAGCCCTAAAGAGGTGAGTAAGATACAAAGAGGTTGGGGGCGCCCAAAGGGGACGAGGGTGCCTGAGTGCTAGCATCCTAGCTGGGAATTGGTGTCCAGAGTCAATAAATATAAGATTGGGTTGTGGGGTGTCCAAGACCAAAGAGAAAACAAGAAATACATAAAAGAGGCCAAAGATATATGTCAATTGCTAGTTTTCTCACTTAGGAATCATATGAATAGTAGCATGTGATTAGAACCTATAAATGTACCTAAGTGCATGATTTTGTGTCTACAATAATGTTAATCTAATAATTCCAAAACACTAAAATTTGTTCATATGAAAGTAACATTAAATTATATATAACCTTACATGTGTTTGATGATCAACGTTGTTACTAACATCATTTTTTGTAATCCAAATAGGCGTGCCAAGAGTTCCCAATTTGTCCCAATCGGATATCATGTATGGTATATTTAGTTTTATGAAGCAACCTTCCTATAACACCCATGTTATGATTCATCCAAATTAAGGGTTTTTTTTTTTTAAAATAAACCCCTTATGTATAATTAATGCCTTCAATGGTTTCAAATTGCAGCTAATCAATACAAAATAATTAAATGTTTATAATCCATTTGATAAAAAATGATAACCATGTACCGTTATAAGGGTCTAGTAGATCATCCTGATATCCCTTAAATCACTCTAACTGAGTGTGTATACTCAGTATAATTTTGGTTAAAATTTTTACAGGTTATGAGAACTATGTACATCTCCTTCAGTGTCTACCTGGAAAATATTCAAGCTGCATTTACATTCGGTATTTGACACAATGACATTAGGGGAATGGTGAACATACAATGTAATCAAATAGTTACACTACTTTGGCCAAAGATTCAAGCATTGCATTGCAAGCTTAGTTTCTGTGACCACACACATGTCAATAGAATTTTTCGTCCATCACCGCACAACCATCTCTACACAGTTTATTGGATCTAGATTTCATTATTTAAGAAATAAAGTTTTAGTTTTGAAGAAGTAGATTTCATGACTCACCTTACCAATCGAAAGGATCCTATCAGTTCCACCTTAGGATCATTATGGGAAAGATAGTGACCATGTAATTGGATTTTCATCATTCCGTCCTCATTATCCTTCCCATAGCCATCCTAAGTTGGCATCGGGTAAGATACTATCAAGAAGGACGATGGGACATAATCAGCTACACTTCATATACACTTTAAGTATATCCTTGATAAATGAAGTATCTAAGTTCTTAGTTACGACACGTTATAATGTGTTGATATATGATATTAGTTTCACAAAAGAGGGTTATAGTAACTCAATGAGTTATTATCTTTCGTTGATTCCTCTGATTGAACTAACCCAACCTAGTGTTTTTTGTTAGGTAAATGTTTACTAATCATGTTCTGCATATTGAGTTATTCCATCATATTTCTTGTTAAGGATAGTCCTTAATCTCTTAATTTCCTTAATTGTCATGATTAATTCATATAATTTCGTAAAGTACAAAGATAACTTTACTTTGTTTTTGTTATATTGTTATCCTTATTGTTCTATGTGTCTTCACTCAACATTTTTGATCACTTCAATCGAATCAATGAAATCAACATTCAATATATATAATAAGAATAGTTAGAATTAATAATCGCCAACTATATAAACAACATATATTTATTTAAATATCCAACCAAGATAAGCCATAAACTAGTCAAATCATATATTTAGATTAAATAAGGATAATCCTTTATTTTCATTAATAATGATATAAAAATCATCAAAATAATACATTAGGCAAAATTCTCTTACAACATGCGAATACATTTCATTTGATAATTACAACAATCCTCTTCGGATTATACAAACATATGATGTAAATCAATCAAAACCATCCAAATAGTCACTTAAAGAGTGTCATTCCTTCATGAAAACTATAGGAGATAGAACATGTATATATGGGTCAGTTTAAAGAACTGACATGAGTTCACAAACTCATATTCTATGTTGTAATCAAAATGAAATAAAATAATAAGTTATGGTCATACTTATCTGAAAGCAATAAACTTCCTAGTTTATAATAAGATAACTATCTCATTTGCTGACAATAATGACACTTCCTAATTATATGTAAACATTATTGTTCACTGTCCCAATTACAATCGACTTAATAAAGCTTTAACACAATCATCTAATCCCAAAAAAGAGGAAAGAGTTTATTTATAATACCATTTAAATCAACTTGTTTTCCCATTACTAAATAAATAATAAAAGAAGAGGATATATATTGAATCTGATAAGTTATACTAATCACAACATTCAATGCAACAACATCCACATTTCTATATGTCTTATCTACTTTCTTATAATCAGATTAATAAAAGTTTTACAATATGTTTACTTCTTGACGAGACTCAATTAGTCAACTTAGTGCCCATAATTCCCTTTTTCACAACAATTAAACAATAACCATTTAAAACATAAATTTTAAAGGATAAATAAACAAGTGTATCTTAGCTCATATACTCACATCAAGTTGTAGAAGTAATTTTCATCATTTAAAATTCTACATATTCATTCCTAGATTAATTTTATAACCCAATTCGAATACGAATTTCACATAACAAGTCAAAGATAGAAATCATACAGAATCCTCATAAACTTTCTAATCACTTCAGGTTATTTTTTAGTTCCCTCATACTAATAAGAAGCAATCATGTATCAAAAGAGTTAAAGAAAACCATGCTCGTTACAGGATATATAAGTGATAATAGCTAAGAATCCAAAAGAGGTATTTCCATACTTAATATCAATGAACCAAAACATTTCTAATTCCATAATCATAATGAAAACCATAGAAATACATTTTCTATGAGAGAGGAAGAGAGATTTATAACGATCATGCTCTCAATGAGATTAATAAACCACAATAACAATAAAGCTTGTAAATGAGTTGTAACAATCTAACTCAAGAAAACTCTATTTGGGCTATGATTATCTTTTCATTTTAACCAAATCAATTAAAGTCCTAAAATGCATTTCACACCAAGTTACTAATGAATAGCCAGTTCGGAAATGCTCAAAGAAAGAGTGAAATATGTCGTTTCATGTTAGAGAGAACATTATATCAGTTAATACAAAAAGCTCTAAAGTAGCTAAGTGGTTCTCACATAACCAAACAAGGATTTAAAAACTAACAAAAAAAAACAACACGACTCATAGAGAGACATTCAAAAATACGAATTAAAAACCACCAAAATGACGAGTTTGAAAAGAGCTAAAAAACAACCAAAATGACAAGATCACAAGGAGTTGTATAAAAATTCAATATTTAACCATACAAATTATTCCAAACCGAACCATATCTCAGATACAAAACAAACCTAGATGTATTGAATTCATGAACTTTCAAATAATCATTTACCTAGTTCATAGTCATTTCTTGCTCCTTTATTTTCCAAATTTCACAGTCAAAACCCCAAAGAAACGTATTGAAAAGAAGATAACAGTAGAGATCCTAAATGATTTGTTTAAAATAATCATATTTGCATTCAATATTTCTAGATTTCAAACAAAAGAACAAACCCATAATGCATTCAACTATTTCTCATTTAAAAACTAGATTTTAAGCTAAGGCATTCAAATTTCTAGTTTTAAAATCAAATATAAGAAACCATCAACATATTCATTATTTTATGTTAAAAACAACAAGGTATGCGAGTGAGAAAACCCATTATGTGTTTCCTTTCCTTCCCACTTCCTTGAAATTTTCCTGTAATTCGAATGCTCCCAAAAACCACAAAAAATAACTTTCCAACTAGTGATTTAAATAAAAATACACCACAAAAAAATCTAAATTTGCATGCACAGACCAAAAACGGATTTCCAAAAATATCTCCTCCAAATAATCCATGCAGAGTTTCCCAACAAGACCAAACAAAACCAAATAAATGCAACAATGCAAATGGGAGGGAGATTGAATGCATGGTTATCTTCTCGGGGAAGCTACCAGTTCCCAAGGAACCAAATTCATTAATTTCCTTCCTTACTGTCAGTGCCACATAATGGCTATCTCAAATAAACCATAAACCTTGCATGCCACGAATCTAATTTACCAAATTTTATGCCATATGGTCCATGACCAATATCTAACACATATCAACCAAACAATGAAAATGTTCTATGCTACGTGGTCTATGACTAACATTTAACTAACATTAAACAATATCAATGCTAAGTGGTCGATGACCAACCTTAATCCAAACATTAAACAGTGGTCCAAAGACCCAGTCTAAGCCAATTAAACCTTAAAAAAATGCAAACCAAAAGGTGGTCATCGAATAAATAAAGCTTTCACACATTATAAATATATGTATATTTATATGTGTGTGTGTGTGTGTACTAGTTGATGGTCATAATGAATCTGATATATTTTTAATTAATTATATCATCTACTTATGTTATCAATATCAAATTATAACTTAGTTACAATTTACCATGCTCTCGACGAACATCAACATGAATTGATTAACCATCAACCCCATTAGCTAGCTGCGTTGAAATAACATTATGAACCCATCAAGTTCGGCGTATTACATACTTCCCCTCTTAAAATAATAATAATCCTAACGATTTAAACTTAAACATTATCAATAAAATATCTATCGAAAACAATTAGGACATCAACGTAAAAAGAAAACAATTCATATTTTCATACAAATTAAAAATTTTCATGATTTTAGTCAATAATACGTCATAAAACTTGGTTGTAATCAAACTTATAATAGCAAGTTATTTCCAGATAGTCAACATTATGGCTTAAATTGTCATTACAATCATCATAAGTATCAAATAGTATATCATGAATTCATAATAAATAATCAAAAGAACTATTTGGTTCATTGAAATAGAAATGAAAATGTAGTTTTAATTTCATCCATGTTCTCCCAAGTTGCGTTGTCCTCATAATATTGGTCTCATTGGACCTTACATTGAGAAGTTTTATGATTTCTAAGATGTAACCTATGAGTTTCCAACACTCTTATTGATTCAACCATGACGATTATTGGGACCTGAACCTGTAATGAGTTCCAATTTATGACATGTGTTATATCAAAAACATACTTTTTAAGAAAAGAAATATGAAAAGAATCATGCATTCTAGACAATGTGGGAGGTAATGCTAATTTGTAGGACACCAAACTTATAACTTCAAGGATTTCAAAAGGTCCCACATATTTATGTGATAATTTGGAAGATTTTCCAAATGAAATAGACCTAATTTTGGGTTTAACCCTAAAAAATAATGTCTCCTTGCTCAATTTTTTTTATCAATTCTTTATAAATCAGCATAGCTTTTCTTCATGTTGACTGCTTCTTTCAATCGCTCATGAATGAGCTTTACATGCTTTTTTTTTTCCATCAACATGTCCAAGCCCAATACCCCTCTATCCTCTATTTTATCCCAACTAATAGGAGTTCTACAATTTCTCCCATACAATGCTTCAAATGGAAATATTTTTAGCGAAGAATGGTAAGTGTTATTATAGGAAAATTCAACCAATGATAGATATTTCTCCCATTTGTATTGTTGATCCATGCAATACAATCTGATCATATCTTCCATAACCTTTAGTTTTCTACTCTCATTTTGAAGAACTATTCCTCCCAAAACTTCACCTGATGCATTAGCTACCATGGTAAAGCTTCCATTGGGATCCAAAACCTTAAATGTAGGTGTTGTTATAAGTTTTTATTTCAGCATTTTAAATGCATTTTAACATTTATCAGTCCACAAAAAATATTTATCCTTTTTCTGTAATGAAGTTATTGGTCCAACCACTCTTGAGAAATATTTTATGAATTTTTTGTAGTAACCAACCAGCCCCATAAATATTTTTACTTCATGTACGTTTTAAGGTGTTGGCCATTCAATTATAGCCTTGATTTTCGATGGGTCAACTAAAATCCAATCTATGTTTATAATGTGGCCTATGTATTGTACTTCATTATGATAAAAGAACATTTCGAAATCTTACCATAAAGTTTCTTTTTTCTCAACACTTCTAACACTATTCTCAAGTTTTCATTATGTTCCTCTATATTCTTTTAATAAATCAGAATATCATCAAGAAAAACTAAAACAAACTTATCTAAGCATTCTTGAAAAATATTATTCATAAGATTCATAAATGAAGCAGGTGCATTAGTGATTCCAAATGGTAAAAAATAAAATTCATAATGCCCATATCTTATTCTGAATGATGTTTTATGAATGTCTTCATCATTTATCCTTAGTTGATGATAACTAGATTGTAAATTGATCTTTGAATAAATAGATATACATCTCATTTGGTCGAAGAGGTCATCGATCCTTGGTAAAGGATATCTATTCTTTATTATTGCTTTGTTAAACATGCAATAATCGATGCATAGTATTAACGTTTCATCTTTTTTTAACGAAAATGATTGGTGCTCCCAAGGAGACACACAAGGTATTACTAAACCTTTTGAAAAAAGTTCATGTAGTTGTTCTTTCAGTTCTACTAACTCTGTTTTTCAAGGTTCTTTCGATATAGGTCTAGTTCCAGGTTTGATGTCAATGGTAAAGTCAAATTATCTTTTAGGAGGAAGTCCAGGTAATTCCTTTGGAAATACATCCTTAAATTCTTGTAAAATCAGAAAATCTTCCAAGAAAGTCTTACCTTCCTCACAAAAAAAAAGTGACTACATACAACATGCAACGTTTGTTTTTAGCTTTCTTAAGCTGCATTCTAGAGATTTGTATAACTTCAAAATATCTCTTAATGTTAGCTATTTTCTACATGTCATCAATACATTCTATTCATTTTTAAAATAGTCCAGTATTGCATTATGTTTGGAAAACCAATTTACTCCTATTCTAATGTCATTGGACCTTAAAGGAGTCACACAGAGGTCAAGTTGAGTGGTAAAGCTAGGTAATTCCAATGTTGCGTCAAATAGGAATTGGTCTAACATATGAATAACATTTTTCCCATATCATACAGTCCATGTATTTTCCATATATTCAACTTTCGTAGATAGTTTTCCAACTAACTTACTTGTAATAAAGCACTTGGTTGCACCGGTGTCAAACAAAATAGTAACTGGAAATACATAAAGCTTACCTGACACCTCTATAGGGGTAGCCTATTTCTCAACTTGGTGGTTGCCCACTACAACACGAATCCTTTGTTGTTTATTTTTTCCCTAATTTCTTTGGGGATAATTATTTGCATAGTGGTCACCACTGCACTTAAAACACCCAGCAACAATCCCTTTTTCTCAAATTTATTTTCACCAACAGCAACACTATTCTACTTATTTTCCCTTGTATTTGTAGTAGGTTTTGTTGTTATATTTTTCCTGAGAGCCCTCAACTTACTACCCTCTTTCTTCCACCATGTTTTTCTAGGAGCTAATGGTGCATGTAAGCTAATGCTTTTCTTACGTTTCTCATCTCTAAAGGCTGAAATTGCTTACAACGTATGTTATTTCCCTATGAATTTTTTGAACACTACTTCCATAATAGGTGGCCCATGAATGTCTACTTCACCCCCTATATTTGAATTTAACCCCATGATAAACTTACTAATTCTAAAATTTTCATCCTTTTGGTATTGAGGCACATATTTTATAAATGTAGTGAAACGTTCCCAATACTCTACCACACTTAGTTTACCCTGAGTTAAATTCTAAAACTCATACATTTTCCGGTCAAAGTACAACTGAGGCAACCAATGTTTTTTTAATCATTAAATGCTTTTGATCGAAGCTATGAACCAAAGGGTTGATAGTATATTACAACCAATGTCTCACCCATTACAACCAATGTCCTGAGACCAGATATTACAATTAATCCAAACATAACCAATGGTGATGCAACACCCTCCACCAACGATAAAACACCCTGAAGGGATTTCACCCAATAGGATTTGAACCCGGGTGGATCCGAACACAACCGTCCATCTTAACCGATTCACCCAAATCCCATTGGTGTTGAGGCAACCAATGTTGATGAAAGTAAAATTTGAAATTTTCTCATGTGATGGAGGCAGTACCAACTCTTGACTCAATATTTCAGTTATCCCACCAACAGGATGCCTCATTAGAGAGATGGAAAGCACCCAAAATTATTGTAGCTTCTTCGGAAAAGTCCCTTATTTCAAAATATTTTTCCATTTCACTTAACCAATTCTTAGCTCCATCCCCCAAATTTATTCTATCAAATTTGGGTGGGGTGGGCTGATCTGTTTAATATCCCTTGATAATTCAACAACCAAGCGAGCTCTTTTATTCCTTTATTTTTTTTTCAACATTAGGCTAGAAAGGTTGTTCTTCCCCTCAATGTTCACGTTGTTCTACCTCAGGTTCTTCCTCTTTACTCTCACCCATAACTTGCTTCTCCAAGGTAGCTATTTGGTTTCAGGTGTGCTGAAGGACTGCTAGGATTTCATCTAATTTTGAGTTGTTGAACCTTCAAAATTTGTTGAACTTGTTCCAGCCTCATTGTTTGCACTTCTCTTAACCATCGTATCCTGTTAATAAGAGGATCAGATGTTTGTTATCGTTATGATCCCATTAATTCCAAGAGATGATAAATATTTAGTTCTGATACCAAACGGTAACACCCATGTTATGATTCATCCGAGTTAAGGGAATAATTTTAAAACAAAACCCTTAAGTACAATTAATTCCTTCAATGATTTTAGCTTGTAGCTAATTAATCCAACATAATTAAATGTTTACAATCCATATGATAAAAAATTATAACCATGTGAAGATGTAAGGGTCTACTAGATCATATTAATCTCCCTTAAATCACTCTAACCAAGTGTCTATACTCTTTATACTTTTGGTTAAACCTTTAACAAGTTATGAGAACTATGTGCATCTCCTAAGTGTCTACCTAGAAAACATACTAAATTTATTCCATTTGGTATCTGAAAAAATACTTTACGGGAATGGAGAAAAAACAATGTAATCAACTAGTTACATTAATTTGGCCAAAGAAGTGTTGCATTGAAATATTAGTTTCATGACTATACACAAGTAAAAAAAACTTTTCTTCCATCACCGCACAACCATCTCTACACATTAATCTGGATTTCATTTCATTATTTAAGAAATTAAGTTTTAGTTTTGAAGAAGTAGAGTCCATGAATCACCTTACAAATTGGAAGTATGCTATTAGTACAACCATAGGATCCCTATGGGAAATATAGTGACCATGTAACGATTTTCATCATTATGTCCTCACTACTCTTCCCATAGCCATCCTAAGTTGGCATGGGTAGAATACTATTGAGAAGACAATGTGATATAACACCTACACTTCATATACACTTTAAGATATCCTTGATAAATGAAGTAACTAAGTTCTTTGTTACAACATGTTATAATGTTTTGATACACAATATTGATTCTCGAAAGAGGGTTATAGTAACTCAACAAGTTACTATCTTTCATTAGTCCCTCTTATCAAGCTAACACAATGTAGTGTTTGTCATTAAGAAAAGATTTACTAATCATGTTCTGCATTGAATTGTTCCATCACATCTCTCGTTAAGGATAGTCCTTAATCTCTTAAGTTCATTAATTTTTATGATTAGTTCATATAATTATGTAAGGTACAATGATAACTTAAATTTTTTATATATATTTGTATTCTTATTGTTCTATGTGTTGTCATTCAACATTTGTTATCACTTTAATTGAATCAATGAAATCAACATTCAATATATATATATAAGAATAGTAGAATCAATAATAGTCATCTCTATAAACAACAAATATTTATTTAAATTTCCAACAAGATAAGCCATAAATAAGCCAAATTATTTATTCAGATTAAATAAGGATAATCCTTTATTTTCATTAATAATGATATACAAATCATTTAAATAACACATTAGGAAAAATTCCCTTACAACACATGAAGACATTTCATTCAGGGTTATCAAATAATTACAACAATCCTCTTTGGATTATACAAATAACATATGACTTAAATCAGTCATAAAAATCCAAACAGTCACTTCAAGAGTTTCATCCTTTCCTACAAATTGTAGGAGAGAGAAAATGTATGTATGGGTCAGTTCAAAAAACTGGCATGAGTTTGCAAATTCATATTCCATTTTGTAATGAAAATGAAATAATAGAATAAGTTATGGTCATGCTTAGTTGAAAGAAAGAAAATTTCTAGTTTATAATAAAATAACTATCTCATTTCTAGTTTATAAAATGACACTTTTTGATTATATGTAAACATTATCGTTCGTTGTCCTGATTAGAATCGGCTTAATAAAAATTTAACACAATCATCTAATCCTAGAAAGAGAACACATTTATTTAGAACAATATTAAAATCAACTTGTTTTCTTATCACTAAATAAGAAATTAAAGAAGAGGAAATCTACTAAAGCTACTAAGTTATACTAACCCACAATCAATGCAACATCATCAATATTTCTATGTCTTATCTACTTTCTTATAATCATATCAACAAAAAATTTACAACATTTTTCTTACAAAAAATCAATTTAACCTAGTTCCCATAATTCCATTTTTCACAACAATTAAACATAACCATTATAACCATTTAAAACATAAATCCCAAAGGATAAGTAAACAAGTGCATGTTAGCTCATATACTCACATCAAGCTATAGAAGTAATTTTCATCATTTTAAATTCTACATATTCATTCCTAGATTTATTTTATAACCCAATTTGAATACAAATTTCACATAAAAATTATAGAGAATCCTCATAAACCTTCTAATCACTTCATGTTATTTTCCAGTTCCCTTACACTAATAAGAATCAATCATGTATCAAAAGAGTTAAAGACATCCGTGCTCGTTATGGGCTATACAAGTGATAATAGCTAAGAATAAAAAATAGATGTTTCCATACTTATTATCAATGAACCAAAATGTTTATAATTGCATAATCATAATGAAACCCATAGACAAACATTTTTTGAGAGAGAGGAAGAGAGATTCATAAAAAACAAGCTCTCAGTGAGCTTAATAAAACATAATAGCAATAAAGCTCGTAAATGAGTTATAACTATCTAACTCAACAAATCTCTATTTGGGATATGATTATCTTTTCATTTTGACCCTATCAATTTAAGTCCCAAAACATATTTCACATCAAGTTCCTAATGAATACTCAATTTGAATATGCTCAAGGTGAGACTGAAATCAGTTCATTCACGTTAGAGAGAACCTTATATCAGTTAATACAACAAGTTCACAAGCAACTAAGTCGTATTCACATAACCAAAGGAGGGTTTAAATACTTACCAATAAAAAAACACGTCTCATAGAGAGATTTAAAAAATAGAATGAGTTAAAAACCACTAAAATGGTGAGATCAAAATGAGCTGAAAACAACCAAAATGATAAAATCACAAGGATTTGTATAAAACTTCAATCTTTAACCATACACATTATTCCAAACTAAACCAGATCTCAAATACAAAAAAAAACCCATATGTATTTAATTCATGAACTCTCAAATAATCATTTCCCCAATTCGTAGTCATTTATTCCTTCTTTATTTTCCAAAATTCGCAGTCAAAACCCCAAAGAAACATATTGAAAGAAAGATAACAACAAAGCTCCTAAATGAGATTTTAAAAAAAATCATATTTGCATTCAATAATTCCATATTTCAAACAAAAGGACAAACCTAGAATGCATCGAGTATTTCTCATTTAAAAACCAAATTTCAAGTTAAGGCATTTGTATTTATAGTTTTAAAATAAAATATAAGAAACCATCATGTATTCCTTATTTCATGTTAAAAACAACAAGGTATGTGAGTGAGAAAACCCATGCATGTTTTTCCTTTCCTTCCCAATTCCTTGCAATCTGTTTGTAATTCAAATGCTCCCAAAACCCCCCAAAAACCTTTCCAGCAAGTGATCTAAATACAAATACGTCATTAAAAACAACTTCCAAATTTACATACCCAGACCAAAAACAAATTTCCAAAAAAATCTCCTCTAAAATCTCCATGCAAATTTTCCCAGGAAGACCAAAAAACTCAAATGATTGCAATAATGCGAATGAGAGGGAGAGTGAATGCATGCTTAGCTTCTCAGGGAAGTTACCGGTTCCCAAGGAGCCAAATTCATTAATTGTCTTCCTTACTATTAGTGCCACGTCATGGCTATCTTAACTAAACCATAAACCTTGCATGCCACAAATCTAATTTACCAATGTTTATGCCATATGGTCCATGACCAACATTTAACCAACATTAAACAATATCAATGCCAAGTGGTTGATGACCAACCTTAATCCAAAATTAAATGGTGGTCCGAAGACCCATTCCAAGCCAATTAAACCTTATAACAATGCAAACCAAAAGTTGGTCATCGAATAACTAAAGCTTTCACATATTATAAATAATGTATATGTATACATATTTATAGACATATATATGTTTACATGCATGCATACATGTATGTATGTATGTATGTATGTATGTATGTATGTACGTATGTAACATGTATGTATGTATGTATATTTATATATATGTTTAATTATTAAATATTATTACTAGCAGATGGTCATAGTGAATCTAATACATTTTTAATTAATTATATCTAATTACATTATCGATATCAAATTGTCACTTAGTCGCAATTTACCATGCTCTCGAAAAACATCAACATGATTTGATTAACCATCAACCACATTAGCTACCCACATTGAAACGACATTATGAACGCATCAAGTTTGGGGTATTACACTTCCAATCTAATTCCTTCCAAAACTCGTCCAAAGTTTTTGATCTTCAGGAGCATTCTAATGTATAAATCCACATTAGATTTAGGGTCATGGTTGGTCTCGATGACATTATACTCATTCAAGAACATGGGTGTCTACAGATTGAGCTTTTGGGCCTCCAGATAGAACCCCATTGAAAGCATTGGGGCCAAGTCTATCCTAAAAAAATGAGTGATGTAATATCTCATTGTTCACATCCCAATCACCTATGCATGTCTAACAAATTTTCAAAGATTGAGTTCAATTCTTACATTCGTTCTTTTTGCAAAAATCAAATTGAACTTAAAAACAAAACAAATCCATATTTATCAAATCATTAAACTAAAAATTTAATTTTTTTTATTTCTAATCTTTACTTGCCACACCCAACACCATCTACACCTACCCAACACCATCCGCTACACCACCCAACACCGTTTGCTTCCCTTCCTAACATCATTTTCTGCCCTCCCTTTGTCAAATGTTCATCCATAACACTAAATAAGCCCAACAAATTGGGTTTATAAAAATCAGCTATGTTATGGCCATAAACTATGTAGGACCACGTTAGCTTGCCTAGGATATAGCCATAAATGCATCCCTTATAGGTGTCTCTAAGTAGGCCATATATTTGTTCATTTACCCTCTTCTTCCTTTCATACAAAAGAGGCTTTTCACTTTAGGTTATAGCCACAACTTATGCAATTCCTACCACTTGTCATGCATCCCTTATATATGTCTTTGAGTGGGCCATATGATTGTGCCTTTTACCCTCTTCTCCCTTACATACAAAAGAAGCTTTTCACTTTCTCTATCTAATCATAAGAGAGCACTATAACTTCTATACCTTATCTTATCTAAATTATGCATATATGATTGTGTAATCATAAAAAAATATTGATGCCAAATTTGTAATCTTTTTTACACTTCCAACATACACAAATATCGAAATGGAAAATAATTTAGACACCTAAAAAATACCCCTAAAAATTTACTAATCGCTAAATTGCATATTTCTAAAAGACTTGTTTACTTGTCAATTATTGGTCCAAACTAGAAACTATTATTCAGATCTTTGCCCTATTTCCCCCTTTCTTCACTCTCTAAGTTCCTCTTCTCCATCTTCCATTTCTCTCTTTTCATGATTACATCCACATTCCTAATATGTTTTTGGTTTAATATGTTGTTGTTACTTGTATTTGGCTTACATTTTAATTTCGCCCACAAATAATTAAATTTACATATATTATTGAATATTTATAAGTTATTGAAAGAATCAATTATTGAGCATTTCTAAAACTATTAAAAAAATATTAAAGAAACATTATGCTCATGAGCATACTAACAATTTATAACAATTATTGGAGTGTCATTTATATTTTTTACTTATTTTATTTTGAAAAATGTCTACGGTCAATGCAATATTTTTGGGCTCTCTTCATTAGTTAAACAAACATTTTGATCACTTCCTAACTTTACTTTTTTATTTTTTTATTTTTTTTTGCCAATACAATTTTTTTTTTGGGTTCTTTCCATTTTATTAAACAACCTTTTGATTACTTTATAAATCGAATTGTTTTGAATTTGGAAAATTAATTAGATCATTACTATTTTATTACATATAGTCCAAATAGACAATTTTTATTATTTTAATTTTATAAAATTATTTTATTATTTTATGTTTGATTAAATATTTTAAATCACATTTGTATTGCAATTTAATTGAAATTTATTTATTTTATAAAATATATATATTAAAAATGTTTTAATTTTATTTTTACTATGATAAAAAATAATTAATATCTAAAATTTAATAAAAATAAATTATGATAAAACACTGATCATGTAAAATTGAATATTAAATTAAATATCAATAATTACGTTTTAACAATAAATATAACACAACATCAAACATTTAAGATTGAATATTAAATTAATTTCCAATCCTCAAGTTTTAAAAATTAATACTAAATTATTATATACAAAGAATTCTTATTCCTTCTATTATTATCATTCGTTTTATTATTATGATAAATTTATGATGTACTTCTCAAACCTTTACAAAGTCAGTAGAATTGATCTGTTATACACCTGAATCTTAAGTTGATATGTTTTCTTATTAAAAAACTCCATTGATTTCAACTAAATTAATGTAGGGCGGGAATGCATTATCAAAACTTTTTAATGGATAACTTATAACAAGAAGGTAACATAACTGGACACAACAATAAAGAAGCATCATTATGATTTGAGGAGGCTATCTTTCAATCCTAAATCTGAATATGTATGTGTTCAACTTCCTCAGTGACAGAGATAGTTTTGGTAACATTTTTCCCTTTAAAAGTGGCTGAAAAGTCGTAGTCTCCAAAGAATCCATTGAATTTGAAGGAGCCATTTGCATCAGTGATGCCTTGCACATTAGTTGTCCATTCCTTCAATATTTTGTCCACTGTGTCTCCTGCTGGCAAATTCTTCATGTTGTTATCTGTCAAACACATATTGTAACATCCATTTGGATGAAAAGCAGTCCACATTAATATTCCATTCACTGCTGGATGAGAAAACCCTTCTCTCAATATCTCTTCCAAATAGTTAGCCTGCAACGTACAAACATATGTGATAGATAAGATCTTTCTCTTACATAAAAGAAGTTATTTCTAGTTGAAAATTTAACTTACAAACATATGCAATAAGATCTTTCTCTTACATTAAAAAAGTTATTTCTACTTTAAAAATTAACTTACAAACATATGTGTAAGTTATTTCTACTTTAAAAATTAACTTACAAACATATGTAACAAACATATATAATAAATAAACTCTTCGAAAACAAACTTATGAATTCCACTCTTCAAAAACAAACCTATCAATTCTAAAACACCAAAACCAAACCTATCAATTCTAAACCTATCAATTCTAAAACACCAAAAAATGTTCATTTGAAAGTACCATCAATCATAATTTCTAGTTAAGAAATTAACTTACAAACATATGTAATAAATAAAACTTTCAAAAACAAACCTATCAATTCTATAGTTACCTAAAAACATAAAAACTAATATTTCAATATTTTAACTTTTTTCAATGACATTTAGGAATTTAAATTGTATTTAATGTGTTTTAGGTACTTTCAAGATTAAAATTTGATATTCTTGGTAATAATAACATCTTTTGGAAAAGTAAAAATATCAAAAAACTTTTGAAAAATTTAAAAAAAATTACGACATCACCAAAATCTAGAGGATGCATCCCCCATAACACTCATCAATTCCAACTCTTTAAAGACAAACCTATCGATACCAAAACACCAAAAATAGTTCATCAGAAAATACCATTAAAATTATTTAGAACCTTACCTGTGTTTGCTGATCGAAATTGCTGCTAACATCAACTTCTGTGAGAAAAATGGGCATGCCAAGAGTGCCCAATTTGTCCAAAACGGCTCTCATGTATGGTATATTTGGTGTGCTGAAGTGGCCTTCCAATCCAATCCCTTCCAGAACTCGTCCAGAGCTTTTGATCTTCAGGAGCAGTCGAATGTATAAATCAACTGTAGATTTAGGGTCCTGGTTGGTCTCGATGACATTATACTCATTCACAAACATGGGTGTCCGCGGATCGAGCTTCTGAGCCTCCAGATAGAAGTCATTGGAAGCATTGGGGCCGAGTCTATCCTCAAAAAATGAATGATGCAGCATCTCATTATTCACATCCCAATTGATAAACCTGCCTGCATACCTGCCCACCACAGACCCAAGTCTCTTATTCACTGCTTTCTGCAATTCCTGCTTGTCCAGTTGTTTTACCCAGGCAGGGACGTAATTTTCATCATCCCAGAAAATATTGTGCCCCCTAACAGCAATCTTATTTGCCTTGCACCAGGCTAACATTTGGTCTGGAACACTGTAGTCGACCTTCCCCCGCTGGGGCTCCGTGGAATACCATTTTAGCTCATTCTCAAATACAGCAACGTTGAATCTCTTCACAAACCAATCCTGTTATGGATGCATTTATCCAACACAATTTAACAAATTGTAAAATCAGGTGTTATACTTAATTGAAGTAGAAAATGTACACAGTAATTGAAGATCAATGAAGAAAGGAATAGTGTATCGGATTAGGGGTTTAAAATTGTGCTTAATTGAAGAGTTTTTGGTATGTAAACCAATGGAGAAAGGAATAGTCTATGGGATCTGGCCGGGTTTAAAATTTGACGGTCATGTTTTTTTCCTAATAATTTTGATAATAAATATTTAAATTTTTGAAATAATAATTATTTAAATATATAACAGTTTTGTAAGTATATATATTTTTTGATAGTGTATCAATAATATTCTTTTATATTTTTGAAAGGCATTATTAAAAAGTATGGTCACATATAGATTGTTTGACAGGTATAAATAACTGTCAAAATTAATTTCATGCATATTTTATTTTAACATCTTTTTATTATTTAAAAATAAACTTCACTATAATATTAAAATGGTAGTATTTAATGAATAAGAATGAAAGCCCTTTTTTATATAAATGGTTTTGTTAGCAATTTTTTGAAAAAAAAATATAAAATAATGAAAAATCTAATAAAGGGAAAGAAAAAAAAATTGCATTTGATTTTATTATCCTATAATCTATCTTGTACAATCTAAATATCTGTATAAACAATTTTCCAAAATACAGTGAAATGACTAATTAAATTAATTGAATACAATGTCTATTCTTACTTAAAAAAAAATATTAATAAGAGTTTGATAGTAAAAAATAACACATTATATTGTTATTGAAAAAATAACAACTTAATGTAATGTATTGTTATATAACTTTTCAGGTTTAATCAATCACTATTTTAAAAAGATTATTCTATCTCACGCCAACTCTAGCTGGTATGAAATAGACTCATCTTATAATCTTCTTAAGAACAAAATACTCATATAAATAATCTCTTAAAAGAAGTGATTAACTAAACTTAAAAAAATTATATAAAAAATATTTTATTGAAAATTGCAAATTTCTACCTATATTGTGTTTTAAAAATACCATTTAAGAATTCAAATTTTTCAATAAATCATCAAAAATTCTAACATGTTAAAAAATATGATAAATAAATTAAATATGTTTTAAAAATTATTTATCAATCAATGTAGCAAACATATTCATAGTACCCAATAAACCATTAATAACCTGATATGGTTGGTTTCCAAGAATGTTCTGAGCTATTGCAGAACCGAAGGGAAAGTGCCTTGATTTGTGCTCGACTTTCACGGTGGCTTTCTCGAGCCTGTTGCCATGCACGTCCGTGACATGAACGATCACGCTTTTCATTCTTTTCTGTGTTTGAATTCAAGAGTCAATCATCAGGTGAATCTTACCAATTTAGAGAAATAATTAAGATACAAGAACATATTAATAATATAAGGAGAGATAGCTACCGTTGTAATTCGATCTTGTTGGTGGAGGCGCCATTCTTCATCTGTAAATGGTTGAAGGGAAACGCTATCAACTAAGATATCAACATTTGTATTGTTACTCTGCAAATTAACAAGATACAAAGTGTCATAATTTTTTCGATATTTAAGGTAGAGATATCTATGTTAAAACTTTTAAGTTAGAAATGATGATATATATATAATTCAATTGTTGCTAGTTAAAAGAAAATAACCAACCTCAAAATAGAGTTTGGAATGAGTAGGAGACCAGTCAGGAACAAAACCACCCTTAATGAAAGACCAACACCCATTTCTAGCTATGACATGTCCTGCAGTTATGAATGTTTTACCATCCATGGACACAATGGCGTTCAATAAGGCAGATTCTGCAACTCCCCTGATCTGCACCCATGCTGAACATTCAATTCCTTGTTAATTTAGATTGTGTATATTGACAATAGAACATATTAATAGTTAGCTGTGCCTAAACATTACATATGTTTGCATGGTCAATTTTTTTACCATAAAATCAAAATTTCAACCTCACCTGAGAGGCTGTACTTTACACCTTGGCCTAGATTTTGCAGTTCCTGTGATGGAGAATGATATGTCATTTGGCGATTGGATGCCACGATATATTTGTTGCCATTATATTCAGTCTGTATATGCAACTTTGCATTCCCAAACTGGGTCCAACCAAGGCTTCCATTTTCAAAAGCTGGATTTACAAGCATGCCTCCATTGTAAAGAGGTGCTGCTGGGTGTATTTCACACTGAATAACAAATTAATGTGTATTAACAAATATATTTTAACACTAAAAAATACTAAGAACGTCTAATCAATTGGTCATTTATTATTTTTGGAAAATCTATTATTGGTTCGTTGATTAGTGAGTCTTGCAAACATATCTGATGTTTACGCTGAGGGTGCACTACTAACACCCATCAACCCCAACCCACCCTCTGTTTAAGCACTTCTCACTTTTAACACCAAGTTCTATCAAATTCCATTAATGAACGTTTTTAAAGCCCAAAATCTATCAAACTCTATCAATGGCTGACTATTAACCCCAAAATCTACAAAGATCATACCTGTATATAAGCAGAGGAATCGTAGTTAAAAGCCCCTGTAATTAAGTTGAGATTAAATGTATCAAATCTCTAATATTACAGTCAAGAAGAGCCTATCTATCACAACAATTTACTAACATATTTGAGATTTAAGTAATACATTATAGTTATATATAAATGTCAGAACATATATATGTTGTTCCTTACCATCTGATCTGGGTGCCATGCTGCACAAAATCACCAGACAAAATGAAACCAATTTCATTTCATTATGGAAAGCAAGAATTTCCATGGATTTGTAGCTTTTTTTTCAATTCCTAAAACCCCCAAGTAAATATTGCTTTTTCCAATGCGCAATTAGAATTTATGCTTGTCTTTCCTGTAGAGAAGAACCAACCATTTTATTATTCAGGAACTATAAAATGAAACCAAAAAAAAAAAAAAAAAAAGTTAATGGGGATTATAGCAGTAAATGGAAATCAATATACTCAGTTGGAAGGTGCGGCACCAGCAGAACAATACATACAGTTAATCTTTTCTACAGGAATTTTGGTTATGTACTGAGGAACTTTCACGATCTGAATAAGTTTGTTTTCAGTTATATAACTAATTGTATAAGCGTTTGGCTGGTCACACATTAAATAAATCACAGGAAGGGAATGTATTGTGTAGTGTAATATAGATATCAAAGAACTACCACTGAAATAGAAACAGCATTTTAATAAAATAAACTACAGTGCAAAACTTGCTTTTTCCTAACTTTAATTTGATTTTTTGATTTTTAAGATTTGCTTTAAATGTTATTATAAATAGATTTTTCCCTTTTATGATGATTTTTCCTTGCTTTAAATTGATTTTTTTAATACTTTCATTTTAATTCTATTTATTGTTTTGATTTTATTGGAATTTTTTATTTAAATTTCAATATATATTCTCTCACAATGTGCATATAATTATATCAATGAGATTGTTTTGCTTTTGGAAACATATGGATCACTCTTTTTCAATAAATTCTCTCAAAAGACTTATTTAAAATGAATCCGAGTAGACCGTTTTTTTCAATTTAGTATTCTTTAATATAAAAAAGTATTATTCCTATGTATTTAGGACGAGATGTACCATGTAAGCTATGGCTATATTTTATACGTGATGTATGCATACCATGTTGAAGCATATCTATGCACTTAGATATGTTTTAACTATTTTATGCTTGTGCATATAAAATATAGTAAAAATTGACTTAATTTTGATTATATGTAGAGGGGGATTATAGGCAGTTGCCTAGGGCATCAGCATTCAGGGGGCGCATGAATCTAAAAGTTTCTTTTTTGTCGGTTAATTTTAGAACTTAACTTCAAAATAATTTATCTAAAAATTCAATATTGATCAACCCATTTATAGATATTATTGTATAGTAACATAAATTTGACACATACACATAGAACATTATTGTAATATTTTTGCAAGTAAAAGAAAATATGACATATTTATAAGTAGATATGATTTTTTTGGTATTGTTACCCATTCTCTATGTAGCTCCAGATTATGCAGGTGTGTAATTTGTTCTAAAAAAAGGTTAATGTATTTTTTATAATGTTGTTGGTGTATCTAGTAGAGGTGAGTATAATTAAAGGAAAAAAGTATTTAATTTTCTATTCTTAACTTTTTGGGGAAAGTTTCTATTATTTTGTTATGGAGGAATTTGTAGGCCTAGTCCAAATACGACTCTTCACAAAACCATGGGAGCTACGTAAACGTTTTTGTTTCTTTGCAAAAAATGGTTTTTTATTTCATGATAGAGTTCATTTCACCTACTTGATAAGGCTAAATCAAACTTGTAAGAAGCCATGTATAAAATATTGTATTTTTTGCGTTTTGAGCATCTCCTATGATTAATTTTTTCCATCCACAAAATATTTTTCATCCTTCCGTGATAATTTAATAACATATTTTTTAAATTATTTGATTATAACCATGATGTAAATTAAAATACAAAAATATTGACATATTTTATTTATTTACTTTATCGAAAAAAATATTAAATAATTTTTTGAGGAGGGCACCCACTCAAACTATTGCCTAAGGCACTCCCGACTTTTAATTCGGCCCTGATTATATGATTTAACTATTTTAGATCTAAACGTATAAAATATAGTAAAATTTGATTTAATTTAGAGTATATGAATACATTATTAAAATATTATAATTTGAATTTAAACTATGGTCAATTAAATAATTTTAGAGAGATAACGTCAAACAATCTACAATAGAAAGATCTAACTTGATAATGTTTGAAGGATGAATGTACAATATACAGACTCAAATCTAGTTCAAGGGAATGCCATCAAGCTATCAAGGAAGTTTCACAACCTAAAGTTATGCTTGGATAGTACGAGTGAATGATCATAGTGTCCATCATAGACCATAATCTCTTCGATAACTAGAATTCTTTGCAAATTCTAGATGATGCCCGCATGTGTATGTACATCAGGATTAGTGTACTACAACACTATGATTTGATGTAATAAGGCATGTTTGATATCTTTCTTGTCCAAACCTTTACAAAAAACTTGAAAAAAAACACTTTAAAATGTTATAGGAGCTATCAGGATAGAATGACCTCAACATATACCCATTGCACGTGATTACTACTAATGCATGAGCGACTAGGGAACCCAATCAAGGGAGGATTTGACTAGAAAACCCTCATAATTAACACACAAAATATAATATAACAACATAGAAAAACCAAAACTTTATTAACGATGCACAAAAGATCACATAAACACATGAAAAACACAGATCGATTAAGAATGATGTAGCTTCAAAATTCTCCTTAAAGATATGCATAATCTGAATCAAGAATCTCACTTAGGGAATTTATGCCATCTTAGACTGTTCAATAATTGCTACACTAACAATAACCAATTCCTACTTCTTGTCACTTTCTCTACTACTTAACCTTGAGGTTGATGGGTTTGTTTATATAGGTTGAAAGCCACCTAAAGGCATCCTCGAGATTAGCTAAATGATATCCAAAAAGATTAAATATTACCAAAATAATGCCCAAAAAAACCATACAAGGCGAGTAGGCCCGACTTTGGACTTCCACAGACCATGCACTTCCATCAGTAGTTTTGTGTGGCATCAACAAACCATCACGACTTTGGTAGACCATTCTAACTTTTGTAGACCTGGTTTGTAACATCAAAAAACCATTGTAGATTTGGTAGGCCTTTATAAATTGGTATAAGATGTTTGTGGCATGACTCAGACCTTTGTGGTGTTACTGAGATCTCTTCAACATAACATAGAAATCCATTCAACACGTAAAACAAAAAATCTATTCTAAGTGTTTTGGTGTATTTATATTATTACCTATGAACCTAAATGTTCTTACATCATACACCCTGGGTAAATATGAAAACATGATCCCCTACACATGCACACCCTTCATCTAGGATTTTGTGCCTTGATACTTTCATGAAACTGATCCAAGTTGTGTTTTCTACGTCTTTACCATTCCACTTTAGTAGGTATTCTTTGTATGTCTTGTTGTACATTTTTCTTATCTTAGTGTCACTCACTCTTTCTACTTATTTGTAGACATTCTACAACATGTGTGGTATCTAGTTGACTCCTTGAGTTTCTCCATTGTTTCATCCTTCGTGAATCTATGCACATGCACCACTCTCCATCCTTCTTTGGCACTAAAACTGTAGTGAATGCACACATGGAATATATATATTCTATATCAATCCTGTATCCGATAGCTCTTGAACATATTTCTATATCTCCACTTTCTCCTATATGGTTGTAGACATTCAAATTTGACAATTCACTCTTTGACACTGATAGTTTTGATAGTGCACTCTTGCTAAGATAAGTACAACCTTCCCATTTTTTCTTAGCACAATTTGAGGTCTCTTGTTTAGATTTATTATCAGGTTGCACATTGACATATCATTAAATTATGAGAATGCAATGCATAATGTGTGTGTGTGTGTGTGTGTGTGTGTGTGTGTGTGTGTGTGTGTGTGTGTGTGTGTGTGTGTGTGTGTGTGTGTAAACATTAGGAGATAACTTCCAAGCTTTAGGTTGCGTGTTTTCCTTCCCTCGTAAAGGGTGTACAATTTTTTCAAGATATCGTACCTTATCCTAACCAAATTGTATGGTCTTGGACTAATATACCCTCCAAATTTACTTTTACATTCATATATTTTATTGAGTCTTCTAATATATCTAGGGTGGCCTTTCATCGATAAATCAGATAAAGAAACCTATATAAGTGTAGACACAAAATCACACACTTGGGTACATTTATAGGTCCTAAACATGTGTTATCATTCTTATGATTCCTAAGCGATAAAACTATTAATTGAAAACTATCTTTGGCCTCTTTGCTTTGCTTCTTGTATTATTTCTAGTCTTCTACACCCTACAACCCAGTTAGGGCTTTACTTGTTTATCTTTTATAACTTTGGACACCATCACCCCCGTCCCTTTGGGTTCCCCTAACCCTTTTCTATCTTACTCGCTTGTTTTGGGTCTCTTTTATCATTTGAGCATCTTATTTTCTTATGGTTCATCCTTCTAGTTGTCAATTACGAAATTCAAACAAAGGAATCATATAAATACAAAGTTATGTGACCAAAATAAATGACCAAGCTCTAAGCATATACTATAATCACCTAAGCTTGCATCCAAAGGCATCTAAGAGCACCAAAAGCATCCATCTAGCATCCATTCAATGGAAAAGGGACTGCATTTTCTACACACACCGCATACAAAGGGGAAGTTGGTTATTCCATCCACACATCTATTTACATTGGTACATCTAGCTATTTATCGCTATCAAGTGCACTTGCACAAGGGATTCCTAGGGCAAGATTCTTTCACACATGCACAAGAACTACATGGAGTATGAGATGTAGTGCAACTCTTAGTTTTAAGATCACTCTATCGGGTGACTTCTGGGGTCAGTCTGACTCCCCATATTACATCTTTATTTTTTTGGATTTGATGTGGTATTGTGGGTTTTACAGGTGAAGCTTTATTTTTCAAGTTATACGTGCACTCGTTGATCATATTGCGACATACATGCGACCAATGGTGAATATTAATGACACTAAAAAAATCAAATTTTGACCACTTTCACAGTCACGTGCACCTAAAAGCAAACTCTGGTGCTTATGCGCCCCTGATCCATTCCAGGAGCCCTGGTCTAGCCTTATCCGATAGTTACATAATTTAATCTAACCATTGAAAATAGTCTTCTATTTCTGTTCATCAGTTTTCCTAGTCTGCATCAGTCCCAGACATTGTATAAATCAGCTAATTCCTTTACTCTATCTCTTTTATACTTAAGGTTTTATATTTTCTTATCTTATCGCTTGTGTCAAATATGTACTTTAGTTTTTATTTATCGTACGCTACTTTGCAATTAGGGTTTATACAAAAGTATTATTTTTGTTAAATCATTTGGTGAACCAACATTCGAATACTCTTGGATTCTCATTTTTATTCTCTTATGGCTCCTAAAAATCCTCTAATATCCTTGCATGAATTTATTTGAATGCACCCACCTTTCAAATATGTTATTTAAAAATCCCTTGACACTGTGTATTTCCCTCGCAATACGTTTTCTGCTTAAGTAAGTGCCATTTTTTATCATCTATCTGATGACTTTATTGTTCATAATCCTCCATCCAATCAACCCATATTAGAGTCCATTCAAGCTTTAGACTCTTTGTTTTAAGATAAAATCCAGGTTATGAAATCCATGATTACATCTCTCAAATCTGAAATCCAAGATCTCAAGGATGCTTTTCAATCCCATGTTTGTCCTTCTTCTACATCTCATACTCATTCTATGTCTTCTACATGTGCTCATATCAGTAAGACCCAAGTCTTACCGCTCCCCACACCTCTCAAGTTTTATTTCAATGCTAAGCAATAAGATATTCTTCCTCAAATCCTCACTCATCAATTGATCAACTTGTCATCTACTCATTACTATCCTCTTTATCATCTTGAAAAATATCAAGGTCATCCATATTGCAGTTATCATCAAATTAATGGACATAATGAAAATGATTTCTATACTCTTAAGCAACAAATTAGCCACCTTGAGCACTATGGTCTCATTTCATTTACTACACAAAATGCTACATTTTCATCTCTAGTTTCTACATCCCACTGGGTTCCTAAATCTGATTCATCTCTGTGTAGTGAGCATCATTCTATAAGCGCTAATGTCCCTACTTTATTGAGTCAAGAGCTGCCTATCCGACCCACTGGTAGACCATATTCAAATTTACCTACTCCATCATCTCTTATCAATTCTTCTACCATATTATCAACTCCTCCTAAGGAACCTCCTCTAAAAATTGGTCCAACCCCCCTCCTCTTCTCAAGTCTTCTACTAGATTACCAATTCAAACTAAGTAACCGCTTCTCAAAATTAGTCCATCCTCGTCTCCTATCAACTCTTCTACAACATTATCAATCCCACATAAGCTACCACTAATTCATTTTTTCAAGAAAATTATTCCTTATACTAATAGCCAAGACACATTTTCAGCTCCGCCACCATGACATGGTCCTTCTCACATCACTGCATAGATATCCATCACTCATCACATTCTCTGGTCATGATTATCAAGATACATTTTCTTCTAATACACTACACGTCAATACTTCTATCGGATCTCACACTATCAATAACACTGTGATAAATCCATCCAATCATATTGGTGTCTGTTCTATTTCACTCCTCATCATTATCAACTATCCTCTATCTCACATTTAATTTCCAATTCCCAAATTTAATGACTACATCAAGATTCTAGTTACAATTGGGCCTCTCACCATATTTTTGTCCTTCATTGTGGCACCTTCAATCAAAGGTTATGACCTACTCTTAGGTCTTCCTTGGCTTCACGTTGCTCAAGCTATCTTTTCCATGAACCACATGTATCTTATATTCATTCACAATAAGTAATTTTTCACTCTCAAAGGTGTTCCACCATCTACACTATTACCTCAGCTACCTCTTGAGAATGTCCTTTCACCAGTAAGATCATCTAGGCCCCCTGAGCCTCTCACATCTAATGCATACTCTGCACCTAGCTCTATTATTCGTACACAACCTACTTGTTCTCATTAGTCTACTAGTCCATCTTCTTGGCCTAAGTTCCTTACTCGGGAAGCCCCTTCACATAGGTGTCCATCACCTCCTAGTTCTACTTCACATAAGTTCTCATCACCTCCTAGGTATACTTCACATAGGTGACCTTCACCTCCTATGTCTACTTCACTTAAGTGCTCATCACCTTCTAGGTCTACTTCACACAGGTGTTCACCAACTCCTAGGTCTACTTCACATAGGTTCTCATCACCTCCTAGGATTCCTTCACATATACATTGTTAATCTCATACACCACTGATCTTAGAGCATGGTCACACACTTTTATCTCCTCATACATCGGGTGGATGAACCTTTCCCTTCACTTTCATTGGATAAATTTCTCATCGTCGCACACTAAAGGGGGCATCATGCTTACTTATCTCCCCTTCCTAGCATCATCATTTTTCTATCATTTCTATTATTACACTCTTTTCTTTATAATTTATATTTTTGAGAAATCCTACACATATTGATACATTTTGTATCATCATTACCATATGATGCACTCTCATGATAAGGTTCACACTTGACTGTTTAGGGCATACTACATCCATGAACCTCACACACTACCCATTTCACACTCTACGCTTCACGATACATCTCTCTAGCATTCCATTCTCACACAACGTACTACCCTATGACACACTCTAGTTCCACAGTTCATACTCGACTGCTGAGGGTATAAATTTGAAATGAACCTCACCACACTCACACTTTACAATCTATGTTTCATGATATATATTTCTAGTGCACATTATCAAACCATTTCCCGATGACACACTCTTGTTCTATGGTTCATTCTTGATTGTGGAGGGGTATTTTCTAAATGAACCTCATCTCACATATCATACACATCCACTGGGGGGCACACTGCTCCTATCACATTCACATTGCATATTATTCCAATTAACTCACACACCTAGCATATTTCATATCTTGGTTGCACTTATTCTTACTTGCTTATACTTACATGATGTACTTTACTTATTATGCTAGTCAGATATTTAGTATGTCAATATATTTTCTATATACACGTGCATGTTCACTTGTTCTCTATTTATGAATGTAGATTTCCTACATATCTTTACACGCTACAATGATGCTTGGCAATGTACCTCTTACCAGTCCCACCGAGGCTCCTGGGGGCATCTACTTTCTTACACATCACAAGTGTTATTGTTTCATTATTTACTACTTCCTATTCTTACTGGCACACTACTTTTGATCCATACACACTTTGAAATACTTTTTATCTTTCTAACATGCTAACGGGTACTCCATGTGAACCATTTTCTTTGCAGGATCATTTGCATCCATGGTTGTCTATTACACTTTGTTTGACACTATTTTCCATTGCATTCTACTTGTATGTTATTATTTGTGGGCAATGCCCTGTGTATTATTTGATCATTGATTTTATTCTTTATGAATATTTGACCCTAACTGTATTTTAACATTGTGAGTGATGTCCCATCTTTAAAACCCACTTTTCGCGTTCCATCTTGTATGCACCTTTTCTTGGTATGTTGTTTCTCTATGACATGTTTGCCAGATTTTTTTATACTAACACATGTATCTAGCCACTTTTTTTACATATTCCTTTGTTTCTACCATGCACATTCCCCCCTATAGGGATATAGTTTAGTTTATTATCAGGGTCTTTTTTTTGGGCTACATTATCCTAGCAACTTTACATGCACCCCAAAATAGGGGGAATACATTGGGTGAATTATTCACCCCATACAACAACTCAGAGCTACAATTTAGATATGCACAATACAAAATCAACACAGGCTATAGTTACAGAGTATGGCCTAGAATCTGACTTGGGTCCTCATTTTAATACAAAATCTAGTGCCCAGATATAAACACTAGCGCCTGGGCGCTCTTGACCTCTCATGGTCACCTTTGTCCTAGGGGAAGATACAACTAATTTCTTAGATCCTCATAGTTTACATATTAGTTTTCACAGTACAAGCACAGTCCTCCAACAATTAGAATGCATTCTATATTTATTTCTAATTAGAATAAATAGGAAAATAAATACAGTAAATATTAGAAAAAATAGGATCACACCATCTGCAGTGGGAAGTAGTTATGGAAGGAGAGTAACACTAGACCTCTCTCCCCAAAACTCTTCTTTCGTGGCATGAGATCGCCCAAAAAATTTGCTCTTATCATGAGATACCCAAAAAAAAAATCACTCTTGGCATGAAATCATCCAATAAATTCAATCTACACATCATCTTTAGGACATCTTTCTAACCTTTTACACTCATGATCATCAAGTACACACTTTCCTTTTACTATTTCTACACACATTTACATACTCTTACAAAGTTTTCATAATGCATGATTACTCTTTGGATCTTATTTTGCAGATCCGTCCTTAATACGCAACAAAAATCAGCTCTACATTAAAAAAAAAATAGGTACAACATAGTACAACACAATACGCTTCACCCCTAGGGTCACTTCATCTTTCTTAGCTTCCACGCTTCATTTTTATCACTTCATGCTTTCACTTGTCTCCTCGGCGTGTTATCTCCGTCACATTTAACATGGTTATCAAGTACACATATCTTATCTACTGTTATGTTATGGAGTATTCACTGCAACAACATAAAGTGGGGGAAAATGTAGACACAAAATCACAAACTTGGGTACCTTTCTACATCCTAAACAGCTTACATTATCATTCATATGATTCCTAAGCGAGAAAAATAGTAATCGACATACTTTCTTTGGCCTATTTTCTTTGTTTCTTGTCTTCTTTCTGGGCCTTTTACCACCCTACAACCTAATTAGGTATTTCACTTATCTTATCTTATGACTATGGACACTAGTACCCAGACAGGATGTCAATGCCTATGCGGCCTCGTCCCTTCTGAACGACCCCTGATCCTTTTCTCTCTTACTCGCTTCTTTTGGGTCTCTTTTATCTTTTGAGCATATTATTTTCTTATGGGTCCGACTTCCAGCTGTCAATTACGAAATTCTACCAAGGGAATCATATAAATAAAAAACTATGTGACCAAAATTAAAGGACTAAGCTCTAAGCGTCTATTATCATCACCTAAGGTTACATCCAAAGGAATCTAAGAGCATCAAAGGAATCCTTTTAGCTAATCTATTCAAAGGAAAAGGAACTACATTTTTTACATACACTTCATAGGAAGGGGAAGTTCATTTTTTCCATCCACGTGTCTATTTACATTGGTACATCTAGTTATCGCCCTCTATCACAGTGCACTTGCACAAGGGCTTCCCAGTGGCACAATTCTATCACACACTGCACAAGAACTATATGGAGTTTGATATGTAGTGCAACATCTCGGTCGTAAGTTTACTCAATGTCAAGTGACCGATCAGGGTCAGTCTGACTCCCAATATTACACCTATTCTATTTTTGGATATTTGATGTAGTATCAAGAGTTTTTCATGTGAATCATCTGTTTTACAGGCCACAAGAAAATTTTGACGATCATACTACGATATACAAGGTGACCAATGATGAATATCAACGACTACTAGTACGACACCAAAAAAACTCAGGTTCTGACCACTTTCGCAGTCTACGAGCGTCTATAAGTACACCTAGGCACCCCTGTCCTAGTCCAGTCGCCATGGTACAGATTCCCGTATCTGATAGTTTCAGAATCTAATTGTGCAGCAGTTGACAACAATCTTACCTTCCTATTCAATAGTTTTCCCGAGTCCATCATCAGTTCTATAATCAACACATAAATCAACTAAGTCATTCTTTACAATCTCTCTTGCACTTAGGGTTTCATATTTTATCTAGATTATTTCTTGTGTCATCTTCTATCTAGCAGTTTAGTTTTTATCAAAGTTTACATTTTTTACTTTTGCAATATAAAACGTTTTATAGAACAATATTACTTCTATTAAATCAAGTTGAAGCATTGTGAAAGCACGATACTGTCAAGCTATTATCTGCACTATGATAGATATCACATGCTAGGAGACATGACATGTGTGGTTTGAGCACTCTCTTCTAAGTAGTGACTGTGTCAAAGGAACGTATAGGGGTTACCTACAATCCTACCAATTTTTTTTGCTATAGAAATCATTCTTGTAATACAAGGGTCTATAGCATTTGAGAAGAGCTTACATATCTAGTTTAAGAAAACAATCTCCATCATCTGCAAGAACCTAAAAATACCTTCCCCAAGTATCTTAACAAGAGGAAAAATTGATTCAAGAATGGTTAAATATGGTTGTCAAAATTAGTTACATTCATTCATATATCACATGTTAGCATGAGAATGATGTGCGGTTGGAAGCATCTTTAGAGTAGTTCCAATGGAAGTGATGCACTACGGATCCCAAAACCCAATGAATGTTTGTTTTTATGACTTATCATCATAGTTAACATTTGAGATGATAATCAAATTATTTAGAGAGCTTTGCATGATGATTACAAACTAGGATTTTATAGCGACATAGAGTTTCAAATAAACGAAAGTGTTAGAAAGTTACACAACCCAAATCATAGAAAATCCAAGAATGTAAAGAAGGTTCAAGACCATATGGTACGGTCATGGCAGATTTGTAAGGTTCTTCCCCAAGTTAGTTTCAAGTGAAAGTCTCTAGAATGAAGATTTTTCGAGTTTATAATTCCATGTTCATGTAGTGCATCCTCCTAGGATCTTCCAAAACCGTTAGTAATTAGCTAAGTGCAATCACTCCTTTATATCATCATGTTTTTATCTTACTTAGCATATCAATTACAAGTATAAGAACATTATTATGATCGTGATCATAAATGTTGGAAGTTAATTAATCATAATATCCACCTATTGTTAACCCTTACATGCTTTAGTGTAATTAATTAACTAAAATCTATTAGGTCTTATGTCAAATCTAATTAGGGTGTAAACATTATAGTAAACCCTTCTCATGATTGGACATTAAAATCAAACCTTTTTTCCTTAGGTTTTTCTACTTCCTTAGAATTATATGTTTCGTAGTTCTCTCATATTATTTCACATTGTATTCTTTTTATTCCCTTCCGGTGTAGTGCTTGCTTTACCAATCAAACCATTGAGCATATTGAAATCTCTCCTCATACTCATAAGCTTCGTGCCCTCTTGGTGTCTTCCCCATTACATAGTACTATCAATCTATTTGTGTTTGACCATGACAATGAGATCCTGTTACATGAAATTGAAACTAATAGCGAGTATTCTTGTGGTTATGATCATGCTAACAACAATGTTTTAGATCATGAACATGTGGAACTTGTATATAATTTTTGTGAACAACTTCATCATAATACCCACCACATTAATCCAACTATCAACATCCTTCTAGTTCTCTCTTTATTCTATTGATTTATCATAAAAAAAGGTAGTGAAGAATCCCTTTTTGGGATGTCTTAACCCTTTTCAGCTTTTCTCACATCCGTTATTCCTACATCTACCATGCCTACCTCCTTAGGGACACCTAATATTTCCATGGACAATGTTTCTATACCTCTATCTACAACCACTATTACTACTACACATCCTATATCCACTGCCTCATGGTTTGGAACATTTTCATTCCATCTAGCATAAGCCATCTTTAAACCCTTGTTAATACCTTCACAAGATCAAAAATTACAATTACAACAAGGTGTATCCTCTACTTCTATTCATGATATGGATTCTACTTAGCTTGCTTCATAATCTACTTACACCCGAAGTGGTTTCTTACTCTTTTCCCATTGGTTTCATTTCTCCTAAACTCCCTACTTATAAATGGAAAAGGAGATACCCCTTTCTAAGCATATTGCTCTCTTCTATGTGGATTTCTTTTGATTAACATTTCTTCTCATGATATCTTTCTCACCAAATATCTTTCATAAGAGTCTTAAGGATTTTACATTGCAATGGTTTTATGATCTCCCCACACATTTTGTAAATTCACTCTTTTACTTCACTTTGGAAAATCAATTTTTGGCACATAATTCTCTATTAACATTGGGGACAAAGGTTTCTTATGCATAATTATCTAAATTATGAAAAGGGTCCATTGATCCTCTCAATGATTATGTCTTAAGATACAAGACCATGCTTACCAAAATGATTGAAATATATTAACTGTATAGTGAACTGCAAATATCTATTCACCCAAATATTGTTTCCTTTCTATTTACAAGAATCATATTTGATAAATTATAATCTTTTGACCACCTCTGACATACACTCAAGGAGTGTGAATCTATAGTACTACATATGAATAAGCTCAAGTACAGTTATTAGCACTCCTACTACACCTAATGTCAAGTTTTCCAAATAAATCCACATTTAAAGGCATCCCTTTAATGATGCTAAAGTTTCTTCTAAATAACACTATCAATGTTGTTTACTCAGCCAACTAAGTTGTAACTTAAACCTTCCCAGTAATACCATTGTTTTCCTACTTATCTTGTGCCCCACACATTATATTGAAAAAATTATCTTGAGTGTGATCTTGTATGTCTGATCCCTCCACCATTTGAGGTTGATTCAAGTAAGCCTCAAAGAAATCAATTTTGATACCAATGCTTACTAAAATTATCATTAATGTATCAGGCCACTTCACTAATAGGTGTCTTAAGCTTCACCATATCATCTTAAGATACCTCATAGACTTATATTCTATATTAATGGGATTAACCCATGGAATCTTCCAAGCTTAACCAATGATAATTCTCAAACTCAAAATATTTTCAATTATCCACTTCCTAAGCATAATAATGATAAATCTACATTTAAAGTACATAAATCCTTATCATGTGGTACTCAACCATCACCACCTTCTTATGATCAACCCTTATTTACAATTATTGGATAACTATCACTCATACATCATCTCATTCACTGCTTCATTACTTTTAATGGAAACTATCACCATATAGATGACATGCTCTTCTCTATAATTTATTTTTTCTTGTCTCTATTAATCAAGTACCTATTTGTAGTGTTTTAGTTGATCCACACAATAAATATAATGTCTACACTCTCACAGTTACTTCAATGCTCTTATCATTTCTTACAAAAAAATCTTGCATTTGATATCAATCCTTGATATTACATATTACTCTACCCATCATTCTTGTATCTGTTTCACTACTTCAACTTCATTCTTAGTTGTTGTTACTCTTAGTTTTGGTAGCCTTACAATATTCAGTTATCCTTTGGCTACATTCTCTTAGAGCTATTACTTTTGTTATCTAGTAATGTGTTAAGTTTATTCATAACCACAAGTTATCACCATTCAAGGTATTCCCTTTGAGTATTTTACTCCTAGCTTTCTTATTCATCCATATTCTAACTCTTATTCCTACAACTAGTACATCTTATGGATACACCTTTTTGGTTCAAATCATAATAGTGTACCCCCACTTGGTGGAAATTTTTTTTTTTAAATCTCGTTGGTAAATAAATTTAAAATTACTTTCAAAACTCAAACAATTCCAGTAGATTGTTGATCCACAGCTCCTCGGTACATTTAAGATCTTAAAAGTCCATGTTTGGTCATTTTATATTTTTTCATGTTTTGGTTATCGTACATATTTTTATGAAGGTACAAAAGTGCAAAAAAGTGGGACAAAGTTATATGGTTTCACACAATGTACGTCATAGTTCTATCCATCATAGGTTTTTCCTTAGGTATATGGCACTACTTGTTACTTCCCATAGTTATCTAGCTTTCTTAGGTATCTGGATAGGCCCTTAGTTTCACACACTTCCTCCCATAACTCTAGATCTCATAGGTCTCCTAATATGCCTTTGGTTTCTCACACTAGCTCGCATGATTGTAGACCTTTTATTTCTTCTAATAGGCCTTTGGTTTCACACATTATTTCTCATGGATCCTCCCATCACATGGTTCTCTCTATATCCTTTAGTGCACATTATCTGATGTTCTTCCCACAAGGATTCTAGTACCCATACTATGTATAGGATTACTTACTCTTCTATTTCTCCACATATGTCTTTCACTTCCCACACTCCTCATACATCTTCTTCATCACCTAGACTTAATATTGTAAAAATTATTGCTAATGTACCTCTTGCATTTGATTCATCTCCTTCCACAAAATTAAGGCGTATGCCTCCATCTCATGTGCCAAATTCTCTACTTACTCCAAAGTCTTCCATTTGATAGATTAATGTTACCCATATTTCTTGTAGATAGATAAGAATTTTTAAACTACAAAAACATTCATATATTTACAAAATCACTAAACTAGGACCTGTACATTTCACTTGAGTATTCATAACTTCAAATTATACATGAAATTTGTCACTTTAGTTTGATAGATATCATACTGCTTTAATATTTACACACATATGTTCACATGGTATTTTGAGCATGATGCAAGACATACACAAAGTGTTACATGATGATAGGTGCTGATTGCCTCCTTTACTTAGAATTCTTATACATTTGGGGACATTTATTTTTACACTACATCTAGGTGTTATGGTTCCATTATAACTCATTTCTACTTCCTCATTATGCTTGATTGCATTTATTGTGAACATGTTATCTTTTGAGCTAACATGACTAACATACATGTGTCTTGTGTAACATTGACATATCTTGTGTCACATATTTTCACCTCTATTGGCTACTATATCATGTTTTGACACTCTTACTTCATGCATAATTTCTTGTGTGTATTATTATTTGTGTGTTCTCATTTCTTGTGTCCTATGTGCCTTGATTTTCTTGTGACATTGTGGGTGTACCATGTTTGTGGAATCATGCCTTTCTTGTTTACTTCTGCTTTCCCTTGTTTGTAGGCATAGGGGATTTGATTTTATTGTGACATTGTGGGTGTACCATGTTTGTGTCTCTATGCCTTGTGTGACTTTGTTTGAATACTCATTACATCTTATTTCACTATTGTTGTACTTTTTTTCAACAAAATGTATTTACACTATTGTTGTTTTTCTTAGTTATATGTTGTTATCATTGTTTTTTGTGCACATCATGGTTTCTACCACCAATAACACCTTCACTTTTCTATGTATGGATTATTCAAGGTGGTCACCTCTCCAACATTATACAGTCCTCTCCTACTTCCTAGATATCTAGTTCATTAGCACACCTCTATTTCTTTTGAGACAAGTTCTCAACATGGTTTTCGCACATGCCTCAAAAGAGGTGGTATTAATTTGGGTATATTTTGCACTCACAATAGACATAGGAAGAATTTTTGAGTATGATACGCATATAAATAGGCTAGAGGTACTCAAAAATATAGAAAAACACATAAATTTAGACAAAATCCACATGTTCTGAGATGTACATATTGGTTAAGACTATACAAAATGGTTGTAACCTTCCCATATATTTTTCTTAGGGGTAAAAACATCATTTTTATGAATAGATTCATGTTTTCAACTACATTATTAGGTTTTTGGCAAAATTTCAGGCTCAATTCACTCAGTTCAGACCAGTACATGGGTATGAAGTACTTCACTCCTTATATATGGTATTTATTTTCTACTATAGTTTCAGAAATCTTAGGGCCATTAATATCCTTTCTTCATTATCATTTCAACACATTTGAATTTCTATTTAGTTGTGTGGTACATGTGAAGGGAATGAGGCATCCATTATATTTTCTACAATGTCCTAATTTATAAAATTGGCCCTAGATCTATTCATAAAAATGTGGTATATGAGATTCTGGAAGGTATTAAAGTGGTTATGTTCTTCATAGGAAGACTTTCATATCCTCTTGTAATCAAAAGGGTTTTATACCTAGTATTATTCCTTAGCGGGGTGTTTTAGCACTTCATTCTATTCTTCTCTCCTCAATATTCCATGTTGGGTTGCATGCACCTAAAACTATGGTTTATCCTTGGAAAAATTGGGGCTGATTACCCCAAATTCTATGAAAATTTTCAACAAATTCAAAAATTCTACATCTTCAAGCACAAGAAAAGCACAAAGTTTCTCCCTTTGTAAAAAAAAATAGGTTTATTCCTTCCTTTTTTACATCTCTTTCATTTAACTCTTATGAAAATATAAATACTTTGCATTACACTTTACATACTAGTTGAAGTTTAATTATTTATCATGGACATTGAGTACACCCTATGTTGTAGGTTTCATTGTGGAGCATGCCAACACCAAGCACAATGGGATTCTGGAAAATAAACATTTGAGAAAATAAAAAATGTGTCTACACTCTTAGGCATTGTTTCCTTTAAGAATGTTATTTCATTTCATGTTTAAAGTGGGGAAAATTTAAACACCTTCGACATTGGTAGTTTTGACAATATAGTCTTCCCAAGATAAGTGTAACCTTCCCATTCCTATTTACCATAATTTATGGTCTAATTTTAATAGTGTTTGTGCTTGCACACTGAAATTTTGTCAAATTTGGAGAACACAATGCATAAAATCCATATAAAAACATCAGGAAACAAATTCCAAACTTTAGGTTGCATGTTTTCCTTCCCTGATTAAGTCTATACAGTTTGGTCAAGATAGTATATCTAGTCCTGACCAAATTATACAATCTCAGACTGATATATCCTCCAAATTTACTTTAAAATTCATATCTTTTTATCGGGTCTTCTAATCTCTCTAGGTCATGCTTTAATCAATAAATCATTTATAGAACCCCATATAAGTAAGTAAACACTGCCTCATTTTCTAACCTGGAAATATCATGGAACTACATTGATACACTCACCTCCTACACTTGTAAAAGGAACCTAAGGATCTCTAAATATTGCAATAGAACATCTAAAATATCTAGAGAAATAATCTCTACATATTTGAAGATTTGACTAGGTTAAGACAACAATCTCCCTCATTTACAAGCACTCAAAAATCCCTTCTCCAAGTAACTTATCAAGAGAAAAACTTGATTCAAGCATGGTCAAATATGGTTGTCAAAATTAGTTGAATTCCTTTAAATATCAAATGTTATGTGGAGAACTATGCATGGTTTGAGGAAAATTTGAAGTACTTTCAATGTCAACCGTGCATAGGGGTTCCCATAACTTGAATAATGTTTGTTTTGCATAAATTCTCATCCATGGCTAGGGTTTGAAATGATGATCAAAGTATTCATAGATCTAACCATGATGATTGTAAAATAGTGTTTAAAAGTGATAGAGAATTTCATATAATTGATAGTGTTAAACAGTGACATAGCCCATATCTAATAATGTCGAAGACCGTATAGAAGGGTCAAAACCATACAATATGGTCATGAAAAATTTGCATGGTCATACCTTAGGTTGTTTTCTAGTCACAGTATCTAGAATGAAGCTTTATCAAATTTATATATCCCTATAACCTTCCAAAATCATCAGTAATCAGTTAAGTGCCCTCACTCCTTTGTATTTTCAAGTTTGTATATATTTTTTATCATATTAGTTATAAGTATAAAAGCGTTATTTTGATTGTGATATTGAATGTTAAAAGTTTCTTAATCAAAGTATCCTCATGTTTCCAACCCTTACATCCTTTAGTGTATTTAATCTATTAAAATCAATTATTTTTCATGTTAAATCTAATTAGGGGGTAAATAATGACATCATTCAACAAGTTTTCTTATTCACAATACTTGATCCTAGAATTAGATGCATGTAGTGACTTATCTCTCTCTCTCTTAGGTGTTAATCCTCCTGGTAAATCATATAATACCTCTAAAAATTCTTCCAACACCTTCCTTCCATTGTAAGAAGGTAATCATATTTTCATGTTGAGGTGTTCATGTTCTCTCTATATGCAGGATTTACCATCAATGCAAAACATGTATCATCTTATCTTACTTCAGGAAAGAAATATTGACATGACATCATCAAAAACTTCAAACCATGTTCTACCTTTTATTTTGGTTTTCACAAGTAATAGGGCATATTCCATTTTATTATTCATCACCTTGTATATGCTTACATGACCATCATTTAACACCTTTTGATAATAATTCCACATTCTCTCGAGAAACACATGACCTTTTCTTCATCGGTCCCTATATGGAACTTTATGAAACTTTATTTAGTCACTAAGATTTGGTTTACATTCAACAACCATAAACCTTATAGGGATTAGGGTGTGCAATATTGTTTAACCACAACTTGTCTGTCATCTCTTATTCTACCAAGTTTTTTGTGCTTCTAATATCCACTATAAACTTATAAACCTTACCTCCCAAATTACATTTGGTTCTAAATAAAATCTTTATCTATGTTGGGGCACATTATTTTCTTATTGGTTTAAAAAAATTGCACTTCATGTTTAATATTTCTCTCATTTTTTTCCTTTTCCATAAATCCATAAACACATTACTTCTGTGTACCTTTACAATATGGGAACTCACATTACCACAAATTAATTTTCCATCATTTTATGAGTGTGGGAACTCTATAACTAAAACATTTCCATCAAATCCATGATCATCTACATGTCTAAAGGATCTTCCTTCCCTAAAATAATTACCTCTTCCTCTCTATGCATCTTCATGGAATGACAAAGTGATACCCTTTTTTCATTCATATAAATCCCTCTGCCACCACCTTGTTCATGGCCTTGCACAAATTTTCCTTTACCTTTCTTGGCACCGTGTTTTTTCACAAAAACTTCTCCTCTTCACTCAATGCATACTGATATGCCTATCCCATGGATTGTACTTGGATTATCCCAAACTCTTCTTAAACCAAGAGGCAAAATAGATTTATGTAATGTAATATCCTCTCTACATCATCCTTTATATGACCCACTCTAATGGAGAGTCTCTAAAAATCCTTAGTGTATTCTTTCACACTGAGCTCCCTCTATCAAAATTCCTTCAACATCTTAAATCAACTCAAATTCTCCATGAAATAATTTAATATTCATTTTTTCAATCACTCTCTCCTAATTCTTGATCTTTATTTTTCCTTTATGTAATATGTTTTTCTATGCATGCTCCCACTAAAGTGATGCATGATCCTTTGATTTGGTGTAGGAAAACTTGAATGTTTGGTGTCTTCTACATAATGAAAATACTTCTTAAGTTCCAAACTTTACAAATAACTTAGGCCATCTAGTTTAGGATTACTAATTATTCTCCCAATGACATATGTAAACCTTTTCTATGACCTTTCGAATCGAACTTCTTTTTATTTGTTCATGGATTTTGTACTTGGCTTCACATGTGTTACTTCATCATCATTGGTATCATATAACATGATGCATCTACATTGTGAAGTCTCCTTAGTATCAAAATGGGAATTTATTTTCCTTAATAACTCCACCATGTCATCGAGTCTTATGCCTCGTTCTGCTTGATCTATCAAGAAATTTTTTCTTTGATTTTACATTAATGTTTTATCAAGAGAAAGAGATGTACAATCTCTATGATCTTCACACCTTCTACAAAATAGTTAATATATTAGATGATGCATAGAATTATTTTCTACCCATGTACTTGCAAATGTGGAAATTTCCAATGTCTATTATGCTTTTCTCACACATTTTACACAACAACTTCCTTGGATGATGTCTGCAGCAATTTTATACCCACAATCATAAATGTGGAAAACAACAATACTTTTCATGCCTCGCCACAAGGAAATAAAACCTCCCGCAGATGTTAAATGATGCAGACACAAGAAAGGAACCCAATTAAGGATGACCTTAGACCATCCATCCCTTATATTTAACACAAAAAATAAAATATAACAACATATAGAAATATAACAACTTTATTATTGATTTATATTAGATCACATAAAAAATATCAATAAAAAAATATCTAGCCTCAACAACCTCCATATTTAACCTAAAAATGAAATAAGGTGGTATTTTTTGTCTCACTTTCAATTAATATTTAGAAAGAGGATATATATTTAGATTAATTTAATATAATTGTGTATATCCAAATACTATTGTTAGAAATTTTTAATATATATTGATCAAAGAAAGTGCTAAATGAAGTGAGACATAAGAAGGGAGATGTACTTAGCTATTCTACTACTCTGGTAGTTTATTTGAATATGGAAGAAGGTTGAAAAGAATGGGACTAATATATAAGTGGTTTTTTCATTCTTGGAGTGCAAAAGGAGTAGGGATGAAACCTCCCAATATGCATTGCTCCATTTTGTAGTTCTATACAACGAGTTGCTCAAATTTTGTAAGTATTTATATATATGTTATCAACTATAATATGCTTCACTATGAAACCCTAGGTATAAAAAATGTATAGAAACCTCTATATGACCAAAAATAGGTTCTAATCCTAACAGTGGGTATAAGACATAACAAAAATGCTATTAATAGGGTTAAATTGTACTATGTACTACTAATAATGAACATGGACAAAATCCTGATTAGTTTATTGATATGCAATAATCAACCGTACAAGATTTAATAACTACAATGTTTATATACATTGTACAACAAAAAATAAAGAAACACATTTACAAAAACTTCCTAAATACATATAGGAAACAAACCAAAGAACATTAATAAAATACTAAAAAATATGGTTTGAAACGATATAACCATATGATAAACTAATTACCCATGTAAATAACCATCTACCTATGGTAAAAGATAACCAACATAAAATTAATAAATACAATGTAAAATTACCTAAGTAATATAGGTTTTACCTAACATCCCCACCACCCCCCCCCGCCCCCCCCCCCCCCCTCATTTTGAATTTTCTCAATAGAAGAGGAGAGGAATTCTCTAAACATATTGATTTTTTCACGCACAAGTGACTTCGTGAAGATATCGAATCGCTATTTAGATGTTGGGAAAAACTGAAGCTAAATGTTGTGTATCAAGACATGCTCTTGAATGAATGTACATGTAATTCAATGTGCTTCATTCTCTCATGAAACACTAGATTTTGAACAAATTTCAAAACACCTTCGTTATGAACATAGAAGGAGGTATATTTCTTTTGTGGTAGTATAAGTCCTTCAATTATTCGATGTAACCATATTGCTTCACAAAGAGTTATACCAGCAACATGATATTCGGATTTGTGGAAGATCGAGAAACAAAATTTTATTGTTTACCTCCCCACGATATTGGATTAGATCCCAAAAAGAAAAAAATCTAGAAGTGGATTTCCTATCATCAATGTTACCCACATGAATTTGAATATCCATTCAAGAAGAATTGATCATTCTTCATGTACTCTAGACCAAAATACATAGTTCCATTGAGATATCTCCAGATACACCTTGTTACTTTCCAATAAAAAGCTATGGGTCCCTACATGAACCATGAAAGATAGTGTAGACACCTAAAATTAGCACCGTTAATTTCCCTATCTACATGTGTTAACCCCTCAACAATATCAAATTAAAATAAGTCACATAACTTCATCCCACACACATTACTTAATATATTAAACCCTTATCATAAGTTACATTCTCTCCCATTGTATTTACTCCTTGTAAATATTATTCTACACCCGTAAATACCATTCTACAACTATAAAATCCTATTTTACCCATCTTAAACCACCTAACCACTTTAAATCTACCCTAACCATCTTAAAACCACTTAAACCTATTTTATTAACACATATCAACCTCCACACATTTTCCATAACATCCCCTTAACCATTTATCCACATCAATTACCTAAAAAATCTGTTTGGAAATGGTTTCAACCACTTCCCAAATGTTTTCCCCCAAAAAATTGGATCATCGGTGATCCTAACTGATCACCAGCAATTATAAATAGGATTTTTACCTCCACTCTTAGGGATCTTCAAAAATATTTTTCTCATACCCACACTTTTCTTTCGACTTCTCAGATAATTTAAATCATTCCAGAGATCATCAAGAGCATGTATCAACCTCCAGCAACTATCAACACATCATTTTGATATTTTTTTTGTCAATCAACTCTCAGGAAGCTCAACAACAGGATTTCAATTTCAATCAACTCCATTTGACGATTTGAGGAATATTTTAGTTCATTTTCACATCCAAAGGTATTCCTTTGTTTTGTTTTATCATTTACAATTCATACAAGTATAAAAAAAAATCACTTTAGAGATGTGTTTATCATTTTTAGCAAATTTTTCTTTTTAGTAGTAATCACCAGCGATTACTTGAATCATCAGCGATCGACCTGAATCACCGAAGACCCCTGTCAAAATTAAATCTTTTCATCAGTTTATCATTTTATCATCATTTTTATCAATCTCTTTGCATTTAACTTCTTTACAAGCACGAGATTACTTTAGATGGAAGTACCTGGCCGGTCTCATCCCATTACAAGCATTTGCGACCTTCCTATAGTCTAGCATCCCTTCTTCTCAGAAAAATACAACATCCTTCAGTAGTTAATATTTTTTGTAATATGGTTTTCCACTAACATCGAGGATATCGACGAGAAGATTGATTTCCTCTACTACATTCAACAAAATACCGAAGAATTTTGATACAGTTACTTCAAGTCTATCCAAATCACATCCACCCTTGCTTAGACCACCTTTAAAGCTGCACAAGACTTACCCTTCAATTTTTTGTCTATCTATCATTGTCTACATTTATCATTATCTTTATCAATCTACTTAATTGTCTAAAAGCGAGATGAAATCCTACAAGGAAGTCCCTTTGGATTCTTGGAATCGGCCTTTACCGAGAAGCTCATTTATCCATCTATCTAAGTATATCTTGTTTATATGTCTTTAATTTGTAGGTTTCTTCATCATTGTGAGAAGAAGGATCTCTATCCAACATCAATTGATATCCATCATCGTAGGTATCGGTAAACCCCGTTGTGTTCTAAGGTCGTTTTTTTTGTTCTTTCATTTTATTAAGTTAAAGTTGGATAGTAAAAAATTTCTGGTACATATGGTACACTCGGTGGGACCTCATTCCCCTTTTGTTTCATTTAAATTAAGTTTTCATTCATTTTAGGCCTTCTAATCTGTAATCTTCAGTGATCCAGTCAAATCGCCAGTGATTGGGGTGAATCACCAACGATTCCTGTCAATCACTGACAATCTCTGTGACTACTGTTGATTACTCAGTCAATCAGCCTCTAACATCATTTTCTATTTCTATTTTTTTCACTAACCCTTGCAATTTTTTTCTTTGAGGAAATTTTCTTGCTTCGTTATTTTTGTGCTAAAATTCAAAAATTTAAAAATAAAAAGGAAGCATTTTACAGGTGCATCTTTTTCATTTATTTTTATTTTAAAGCATTGCATTTTTTTCTGATGTCCTCATCAAAATCAATCTTTATTTTGGGCTTAAAATGAACCTTTCATTCTACTTGATCATATAGTTTAATTAGGATATTAATAGATCATATTCACTTAAATATATCCCACACACAATTGAATCACTTAAAACACAACTTACATCAAAACATTCCTACCTAGGTGGACCTACTTGGATTTCATTACTAAGAGGAGAAGCTGACTTGGTGTTCTAGTTAAGTATAAATACATGGTTTTTGGTATATTGGCTAAAAACATGACTCCCTTATCATTGCAGGGCCATGAAGTGAGGGGATATACCCCAATACAAGGCCTCGTACTGGCACCAACACAGATTTGGGCCTCACGTACCTTTAGGTATATCGAGGACTCCAGCCTTAAACATCACCTGAAACCATCCTTAGACAACCATTTCCTTGGACAATATCAATCCTTTTGCACTTTTCACTTTTCTTCTAAATTACTCAAGATAGTAAAAAACTTTTATGTTAATTGTCTGTTGCTTGTAATCAACCAATCTAGTTTCATTTTTCATTTTAGGTGATTGTTTATTGTCATGGTTACTACAAGACAACAATATTGTATCCAAATCTCTAAAAACATGACTAAAAACTTCCAACAATCCATTGAAAATCTTCAAACCTGCATTGAGGACACCTCATGTCTAATAGAACAATGAGGAGGCTACTTCTATCTCCTTGACCATAAGATCAAGAAAAACCCCATTCTCCTAGTATCCAATCTAAATCATCTAAAATACCTGATCCACCTAGTCCTCATTTCTTTGATGGTGGAGATCCAGTATTTAATGAGATATTAGATTTGAACCCCATTTCCCTTAATGCATATCTTGTTTCTCATGATGTTCATCTCCAACCATTCACTCCTAAACCATAACCTTATGTACCTGACCCCTCATGAAATTATTCCCATCTTATTTACCCTAACTGGTCATCTAACAGGTACATCCATATCCCATTAGAATCCAATCAAAAACATCCAATGTCGTGTCTTCAACTCCTATCATCACTTTTGACCTTAATGTCATCTCCTCACAAGAAAACCAATCAACAACCTACATCTTCACCAGACCTTTCAACTAGCTCCACATCATCTCAAAACAATACCAATACTTTCTTCATCCACAATAAATCCTCTAATTACCTCTACTATCCAGACACCTCCTGTAATTTCTGTCATTATCCCTACTAGTGTGTCTCAGCCATTACCCTCACAACAAACTACACCACCCATCCAAAACATTACCATGTCTATCCATGCATCCATACCTCTCATTAACACTAGTTATATTGTTAGAAATCATCCTATTTGATAACAATCATCAACCCCACCTATTTCATAAATTTCCTCACAACACATACCTCAACAATCACAACCACTTATTTCCTCTCAATACATGTTTCAACAATAAAAAAATATTATCCACACTTCTATCCCCTTTCAAAAACCATCTCAATATCCTCAACCCCTATTGCACACCTCTTCAATACAAACCTCAACAATCATAACCTCTTCTAAACACATCCTGCCCATCCAGTATCAATATATTCAACCTAGTCCACTTATAATATCCCTACAAATTTTCCTTAGCATCCCAGTAAAATATCCCTCAACCATATCAAGAATCTCCATATAATCAACCTGGCTCATCATCATCCAATACACGACAACAACCACAAAATGACCCTCTCGAGGACCTGATGAACAAAATATCTAGTCTCAAAGTTACTTCCATGGGTCTCAAAAACACTTTATCATACGAATAAATATGCAACGAGCCCATCCACTCGTCAGTGCCTTACAAATCCTATCCTCCACACTAGGAACTTCCTAAGTTCCTCAAGTTATACAACAAAGAAGACCCTCAACAACATATATGGGCTTTCTGACATGCCTGTTATTTTATAGCTCACGATCAAGACTTGATGCTTAGGACATTTCCCATGTCTTTATCAGGAACTTCCTTAGAATGGTATAACAACATCCCTCAGTATTCACTTTTATCCTTCACACAACTCAATCAAGTCTTCCTCAAACATTTCTCAATCAACATTGCATGAAAATTCACTATCACCAACCTGTATGTGATCAAACAATTTGAAGATGAATTTATCTATGACTTTATTACCCATTGGAGAGGTATTATCGACCAGATATCATTTTATCTACCATAGATTGAGCTTATATAATTATTCTCATGTTCATGTTCTAAACACATATCATACACTCTATAAATCTATTCATTTCAAACATTTGACAAATCTTTTACTATGGCTTGTAAACTTGAGATGTGTGCTCTCAAAGACAATAGGGTTAAACTTAGACAAAAAAATCCAAAACCTAATTTTTCATCCAAACCATCCTCTAGTAATGATAAATCTAAATCATCAGTAAACACAGTCATTGTCAAAACCACCCCTAAGGAACATTCTACCACCAATCTCTCTTGACTTCAATGAAACTACACACCTATCGGTGAATAAGATGGCTTGGTATTCAACAAACTCCTCACTGCAAACATGATTACTCTTCCCCTTATTTGTCCCATTGACATGTCTGTATCAAAACCCTCTTGGTATCAAGATAATGATTATTGTAAATACCATAGGGTCAAAGGTCATGACATTGAAAGGTGTCATTCATTTAGAAATTTCCTTTAGGATCTCATAGATAAAGGTGAGTTACAATTAGATAACCCAAACACACCTCCAAATCAAAATATGGATGTTTTCAAACATCCTTTTCCAAATCATCCACCACCTACTAGTGAACCACAATCAAATGTCATTCATCATTCTATCAATACCATTAAAGATCAATCATCCATACCTTCAGTATCTGAGGCTCCTGTAACTGAGTCATCATTTGAAACACACATGAATAACCTTTTTAGGGCCACAACAAACAAAACCTCTACTACCTCTAGTGCTTCTACATCAAAAACACTCATGGAGCCATGTATAACTATGGGTTCCATCATTTAAAAAGTCGCAAAAACATTCCTATTTACCTCATCATCTCCAAAATCTCACCACATTTCTAAAAATAAATCCTCTACTATATCTTTCATCTCCAAACTAGAAAAACATATCCAATCCTCTACATCTACACATCCTCTTAAAGCTCTTCTGATAAAAAATTCATTTTACGATAAAAGATATCTTACGAAGACATCGTTATTCAAAACTACCTCCGTATTCTTAAAAATACCATTATATAATCTTGAATTCCATTGTTTAAGAAGGTAACTGTCATATCACGTAATCACCCAACTCCCTCAATATCAAACTTAAAGATCACGCCCTCTATATTAATACCACACCGTTCATCAATGTTATCATTCAATGTCACATTATCAAAAACCATTCCTCAGACCAATTCTAAAACCATCACATCAAAACTGATCCATCCAATGCTTCTACCATTAGAAGAACTCATGTTCCCCTCCACCTCTACATCTAAATGTTATTATGCATCAACCCTAGAGAATATTATCCAAAAATCCATCATCACGTTACCCCCTCTCAAACCATTTGGATATCATGGATGGAAGCCATCCTGGTATAATTTTAAAGCTTTTTGTGATTACCAAAACATGTTATGACACTCTACAAAGGACTACAAGGCCCTTCATATTCTTGTCAAAATCCTTTCTAACAAAGTTCTTCTTACCATGGACTTGAAACCCTAAAAAATGACACATCAAATTGTCATTCCTCAACCATTATTTACATCCACATTCATAAAAAATAAGGGTTATTCTAATGAAACCTCCCTTCGTCAAATAGATGTATTATGGGTTACCATTAGAACACGTACCAATAAATGCAGCACCTTAGAACAAAACAAGTCCAAGATTTCTATCACTCTCACTCCCAAATCCACCAACCCTGCTAACAAATCCAAAGTATCCATCTCTCCTACTCTCGATTCATCTAATCCAACACTCCCTAAGGCCAAGTTATTCATTTTTTTTTCTCATTCTACATAGTCTACTACCCCTATCGAAAATACCATTATCAAACAACTCCATCAAGCTCCTATAAATATGTCCCTTTACGATCTTGTGCAAACTTCTCCTACACATAGAAAAACCATGATCAAAGCTCTCCAATCCATATCAATACCCTCAGATGATCCAAAACCTTTTACAAATATAGTAGGTACCTTTACAAAATCCACAAACATTTCTTTTGATAGTAAAAAAATCCCCTTATTACAACCGGAAGATCATGACCTCCCTTTATTCATCACTTCTTAGGTCAATGAAAACTTAGTTAAATGATTTATGATCGATAACACCACCATAATTAACATAATATCCTCACATTAGTTTGACCAAATTCATCTACCTAGCGCTATATTGGCTCAATCACCTGTCATACTATGAGTTTTTATCGACACAATTTCTCCCACATTAGGTAAATTCGTTATCGCAATCAAATTCAATGTCTAAACTCTTCACAAACTCTTATACTTGGTAGAAGGAGAATTTCAATATAACATACTATTAGGTTGACCATGGATACATGTTATTCATTGTATCCCATCCATGTTTCATCATTGGTGGACACAAAGGTAAAAAATTCATAGTGCGTGCAAACCTAAACCCATTCAAAGCATGTCATATGATATACAGAGCCAATGATGTGCTTATTCCAAAAACCAAAATGATATCCTCTAATGAAGCATCCACCAGCTCATCAGTCCCCTCATCTAAGTTACCAGATAATATCTCATTTAACGATGTCATGAAATTCCTTTTGATGGGTGAGTGTCACATCCTCACACTTAACAAACATCCTACACCAAATACATATGGTAGACCTAAAAAATAGCCAATGTATGAACCTAATGTTGGGGATGTTGTCTCCTTAGGTCCATCGCATCTTAAAACTAATCTCATTTATGGTGGGATCAATCATTCCTCTCCACCACCTACATTCCAACATCAACCCAAACCATTCATATCATATTTCAAGTTATTATATAACCAAGTATTTTCTCAAATGTACCTTCACCGCTATGCTTAGAAAGGTTTTGGATTTAAACATTGTGAACAAGGTGTCTTTGACTTAATCATCAAACATTCCCTTAAACCACATGACAAATATGGATTGGGATATGAAAATTCTACTTCATCATCCCCCAAGTAAATCCAAACCCCAATCATTAAAGAACCTGAACCATCTTCTTCATCCACACTAGATGACCTCATAGACACATATGACACTACCTCTATCCCACCTAACTTTATTTTATTCAATAATATAAGATTAAGACCATTGACCTATTAGACTATCTATTGTACCAAAACCCTTCCTATCATTTTATCAGAAATGATTAAAGAGGACTCCCCCACTATTGAGATTCTTCAATGCCACGATGACTAGTCTATCCTCTCCTATATGGGATCAGAAGACCACTATCTCCAAAAAATGTTATGTTGAGCAGACATAATGTTTCTCGAAGGAGAAAACACAAAGGATGCATGCACAGGAACAAGGCACATTTGAAAGCGTGAGAAGATGGGAAAGGAAACGCATTCCAAAACACTTCATCTCACTAACTTAGTCACTTTTGTGGATAAGGGATATTTTTGGAGATAGTGTGCAGATACACACATAGAGATGAGGAATTTTTTCCATGCAATGGTATATTCGGAACCTCGGACACTATAAGCACCATGCATAATTTAAGCTAATAATAGGATTTTTACTTGGAGTTAACTATATGACATCTATTGTTAGAGAACTTACATGTTGTGCATACTATTTTAAAGGTCGTGGCTATTATCAACATGCAACCTATTTTGAGAAGTGCATGGATGGTGAAGGGAAAGTCCCCACTCCCATAAATATGTATTGACTTGCATAGTTTAGTCAGGTGGTGAATTATTGTAGACTTTGTGTTGCTGGTTTTGATGTACCTTCACATGACTCATGGAGATATTGATATAGTGTAAGAAAGCTTCTAATGTAATTTACAATATTAAATGCAATGGAGTATATTGGTTGGATAATGGTATTAGACATAACTAAATCTGGTTCCTGTATGGTTAACCTTATCATAGTTATTTTTTAGTTCATTTATTATGATTCTTCAAAGATATAAATATGGATTATGACACTGTAGAATGCTTATGTCTAGTTATGAATCTGAATATGTTTAAACATCATCATGCTTAACATCCTATACAAGAAACTCTAAAGAGGGACCCAGTACCTTTGCGCGCTTTGGGTGAGTGCTCATCTTAGGCTGAGTGATGTGTTAGTGCACCTAGGTTATTTATAGTAAATTATAGGTTGCATCATGTTACCTCCAAACACATCAAACCTTCTTAATCAATCCACTATCGACATTAATATAGGAACCCCCGTACATATCCTCACATCATCAAATTTGGCCAGTCCTTAGACCCAAAGAGCTGAATTATTTCAGTTTCTTCCTCTCTAAACATAGTCAAGACATCACATGGTCATATAGTGATATACCAGGTATTGACCCCAACATCGTCATACACAATATCATCACTTATCCTAATGTGAAACCAGTCAAAAAAAAGTTACGTAAAATGTACCCTCACATAACTCTTCTCATCAAAGAAGAGTTGCAATGCTTTCTTTCCACCAATTTCATAATGCCCATCGATTGTCCACAATGGGTATCCAATATCATCCCTGTAACCAAAGCTTCTGGGAAATTACGCATCTACACTTAATTATGAGACCTTAACCTCACCTACCCCCCAAAGATGATTTTCCCCTCCCAAACATTGACCAGCTCGTTGATCTAACTACTGGTCATAAAAATCTCTCCCTTGTGGATGGATTCTATGGCTACAACTAGGTCTTTATCGCTACCTGAACATCAACAAAAAATGACCTTTATCACTCCTTGGGGAAATTTATGTTATCGAGTGATGTCCTTCGGACTCAAGAATGATGGATCCACTTACCAATGCGCAATGACTTACATTTTTCATGACCTTATCCATAAAATATAAGAATATTATGTTGATGATCTTCTAAGAGAATCTAAACAATGAAGAGATTATCTCATTGTCCTAGATGTTATTTTCACCCATATCATCAAATACCTTCTCCGTCTTAATCCTGCTAGGTGTGTTTTTGTTATTTTCACTAATAAAATCCTAGGGTTCATAGTTTATATCTAAGGCATTGAAGTAGATCCTACCAAGATTAAAACTATCATTAAAATGCCTCCTCCAGCTAACCTCAAACAACTTCGCAGCCTTACGGGGAAGATCCAATCCATTCATTATTTTATCTCATAATTATCGAACTATTTTCAGCCCTTCCATCATCTTCTCCAAAAATATGTCAATTATAAGTTGGATTCTAACTGTCAACAAGCCTTTAATGAACTCAAACAATATCTCATATAGCCACATGTGCTCATACCTCCACGTGAGGGGGAGTTGTTCTACCTTTACATATCCGCTTCCGACCATGTCTTAGGAACAATGCTTGGTCATTGAGATGAGCAAGGCCATGAATAGGTTGTTTACTACATAATTCACACTCTCCATGAATATGAGACACGTTACATCGAAGCCGAAAAATTGTGTTGTGCCTTATACTTTGCAACGTCTCAACTTTATCATTATCTCCTTAATCACAAGAATTTTTTCGTAACTAGTTTCAAATCTCTTAAAACCATGCACTCCAAACAACATCACAATGAATGTATTACTCAGTGGATTATGCTTATGACTAAGTTTGACCTTGAATTTATCTCGCAAATATATATCAAAGCAAAAGCTATCACTGATCATCTCATCGAAATCCTCCTCTTCCCGATAAAAGTGCACTCCACACGAACAGTTTCCAAGTGAATCTATTAACACCTCTAATCTTGAATTTACCCTTGTCAAGATGACCCTCTTCTTTAATGGATCCAAATGTCAACAAGGGGGAGGTGTCGGTATTGTTATAATACCTCCCTGGGGGACTATTATCCCTCTATCCTTCAAAATTAACTTCGAATGTACTAATAACATGGCTGAATATGAAGCTTTAATCATGGGTCTTCAAACAACCATTATTTTAGGTGTTCAAATCTTGGACATATACATAGACTCACAACTTGTCATCAACCAAATCCCAGGAGTCTATCAATGCAAAAATGAAATTTTACAAAAATATAAAGCCATTGTTGACTTTCTCTTAGAACCCTTTGACCGTTATACCATCCAAACCGTTCCACAATTTGTTAACAAGTTCACAAACACCATGGCCTCTTTAGCATCCCTCATCCCTTTATCAACTGATAGAATCAAAATACAATTATAATTTTTTTTTAGACCAAAAAATCGACCAACCATCACACAACTTGATAAAATCCCTTCTATCAACATCATCGAAAATAATCACAGCTGACCTTTGGTCATCACATCAAACATTCAGACTACCTTTTGGAATCTAAAATTCCCCCAGATCTTTCCAACAATGCTAAAATGTATTCCTTCAATGTGCTACCTGCTATGTGATCGTAGGTGGTATCCTTTTATAAATGAGGAGATTTGACGGTGTCTTTCTAAGATGCCTAAAATCCCATGAATCTACTAAATCCATCCAGGAAGTCCATGACAGTATCTGTGGTGGCCATTTTAATGGTACCATTTTCACTAAGTGCATCATGTGAATGGGATATTATTGGCCTAATTTTAACCAGGACTATTGTGCATATGTCAAGAAATGTATCAAATTTCAATAGCACTCAAATCTTACTCACATCCCTAGCCAAGCGTTCAAACCATCTCAGGACTAATGGCCCTTCTCATAATGGGGATTGGATCTCTTTGGAACTATCAACCCTCGTTTGTCACAACAACATCATTCTATTATCATAGCCACTGAATAATTCCCTAAATGGGTAAAATCCATTCCCTTAACATCTACTAAAGAAAATAAAATTGTTGATTTCATCTATCAACATATCATATGTCACTTTGGTATCCCTCACAAACTCATTACTGATAACAAAAAATCCTTTAAAAAATAGATGTTTAAGAAACTTTGTGACACATTTAATATCAAACTAAGTTTCTCATCACCATATTATCCACAAGAAAATGGACAAGCTGAAGCTTCTAAAAAAAAACTTAACAAAATCCTCATGAAAACCGTTGATAAAGAAGGTAGGAATTGGTATCTCCAAATCCCATTTTCTCTATGGGCCTATCATACTAGCATCCATACTCCTACAGGTGTTACACCATTTTCTCTAGTCTATGGCTCTAAGGCTATCTTACCCCTTGAAGTTAAAATCCCATCACTTCGTGTATCCCTTAGAGATTTCATCTCTAATGAGGATTATCATTAAGACACGCCTATCACAATTAGAACTGTTAGATGAAAAATTCTTAACAACCCTTGAACATCATCATGTCTATCAAGAGCACATCAAAACATGCATATAAAAAACATGTAAAAGAACATGAATTTAACATAGGTGACCTGGTCTTAAAATAAAATTTAAATGTCACTACTCTAGAAAGGACTAAAGGTGGAAATTTTCCCCTAACTAGCTCATTTAATACATCATAACTCACAAATATAGGTCAAGATCTTATCATTTAGCTTCACTTGATGGTATACCTAAAAAGGATCCCTTGAACATCTTGCACTGACAACCTTTCTACTGTTAATATTTTTTACTATCATAATAGCAGTTTCATCAAAATCTTAACTTCATCCATTATCCTACTATCTAATCATTGTAATGATTTGAAAGTATGTGGTTTTCTATCATTGTCCTTAAATAATATTAAAGATAAACATCATGGCTTTTTCATCACATCTTTCTCTTATGGATAAGTTCCTCCTTAGTAGGAACCCCACAATCATTACATCCATCCACCTTGTCTACCAACTAAAAACATCTGATGGGGACAACATGTGTGGTTTGTGCACATACCTTTTCCCCTCCTTGGAATGGTTTAGTAAGGCCTGCCCTCAACATAAAAAATTCAAAAAAATAAAAAATATCCCTGGTTGCATCATATCAATAGACTGAACCCTCGAAGGAAACTATCAAAAATCATATTGTCAAAAATAAGTAGAATGATCCCTCAAAGGAAAACTACCTGTAAAAAATCATAGACCACTCCCTCAAAGGAAAGCTATCCAAATCAAAAAATTTAAAAATTCTAGACTACTCCCTTAAAGGATAGCTAACTATATCAAGGCTTCTTGCATCGATCAGCCCTCAAAAAGTCAAAATATCCAAAAGCATCCTAAGAAATCTTCCCACATCGATCATCTTTCCCATCAAATAAAACCTTCCCGTATCGATCAGTTTGCGTCAAAAAAAATAAAAAGATATATATATTTAGGGATTTTTCCTTACGAAACTATTAAGAGGAGAACCTATACTCCCATGTAACCCACATATGTTCACTCTTTTTGTGATCGAAGAAGGTATATATTTCATTCCACTGATATCATAGATTTCACTTGTCACTACTCATTGATACTCATATGTTAACATTTGTAAAGGCTAAAAGTGCAAGAGCCTTTGTTCCTACATTTTACCATTGTGTATGTATCAAATCTAGTATAAAGTAATCTTTCCACATTTAATCCTATCCATGATTAGGGAATATTTTAGAAACATTAAAAATTTCTATCCATAACTTAACAAAATCATTTCAAAACAAATTTAGCCATCACATCCATAAGATATCAACACACGAAATCCAAATCATAAATAACATCCATATAATATCAGAATCTATCTAGAATCATCAATAATTAAATATAATCAAATCACACCACAATAATCAACACAAGAATCTAGAGTCAAACACATCAACACACACACACACACACACACATATATCCAATATGTGTATACATCATACAAGAGTCTCATGATCTATGTATATAAAAATATATACATCGAAAGAGGGATTCACACAAGAGTTATATACATTAGAATACATTACATCATACATCATCGAATAAAATCAACAGAGTATACAAAACAAAATAACTTGCTACCATCGAATGATGCTCCCCTGAGCACCCTAATCACCTGATCACCATGTGCACCATATGTCACCACCCTCTCCTCCATCATAGCCCTCCTCTATCTAGACCTTGAGGTGGATTGACCCACACTCACTTCACTAACACTAGGCAATACTCCTCACTTGGCTTGATACTCTGCATACCGAAGTGCATTAGGTAGGTTCTGTATCACTAAATCCTCATAATAAGCTAGATCCTCCCACATTGATTAATGGTGAGCTAAGATAACTATCCTAGGTGGTCTCATCTATCCACTAACCTGAGCTTAAACTGTTAGCTAAATGAGCCATAGTACGATCCACCTTGAGCAACAAAGTCACTAATGTCCTTGCATCCTGATCCCCATCTTGAACTCAGTCTCAAAGTATCTGATGTTGTTTATATCTATCCCGATTAGTCTCAGCATGTGATAGTTGTTGCCTCAAACTATCATGCACTAACTATAATTCCATCCCTCTCCTTGATCAAGCATAGCCCTCATATCTCTAACCAAACCATCCCAGCTCCAGGTCCTCAAACTATCTCTCCTTCCTCCACTAATGGTCCTTTTTGGCCATCAGATAAATTGTGCGATAGTGGCCTCTAAGCACTGCTCTTGTCTCCATCCTCCTCCTCATCACTAACATCAACCACCCATGCACTCCTCCTGTTTGAGCTCACACCCTCATAATCCTTATCTAGATGCTATCTCCCACTCTAACATATGCCTCAGTCTCACCATGATGATAACCCCAGTCATCAACTATCATCATCAACTACCATTCCATCATCCATACCTCATCCTCGTATCATGCCATCATACTAATATAGTCATAACGGAAACCATCCATAACCACCTTGGGAACTATCTCTCAAATCCCACTCATCCCTTCTGTATCTGGTACTATTGAGCATAGAGGCATCCACAGGCTGTATCATACCAAACTATCACTAACATACAACCAAACCTAATAATCTCCACTCTCTTCCTCATCATCCCTGCACCCATAACTCCTTTGAGTAGAAAATTTAGTTCCCTCTCATATCTATCCCACTTTGGAAATCCAATATAAGGTCTCCACAATACATCCATGACCTATAAACCTATAAGGATCTCTCATTATCATAGTGATCCTTCCTCTAAACTCCTCTAGACCATCCTGCATTCAGCATCCCATCTCATAAAATCAGGTGATCCCATCCAATCATATCCAAACCATCCCATGGTAAACCATAAGGATCGAGCCACAACAATATGCTCAAAATCAACACTATACTTAAAAACTGATATCAATCATCCCAACTAGTCCACACTCTTATGGTAAACCTATGAAGATCTCTCAATCCTCCCCTCTCTAGACCATCTTGGCCCATATGTATACCTCCCCATGGTCTCCATCAAAATAATTCTATGCTAGTAATACAAGGGGCCCATGTCAAAAACTATATGATGCTCCATCATCTCTATAACAACTCCCCGTCATCATCTAGGGAAACTGACCACCACCAAAGTCAAGTAAAGTGAAACATGAGATCCCCATTATCATCATTTTCATCTAAACATGACCCTCCCTCTCTATAGATATAGAGTCTGATAATAAAACCCACCCATAGTGTATCTCACATCCTCAACATCCTCCCCATACAACCTCCTCATGACCTCCTCCCTCTCAGTATCATCAATACAATAAATACCCTCCCCCTGGATTGGAAACTTGGTGATCCTATGGACATCCTCCAGGGTGATGGTGATCTCACCCATCGGTAACTAAAAATTACATGTGGTAGGATCCCACCTCTCCATCAATTCCAAAAAAAATCCTTGATGCCTATAGATATGTGTCTATAATCACACATCCCCATAAATCCCACCACATCCACATGTTCCCAATCCTCATCTTACATATCCTCCCTCGCATCATCTAGAATCATTGGAATCCTATCTCTCATAGTTAACTTTCCCTTCACCTGCATTCAAAAAACACAAAAAACATGGATTAGAATCAATTTTCATCAAAAAAAATTTTATCAAAAATATCGATCACTAAAAAATTACCCTAGATCCCAAACAATCCAAGCTGAATCACCAGTTATTCTTATGAATCATTTGTGATCCACCCGATCGCTCGGTGATTCCGGTGATTTTAAAAACAATCCCTCCATACGGGCACAAAAAATAAAAAATCAAAAACTAGCTAAAAATAAACAAAAACCAACAAAACAAAGGGCCTACCTCTACCTGAGTGGGCCTCCTCTACCTACTGGATGATCTTGCCACTTCCATTGCTCCAAAATCACTCTTTTATCACTCAATTTCTCTCTCCTAAACGTAAGTCACAAAAATGAACTATTCTTAAAGTGGTCAGCTATTTATAGCCCACTAAATTTTCATGTAGGAATCACCGATGATTCCTTTAATCATAGGTGATTCACCATGATCATTGATGATTCCTTTAATCATTAATTCACCATAATCACCATTCATTAGTCTAAATCTCTATAAATCCCATATTTTCTATCTTAAACCATCCTTTCTTAAAACTATAAATTATTTTCAACAACATTATCACATTTTTCAACAAAATGTCTCATTTTGAGGACCCCAAATCCTTCATAAACTAGCAATCCCTCACATGGATTCAATCTACAAACTTAACATAGGACAAATCATATGTCCATATGACGCGAACCCTTTGACTCCCCTATCACTTGACTTCCTGATCCTTATAGCCTACCCCTATAGATCATATGTCCATAGAAAACAAACACTTTGGTTCCCCTATCACTTGATTCCATGGTAGCACTTATTGTTTTGATACCTCATCTTGGGGAAACTTCAAACAAAACACACATGTCAAACCTATCCAAAAATAACCTGTCAAATTGGTGATCCTTGCACTACATCGTAATCACCTCCAGTTTGAAGGGGGTCACTAATACAAAATAAATCGACCTATCGCAGATCATTTTTGTTTAGCACTTTTCCTACACCAAACTAATTGACAAAAAGGGGAAAATGTAGACACCTAAAATTAGCACTATTAATTTCCCTATCCACGTGTGCACTAACCCTCAACAATATCAAATTAAAATAAGTCACCTAACTCCATACCACACACATTATTTAATATATTAAACCCTTATCCTAAGTTATATTCTCCCCCATGGTATTTACTCCATGTAAATATTATTCTACACCCATAAATACCATTCTATAGCTGTAAAATCCTATTTTACCCATCCTAAACCACCTAACCACTTTAAATCTACCCTAACCATCTTAAAACCACCTAAACCTATTTTATTAACACATATCAACCTCCAAACCTCTTCCATAACCCCCCGTAACCATTTATACTCATCAATTACCCAAAAAACCTATTTAAAAGTGGTTTCAACCACTTCCCAAATGTTTTCCATCGAAAAAAAGTAGATTGTTGGTGATTCTAACCGATCACTAATGATTATAAATAGGATTTCTTCCTCCTCTCTCAGGTATCTTTAGAAAAAAATTTCTCATGCCCACACTTTGTTTTCAACTTCTCATAGAATTTAGGTCATTCCATAGATCATCAAAATCCTATATCAACCTCCAACTACTATCAACACATCATTTTGATAGTCTTTTTCATCAATCAACTCTCAAGAAGCTCAATAGCATGAGGAATCAACTTCAATCAACTCCATTTGACGATTTGTGGCATATTTTAGCTCATTTTCACATCCAAGGGTATTCCTCTATTTTTTTATAGTTTACAATTCATAAAAGTATAAAAAAAAATCAAAATTATCACTTTAGAGCTTTGTTTATCATTTTTAGCAAAGTTATCTTTTTAGCAGTAATCGTCAGTGATTACCTGAATTGTCAGTGATTTGCCTGAATCATCGGTGATCCCTTTCAAAATTAAATCTTTCATTAGTTTATCATCATTTTTATCAACCTCTTTGCATTTAACTTGTTCTTTGCAAGCATGGATTTACTTTAGATGGCAGTACCTGGCCAATCTCAACCCATCACAAGCATTTACAACCTTCCTATAGTTCAACAACCCTTATTCTGGGAACAATACACTATCCTTCATGAGTTAACATTGTGTGTAATACAATTTTCCACTGACGAAGACATTGATGAGCAGTTTGAAGTTTCTCCATCTACATTCAACAAGAGATTGAATGAATTTTGGTATGATTACTTCGAGTCCATTCAAATTGCATCCACCCTTGTCTTGGGCCACCTTTGAAGTTACACAGGACTTACCCTTCAACCTTGAGTTCTAAATCTTCTCATCCATTATCTATCTATCATTTATCTGTTACATATATTTATCATCTATTATCAATATACTTAATTGTCTAAAAGTGAGCTAACATCCTCCAAGGAATTCCCTTTGGATTCCTAGAATCGGCCCTTTGATCGAGCATCTTGTTTATCTATTTATCTAAGTTATTTATCTTGTTTAGTTATATTTGATCTACAAGTTTCTTCATGGCATTTTAAGGAGGAGCTCTATCCAACATCAATCCATATCCATCATCATGGGTATCGGTAAACCCCGCCATCTTCTGAGGTCAGTTTGTTTATGTTATCTAATTTTATTAAGTTAAATTTAGATAGCAAAAAATCTCTGGTGTAGATAGTTGACCACAAAGTTGATAGATGTGTAGTCACAAAATCTATGCACTTGGGTAAATTTCTAGGTCCTAAAATCCTGCCAACATTTACATGATTCCTAAGTAATAAAATTAGTAATTGCAAACTCCCTTTAGCATTTTTATTTGTATTTTGTACTTTTATTGGCTTTATACATATTATACTCTTTCTAAAATTTAACTATTTTATCTTTTTATTGCCTTGGAAACTAGCACCTAGTAAGGAATCTAGCCCTAGTTTCTCCTATCCTCCAAGGCACTCATGTCCCTCTTTATCCTTTTCGTATCCTTTTGGACCCATTTTTTTCTTAATTACTTTTATCACTTTGGGTCATCGTTTCAGTTGTCAATTACGAAATTCAAATAAGGGAAACCTTTAAATACATTGTTATGTTTTCAAAATGAAGGACCAAGCACTAAAAATTACATACTACCACCTAATATTACATTTAAAAGGCATAAAATCATCAAAGTCATTCATTTAGCACTCATACAAGGGACAATGGTTGCATCACTTATGCATACACAATGTAGGAAGTGAAAGTCTATTCTATTTCATCCCACACATTCTATACATATTTTACATTCTAGATCTAGCCCGCTATCATTTGTGTAACTTGCAAAAGGACATCCTCAGGCATCATTTCTACACACATAAGAACTACATCGATTCTGAGATGTAGTGTAGTTATCAGTTGTAACTTTACTCTTCGTGTGATCATCGGGGTCAATTCAACTCCCCATTCTACATTTTTCTTTTTAGGTTTGATGTGGTTTGTGGGTATGTGCTGATTTAACAAATATAGAAATTATGTTAAACCCTAATTACAGAGTCATAACAAAATGATAGGAAATAAAGTACATATTTTACCTAAGTAATAAGCTAAAAATATATGAAACCCCAAGTGCAATTAAAGGGATAAAGTACGTAGTTGATTTCACAGTTAATACTGGATTGTGCCGAACTAGAAAATGATAAACATGAGGAAATTAACGTTATTGTGCTCATAAAATTGTGCGACTATCGGATCTTCCTGGATTGGGTTCCTGAACTGGGTCAGGGGCACCTAGGAGTCAGAGAATGCTCCTTAGTGAATATGACTGTGAAAGTGGTTAGAATCTAATTTTTACAGTCTCATAAGATGTTTACTAAATTTCATCATTATTTTTTTGTGTGTCGTTAGATGATCAATGAGTTCGCTTACAACTTGCAAAGAGAAAGAGCACCTGCAAAACCCCAAAACACATCAAATCTTAAAAATAAAAATATGCAAATGTGGAGTTGGACTGACCCAAACAGTCAATTTATTGAGTGAACTTACAATCCAGGTGCTATACTACATTTCAATCTCCATGTAGTTCTACGTGTGTTTGTAGAATCATTCCTTAGGAAGCTCTTGTTAAAGATGCACCGAATAGCGAGTAATATCTATATGTAGCAATGTAGATAGACGTGTGCATGGAAAAATGAAATTCCCCTTGTATGAAGTGTATGCATAAGAATGCAGTTCATTATCCCTTGAATGGAAACTAGATGGATGCTTTGATGCTCTTGAAATGCCTTTAGATGCAACCTTAGGTGATAGTAATAGATGCTTAAAGTTTGGTCGTTTATCATGGTCACATAGATTTGTATTTATATGATTCCCTGGTTTGAATTTCATAATTAACCACTAAAAGGTTGATCACTAAGAAAATAAGATGCCCAACAGCTAGAAAAGAACCGAAAGATTTGAGCAGGATATAAAAAGGTTGGGGGCACCCAACGGGGATGAGGACACCGGGTGCTGGCATCATGGTTAAGCGTTGTTGTCCATACTCAGAAAATTTAAAGCATCAAAAGTCATACTGAGAAATAGGGTGTGTAATACCAAGAAAGAAACTAGAAAGAAAGTAAATAGGCCTAAGAAAGTGTTCAATTAATGCTTTTCTTGCTTAGGAATCATATGAATAGTGGTATGTGATCATGACCTAGAAATATACCTAAGTGCATGATTTAGTGTCTACATTTTCCCCCACTTTATGTTGTTAAGTGAGTGCTCAATAACATGAAGTAGGTAAGAGATGAATATTTGATAACCATGTAGATTGATGGTGAAATGTGTGCTGAGGAGAGAAGAAAAAGATTTGAGTGATAAAAATGAAGCGTGGAAGCGAGAGGAGAGGAAATAAAAGTGACCTTAGGGGTGAAAACGTATGTGTATATGTCACATTGTGCTTGTTTTCGATGTCACTTGATGTTTGACGATGCGAATACTGCTTCCCATAAGGACATACCTATAAAAGAGAAGAGTAAAAGAGTAGTCAAAGTCATGTATATGTGAAAAATTTGATCCATGTATGTAAAATGTGAAAAGAAACATGTGCACTTGATCTATGATGAGTAAAAGGATCCTAAAAATGATGTGGAAGAATGAGTTCTTTAGGTGATGTCATGCCAAGAATGAGTTTTTCAGGTGATCTCACACCAAGTGTGAATTTTTTGGGCGATCTCATGTATTGACAGAAGAAGTGTAGGGAGAAATTTCTAGTGTTATTCTCTAACCTTTGATCGTTTCCCAAAATTTATACACCCCTACAGATGGTGTGATTTCACTTTGTTTAATATCAATCAAGTTTGATCCAGTTTAATCCAGTGTGAAATAGAAAAAGGAGATAAGATGCATGTTGATTATTGGAGGACTATGTCTGTTATGTGAAAACTGCTGTGTAGACTGCTGAAAATTGTACTGATCTGAGAAAAAATCTGTAACTTCACCTGGTCATAGGTGCCTAGGAAGAGTCAAGAGCACCCAAGTGCTACTATCTAGAGCTGGGCACTAGTGTCTGTGTTGTGCTATGCTGAGGACCCAAGTCAGATTATGAGCCCTTTCTGTAACTGAAAAACTATGTTATTCCTATATTGTACAGGTCTGAATTGTGACTTTATACTGTTGAATGGGGTGGTTGATTCACCTAATGTATGCCCCCCCTCATTTGGGTTGCATGCGACATCACTAGGAGGATGCATCCTAAAGGAGGACCAAACACTGATATGAAACTAATGCCATGTAGGGGCAGGGAATGTGCTTGGTAGAAACCAATTCACATGTAAACAAAGTGGCTTGAAAACATGTGTTAGTATAAACAAGAAAAATACACATATAGAAGAAAAATGTAAACTAACAAGCAAGAAGACAATGTAGACCACAGAAAATGGGTTTCAAGCATGGGACATTGCTCACAATGTTGTAAGACAATCGAGACTGAAGTAGCCAAAATAATACAGTGTGCAAACAAGACAAAGGGCATAGCCTGTAAAAAATGAAAAACAATCGCAAGCAAAGTATCAGACAACCATGGTAGAAAATAGTTCCTGTAAGACAAATGATGCACATGAAGCACACATTAGCATGTTAGAAATATAGAAAATATGTCAAATCATGTATGATTTGATATAAGATAGTGTGCTATTAGGAAATAAGAAGTAGTATAAAATGAAACAATAACACCTGTAGTGTGTACAAAAATAGATGCCCTCAGGAGCTGCTATGGGATTGGTAAGAGGTACAGTGGCAAGCATCCGTGTTGCGTGTAATGATTTTTGTAAAGTTTGCATTCACAAGTAGAAGGCAAGTGAATACGCATGTGTATATGATAAGGATAATGACATACCAAGTATTTATCTAGCATGTAAAACAAAGTGTACATGTAACAAGTATGAGCAAACAAGAGTATGTATGACCAAGATATATAGTTTGACATGAGTGTGAATGGAATGGAATGAAGTGTGAGTGTGGTGTGAGCTATGTGCTACCCAAGTGAATGTGAATGAGTATGCGTGAGATGAGTTTCATTTATAAATACCCCCTAAACAGTCAATAATGAACCATATAACAAGAGTGCATCATCAGGAAATGGTTTAAATTGTGTGCACTAGAAATATATGATTGACAAAGCATAGAACGTTGAGAGTGAGTGAGTGTGGTGAGGTTCATTTTAGATTTAAACCCTCAGTAGTCGAGTATGAACCATGGATCTAGAGTGTGTCATCAAACAATGTGTTGTGATGAATGTGTATGAGAACGATGTCGTGAATGCTCTAAGTGTGAAATGTGTTGTATGAGGTGAGGTTCATCAATCTAGGTAGCCCTCAATAGTCAAGTTTGATCCATAGCAGAAGAGCGTGTCATCGGGTAATGATGATACACATGTATTAAGATGTGTAAGATGCATGTGAGATATTAGATGCAAAGTGTAAAGCAGACTAGTAGAAATGTAAGACACCTGATAATGCTAGAAGGGGGAAGAAGAGTAAGCATGATGCCCCCAAGTGTATGATGTGCAGAAGTATCAAGTAATATCATCTAGGATATCATCATTGTTATGGTCAAGAATAGTATGAGGTTGATTAAGAAGAGAGCCATTGTGGAGCAGATTGTACATGCCCATTGCATATTCTTCATCAGTGAAAGGTGGTAATGGAAATCTATGTGCATACTAACGAGTAATATTTCGTGAATTGTCAAGAAATGAATTATTGCAAATAAAAACGTGGCCAAAGGGCATAGGGAATGAAATTTCAATATGATAACGATCTAAAGTACCTCCAATATAATCAAGCCAAGATTACTTGAGAGTAAGTGGTGAAGGGCTTAGAGTGTGTGAAACAAAGACTAATAGATGAAATATTAGAAGGCCATAAGAAATAGTAATGAAAACGTATCCCTGATATAAATGAGGGGCATGGGATGGAGGGATGAGATCATCCAATGTGAATCCTAGTCAAGCCAAACCATCATGTGTGTAAATAGTGTTAGAGCAAGTGGGATCGAATGGAATGTGTGACCAGAAAAAATTATTCATGAAAAGAGTGCATGTGAAAGGAGGTATCACAGATGCAAGTTACTTGTGAGGACATAATGAAGGTGTTATGACATCTGATGTGTGGACAAACCCCTTATAGAGTACCATTGCATTAGTAGAAGGAGGTGGTGTTACTGAAGTAGATGGAACATCATCTAATGCACAAATGGTTCCCTCGAGTGGAGGTAATTTGTCTGGGTATTTCACAGGTCACGGATATACAACAAGATGTATAGTAACAAAATTCATAATAGGTAATGTAGTAGTTAGGTCTAGGTTACAATATTGGAATGGGGTGTTATCAACAAGAACTTAATGTTTAAATCCCTCATGTAAGAATTTGACGCACCGGTGAACTGTAGAAGGTGCTCCTTGCATTTTATGAAGCCATGGCATCCCGAGTAAATAAATGTATGACATGTGGAAATCAATAACAAAGAATATTGTAAGAAATATTTTTGGCTCAACTGTGAAAGATAAAATAATAGTGCTGAGACATGGACATGTAGTAGAATCATGTGCTAAGAGAGAAATAAATGTTGGGTTAATATTAGCTACGGAAAGGCCCATATTTTGAATGAATGATAAAGGACAAATATTGAGCTCATATCCATTGTCAACTAAAGTTCATTTAATACGCAAGTTATGGATGCGTACTTAGATATAAAAAGGAGGATCATTTTCGTAAACAACAATATTGTCAGCTACAGTAGATGGAAAAGTAATTTGCTGAGAAAATGCATCTACAAATGTCTGATAAATAATGTCTTGATGAGTAGTAGAAGGAATGCAAGTAGTAGCTAGAGTAATGATTTTATCTATATACTTAGGATTGGCTAGCAAGAAATCAAGAATGGAGATATACTTGATGACAAGATCCTAGGAAAATGAGAGCAATGAAAATATGAGGACCATAAGAGTGTTTGAATGAGTCCGGTTCACCAAATGATTTAACAAATGTTGAAAATATGCTAAACCCTAATTACAGATTAACAATAAAATGATAGGCAATAAAGTACATATCTGACATAAGCAATAAGTTAGAAAAACATGAAACCCTAGGTGTAAGAGAAGGTATATAATACTTAGCTGATTTCACAATTAATCTTAGACTGTGTCCAATTGGAAAATTGATAAACACAAGGGGAAAAATTTGTTACTGTGCCAACAAAATTGTGCAACTTTCAGATTTTCCTGGACCGGGGCACCTGAACTAGGTCAGGGGTGCCTAGGTGCCAGAGACTGCTCTTGGGCACCTGTGACTATGAAACTAGTCAAAATCTAAATTTTACAGTATCGTAAGATGTTCACTAAATGTTGTTGTTAATCACTTATTTATCATTGGCTGATCGTAAGGTTTGCCTAAAACGTGCAAAGAGAAAGAGAATGTGCAAAAACCCAAAACACATCAAATCCTACAAAGAAAAAGATGCAAATGGGGATTCAGACTGACCCCTGTGGTCACCTGACTGAGTGAGATTACAATCCGGGAGTTGCACTTCATTTCAGAATCCATGTAGTTTTGTATGCATGCATGTGTGTGTGTAGAATTGTGCCCTAGGATGCTCTTGTGAAAGATGTCACTTGAATGACGAGTAATAACTAGATGTAACAATGTAGATAGATGTGTGCATGGAAAAATGAACTTCACCTCCTATGCAGTGTAGGTAGAAATACACAGTCCCTTGTACCTTGAGTGAGTTCCTTGAATGGATGCTTTGATGCTCTTGAGAATTCCTTTAGTATGTAACCTTAGGTGACAATAATAGATGTTTAGAATTTGGTCCTTTATTATGGTTACATAGGTTTGTATTTATATGATTCCCTTGTTTAAAGTATCGTAATTAACCACTAAAAGTCTGACCACCAAGAAAATAAGATGCCCAATGATTATAAAAGAGGCCCAAAAGATGCGAGCATGATATAAATAGGTCTGGGGGTGCCTAAAGGGGATGCGGGTGCCTAGGCAACTGGCATCCTAGCTAGGAGCTAGTGTCTAGAGCCAAGTTGGAGTAAATCAGTGAAAGTTAGACTAGGTAGTTAGGGTGTGTAATACCAAGAAGAAAAACCAAGAAATAAAATAAAGAGGCCAAAGATAGATGGTCAATTACTACTTTTCTCGCTTATGAATCATATGAATAGTGGTATGTGATCAGGACCTAGAAATGTACCCAAGAGCATGATTTAGTGTCCACATGTGCATGTGAAACTCTTTCTTGTAGGTTATAGGTATACTTTCAGATCAGACAACAAATCTAAAGTGAAAAACAAGGACCGATAAAGAAAATTATCCGACAGTGAAAGATCCAGATCTGCAACATCTTCCTAAACACCAACACCCAGATCCAGACACCAACACCAGGCACTGTCACCCTCTCTCGGGCACTCTTGTCCTGTACATTTCCATAGTTCATAGCCTTTAGTGATCATTTATGACACTCCTCTCAGTCTATTCCAGTATTTCATTTTCCCATATCACTTCTCATTCACTCAGAAATCAGCTAAGTTCCCTTATCTCTCCTTTTTTCTTAGGATTTCATATTGCATATGATTTCATTCTTGTGTCTTGTTGTATATTATCATTTGTACATCATTTATTATAGTACTTACTCTACAATCACATTTAATTCAATTTACATTAAATCATTTAGTGAACCCCACTCATGATCATTCATTAGGATCCCTATTCTATTGGTTTCTATTTCATGGCTCCTAATGTTCCTCAAGTCTCTTTATGTCAATTACTTCAAATACACCCACCTTGCAAAGAGGATTTTAAAAAATCCATACACATTATGTTCCTCGCCCGTGATATGCCACCTTCACAAGTCCCATTTTCAATCATCAATATAATGACCCTATCAATCTGAATAATCCATCCAATCATCCCATCTTAGCGTCAATTAAAGCTTTACAACATGCTTTTCAAGACAAATTTCAAGCTATGGAAACCACTATTACATCTCTCAAAGATGAAATCTAACATATTAAGGCCCATGATAGTTCTTCTTATACACATCATCCTAATCCTATGTCTTCTACATGTGCTCATATAAGTGAACCCCAAGTCTTATCGCTACTAATACCTCTCAATTTTGATCTATATGTTAAGCAACATGATATTCTTCCTAAGATCCTTAGTCACCAATTGATCAACTTGCTAACTACTCATTACTACCCTCCTTATCGACTTTCCAAATACACGGGACTCTCATTTTTCAATTATCATATAAATAATGGAAATCATGACAATGATTGATATGCCTTAAAAAAATGAATTAAGAACCTTGAACATCATGGTTTTATTTAATTTTCTACACAACGTGCCACTACATCTACAATTGTTGAATCCTATTGGGATCCCAAATTAGATCCCTCTATATATAATGAGCATCATTCCCTAATCACTAATGTTCCTTCTTTGGTTATTCAAGTGTCTCCTATCCAACCCATTCCAATTAAGCAACCTCCTTTTAAAATCTAGCCTTTATCCCCTCCTCCTATAAATTCTTCTACATAGTTTCCTATTCCAAATCATCAACCACTAACCAAGAAATTCCATCCAATCCACTCTATCATAGCTAACCTCATTAAACTTCCTCATGTCCACCCAACATCCAACCTTAGTGATGACTCTCTCTCTATTCATGACTCTCTCTCTATTCATGACGTAACTAACACTCTCCCACAATAGCATGGTATCTCTCGCGTCACCACATATATCTCCATCATTGGCACACTTGGGGGGAATTGTGCTTTCTTTTCCCCCTCTAGCAGTATCAATTATATCTAGACTCTACTACTACACTATATGCTCTATGCTTTATATCTATATTTTCCAGCCATTCTCACCTCTTAGCACACACCTTGTACAATCACCACCCTATGACGCACTCTCATGTTATGGTTCACACTTTACTGTCGAGGGCACACTAAATCCATGAACATCACACTTCCACACTTATGAAATATATTTCTAGCATCTACTCGCATGCGACAAACCCATTTCCCAATGATGCACTCTTGTTCTATGGTTCATTATTGACTGTTGAGGGGGAATTTATTAATGAACCTCATTTTATACACATCCACTGAGGGGAAACGTGGTTCCTTCCATTTTCTCATCTTGCATAACATGCCATGACACCATCACATCATTTGCATATCTTGGTTGCATTTACTCTTTCTTGTTTATAATACTTACATGTTGCACTTTTCTAACTATGCTAGTTAGATACTCAGTATGTCATTATATTTATCATATAAACATGTGTGTTCACTTAGTCTCTGAAAGTGAATGTAGATATCTTATAGATACTTACATGATGCATGATTTCTGAAACTGAATCCCTTTCCAGTCCCACTAAGGCTCCTGGAGGCATCTACTTTTTCTACTCTCACACCTTACACATCACAGGTTCTATTGCTATATTATTCATTACTTCTCATTACAGTTACTTTATTTTTCACTGATATATACACACTTTAAAATACTATTTATCTTGCTAATGGGTGCTTCATGTGTAGCATTTGTCTTGCAAGACCATCTACAACCATGGTTATCTGAAACATGTTGCTTGTTATTGTATGCTATTGTTTGTGGGCTATATGTCTTATATGATCATTTTATGCTTTTTTCCACTTCAGCCTTGATTGTCTTGTGACATTTTGATCGATGTCCCATGTATTAAACTTGATTTTCACTATCTATCTTGTTTGCACACTTGCATGTTACATTTTTTTCTATTACATGATTTCTCATTTTACTACTAACACTTCTACCAACCCACTTTGTTTGCATGTGCCTTGGTTTCTACCATACATATCCCGTACCCCATACAGGTATCTATTTCAAATCATCATCAAGTCCTCTCCTTTGGGCCACATTCTCATATATTTATTACATGCACCCCAAATGAGGGGAGCATACATTGGGAGAACAAATCACCCCTACAACATCTCAGAGACACAGTTTGGATTAGTATAGTATAGAAACAACACATGCATACAGTCATGGAATATTCTGAAATCAAAATTTGACTTCATAAAAAACATGGACACTAGCACCTAGACCCAGAAGCTAGCACTTGGGTGCTCATGTCCTCTCCTAGGAATTAATGTCCTAGGAAACGAAAAAAAATCTCATTACAACATAGTTTACAGTAGTTTTCAGAGCATTTCTATAGTATCAGGAACTTTTCTCTAAATACATAATGAATTTTATCTCATATAATCGATTACAATACGGAACAATACAAAACAACACGGGACATATCATCTGTAGTAGTGCTCATTCAGGAAGTAGTCATGGAAGGAGATTAAAACTAGACCTCTCTCCCCAACACTCTTCCCTATGGCGTGAGATTGCCCAAAAAACTCATATTGGCATGAGATCACCCAAAAAACTCGCATTTGGCGTGAGATCACTAAAAAATGCATTCTTGGCATGAGATCACCCAAAAATCTCACCCTTTGCAGCATTTAAGAACATTTCTATCCTTTACACTCTTATACATCAAGTTCACACTTTCCTTTTTACATACTTTCACACTTTTACATACTTATACATGATTTACTCATATTTTTCACATACATTTCTTTGACTACTTTTTCACTCTTCTTTTGTAGATTTGGCCTTAATACGCAACAAGAAGCAACCTACATAAGAAAATAAAATCCTAAAACAACATGTACAAGTCACATACACTTCACCTCTAGGGTCCAATTTCCTTTTCCTAGTATCCACGCTTCAAATTACGATCTCTGCATGCTTCAATTGTCCACTTAGCACGTTATTCACCACACTCTTTATAGGATCATAAGGTACACATCTTCTGACTACTTTATGTGTAGTCACAAAATCACACACTTTAGATATTAATTAGTACCGATCTCATAATACTATTCATATGATTTTTGAGTGAAGAAAGTACTAATTAACCCCCATCTTTTAGCCATTTTACTTTATTTTTTGTCATTACTTCTGACTTCTCACACATGCATGCCCAGTCTGTTTATGTTGTTTTATATTTGACTGGGGTGCTGACAGGTGCTCTGGTCCCATTCGGGGCACCCTGATCCTCTTTCAATTTTCCTGTCACTTTTTGGGAACTTTCTATCCATTTGAACATTTCATATTTCTTGTGTTCGGCCTTTCCAGGGTTAATTATGAAATTAGAACAAGAGAACCATATAAATATAAAGTTATGAAACCATAATGAGGGACAAAACACTAGTCACTACTATCATCACTTAAGGTTGCATCCATCAAAGGCTCAATTTGCATCCATCTAGCTCCATCACAAGGCACAAGGTTGGTTCATCTACATCACACAAACATATGAGGGAAGCTTATGCTATTCCATCCACAATTCTATTACATTTTCTATATATAGTTATTTCTCATTACTTTCACAAAGTGTGACTCAGACAAGAGCACCTAGGGCATGATTGCACACACTTGCACATAGAACTACATCGGGTCAGATATGTAGTGTAGCACTCAGTTAGTAAGTCCACCATTGTGGAAACTGAGGATAGTCCAACCCCTTCATACACATATTTATATTTTTATGGTTTGATGTTTGTCTTGTGGTTTTCCAGGTCTTTTCTTCATCATTGACTATGGGTGACATGCAGTGGAGTGCAAAAAATTTAATACAATAGGTGGTGAAGGCTTCAGATCATAAAAATATGGTTTTTGGAATTCCTGCATAGACCACGGTGTCTAGTACATAGAATAGGGCACCCACAGTCATTATGATACTCTCCTAAGTGCCCCAGTCCACTATGAATTCTTGGATCTGTAAGTTTTTAGACCTCGACATAGTCATTTCCTCCTCATATTTCTCTAATCAACTTTACAACATACTCCGGCAAGTTTTCTGAATCAGCTAAGCTCCTTCCAACCCTTATTTTCATATTAGGGTTTCTATTTTCATTATCCTAGTTGTTTAGATCACTTTTCTATATTTATTTATCACTTTTAATTATTTTTATTTACTATTATTCCTAGTTATATTAACTACCATTTATCCACATTTTATTTAATCACTTTGGTGAACCCCACGTTCGAGTCCACTTTCTGTCTGGGATTTTAATCTCCTTTCACCATGGCTTAATCTCATGAATCCTTTACTGAAGCTCACCTTAAGGCCATTAAAGATCATATTGTTGAACATCCACAAGATATAGATTTACTTTTACATGTTTCTCGTGAGGAAGCTACTAATTTGGCGAAACTCATTACTTATGTAGCCATACCCACAATTGTTACTACTCAATCACTCGCTTCTACTCTCCTACCTATTTCTACCATTCTCATTTCTGTCACTACTCCTACCAATAAATTTACACCACATTTAGTTTCTCATACACGAAAAGTTTCATTTTTTGTTACTCAATACTTAACTACTCTTTACCAGGACCTTCAATCTCACATTTGTAAGTTACAAAAAGCCACTTTGCATGTGTCGTCATCTTTATATTCCACCTTGTTATTACATACTCCATTTGCCATCTCCACTCATCCACTTCCTCATATTTTTTTAACCCCTAAGCTTCCTATTTTCAATGGGCATAGTGACCCGCAAGAACATATTAGAGAATTTCATGTGGTTTGTCTTGATTTTATCGATGATCATGTTCTTTTGGCTAAACTATTTCCCCATAGTCCCCATGATTATGTGATGCATTGGTTTTATGACCTACCTATTCTCTTGGTAACTTCATTTATGCATCTTTTCGATGTTTTTATTACTCAGTTTTCTATCAATATCAGCTCCAATATCTCTTACTCTCAATTAGCACAAATGAAATGGGAACCTAATGAACACCTAGCCAACTAAGTTCTGAGATACAAAAATATTTTAGCTAATATGTCTAATGTACTAGTGGACTCCAAACTTTAGGATTTGTTTATTTAGATTCTTTTGGCACCACATCAGGAAAGTGTTCTCTTTAAAACCTCTCCTTCATTCGATCAACTTTTTCACATTCTAAAGCTTCGTGAAACTAAAGTCTTTTCCATAAGAAAACTTAAGTATCAGGATCAAGCTTCTTTGTCCACTCATTTTCAAAATAAGGAACCATTCAAACCATCTGCAAATAATCCTTCTAACGAAAAATTTATTGTCAAAATCAAAACCACCGATGCAACCATTTACTAACTTTCCTATGGATCCACATCTCATACTACAACAACTTCTGAGAGCAACCTTATTATGCTCCCTCCACCATTAATATTAGATCCATCCGAACCAAAAGGTAGGAATTACAATGAAAATTTTCAATGTTATTATCATAGATGTGTGAGACATTCTACAAATCGATGTTTCAAGCTCCACACTATCATCCAATATCTTATTAATAATAACAAGCTTGAATTCCCAGAACCCACAGATTCTACGCCAATCAATGACAAGGGTAAACTCAAATTATTTAATAACCAATCCAAACAGTACGAAAATAAAACATATGACTCTTCTACTAATCATACATATCACTTAGTGCCGTCTCCTACATCAAGGGTTCTTGATTTCTTAGTTGCACATACTGACGCTTCACCACCAATCATCTCCTTCTCTAACCATGATTATCATACAAATTTAATATCTAATAACTAACATATTAAGGAATCTATCGATTCGGTCCGTATTAATAATACCAAGGTTGACCTATCATGCATTATACATCATGCATTCTCCTTTTAGTCTACATCATCTCATTGTATCTTTACACATTATACACATTTTAGATATCATCTATGCATCTAGCATTACATACTACTCATACTACATTGCGCACATCTTACACTTTTTAGTATGCATTGTACATTACATATTCCACTCATCACATGGTTGTCTTTCATCATTACATATACTACATTGTCTTCTACATGCTACACTCACTACCCTATGACACACTTTAGTTCCTTGGTCCATACTCGACTACCGAGGGTTTACAAATTAAATGGACCCTATAATACTTACACATTCATCATTTGACCTCCTATTATGCAACATTTCTAGGTTAGTGACATACGCTTTAGGCTAAATGGTCATCTATTTCCTTGATATTGTAGTGGTATACACTTTAGGATACATCACCACTCCCTACTATTCATATTGTATTGATATATGTGTTAGGCTAAATCATCACTCATTTATTCATCTTGTTGTGATATACACTTTGGCTATCATGTTCATGCACATGCTTCATTTCTAGGCCACATCTCATCAACATACAAATACACATTCATCACATCGCATTATGTGTAACACATACTTCGACTATTTCCCAATGACACACTCTCGTTTATAGTTCATTCTTGACTACTGAGGGGGAAAACCAAATGAACCTCACTACATAAAACTCAATCCACTTAGGGGGCACATGGATCCTATCATCCATCTTGCATTCCATTCCATCCATCCACATCATATTGTATATCTTGGTTGCTTTTACTTTTACTTACATTTGCTTGTGTATGGTCACTTTATAACACATGCTAGTTAGATCTCTTATATGTCATTTATATATACCATAAAAACATGTGTATTCACACCTTTTTTAGTTGTGATTGTAGATACAGGTCTTTTTTTCATGCAACATAGATGTTTGCCTTCTACCCAGCCTACCTTAGTTGTTAGGGCATCCACATTCGTCCCTCATAGGTGCTATTATGTCATTTTGTACTTAGAACTTAACATTACTTTTGTATACCTACTTTTGACATATGATTTATCTTTATAACATGCTAACATGGGATTTATGTGCAGTATTTGTTTTGCAGGATTACTTGATTTCATGGTTATCTGTTGTTTATACTTATTTGTTTTGTTTTCTATTGTATGCAGGCCTTGACCTTTGTTTGGTGTGCACACTTGTTTTTTGTATGTGGCCATAATGGCCTTGTGTGTCTTGCAACATCATGAGTGATATCCCATGTTTGTATCCCGCTTTGTGTAGATTACTTTGTCTTATTGCGTGTTTACATCACTACTTTTCTTGGTAGCTTATACATTGTTTGTGTAGTTTACACTACATGTTTGTTCATACTAACTCTTGTCTTTGTCTAGCCTCTTGTTTGTGTGCACCTTAGTTTCTACCAAGAACTTTTATTTCCCCTTGCAGGGAAGAGTTATAGAGTTCATGTGGTTGGTCCTATTTAAAGGATGCATTCTCCTATGAGTGATATTGCATCCACCCCCAAAGAGCGGAGGCATCATTTTGGTTTTACATACCATACAATGCTTCTACACCTGTTCGGTTTCCACCCTTGGCATTGTGGGCTGTATAGAGAGTGGGTTCAAACCAATCTATAAACACAATACACAACATATTTTATAGGACATGGTTGTCCATAGCATTCTAGGGAGCAATTACAGTTTAGGGGATACATCAGACTTCCTCTCTACACTACTTCAGCCAGTGGTGATGGATCACTCAAAGAACGAAGTAGTATAGAGATCTCTTCACACATATTTAGGGAAGTAGTTACAAGTTAGAGGATACGTCAAAATTCCTCCTTACACTTCTTCAGCCTATGGCGTTAGATCACCCAAAAAATCCAAGACATGATATCCTCTTTCTACACCTTTTCTCTCATCATGAATCAAGTGCACATGTTTCTTTTACACTTTTCATACTTTCATTTTAGTTTTTTCATTACATATACATATGTCTTTTACATGCATTTTTGACATATATACATGCGTATTTGACTTTTTTATCATCTTCTCCTTGTAGGTCTGATCGTATGAGAAGCAAGTAGTTAACAACAACTACAACAACGGGGGCAACACCAACAACATTTTCTGGTAGAAAACACCATACTAACCATGCAGGTACATCACACACATCGGTAAATAAACACGCATTTCCTCCTTAGGTTCACTCTCATCACTTTTTTTGTGCTTTTGTATCTTTAGTTTCCACGCTATATCATATTTTTGTCGCTCCACACTTTGTCTTGTCCTTCAGGATGTTTCTACATCACTCTACACAAATTTATCAGGTACACATCTCTATCTACTTTATGTTACTAATATTTCCTCTCACCAACTTAAGTTGGGGGTAAATGTAGTCACAAAATCTTACACTTTAGACATTATTTAGTCCCGATCTCATACTACTATTCATATGGTTTTTGAGTGAAAAAATTACTAATTAACCCCCATCTTTTGGCCATTTTACTTTGCTTTTTTTCATTAATGTCAACCTATCACACATGCATGCCTAGCCTATTTTTGTTGTTTTGTGTTGTTTTGCATTTGACAGGGGCACCCGGGCTAGTATTGGGGCACCAACAGGCACCCAGATCCCAGTTGGAGCACTATGATCCTCTTTCCACTTCCTTGCCACTTTTTGGGTACTTTCTAGCCATTTGAACATTTCATATTTCTTTTGGTCAACCTTTTCGTGGTTAATTACAAAATTAGAACAAGAGAACCATATAAATATAAAGTTATGAAACTTTAATGAGGGACCAAGCACTAGTCACTACTATCATCACCTAAGGTTACATCCATCAAAGGCTCCATTTGCATCCATCTAGCTCCATCACAAGGAAAAAGGTTGGTTCATCTACGTCACACAAGTATAGGAGGGAATTTTATTCTATTCCATCCACCATTCTATTACATTTTCTACACACAGTTATTTCTCACTACTTCACAAAGTGTGACTCGCACAAGAGCACCTAGGGCATGATTACACGCACTTACACATATAACTACATCGGGTTTGAGATGTAGTGCAATGCTTAGTTAGTAAGTCCACCATTGTGTCAGCTAAGGACAATCTGACCCCTTCATATGTATCTTTCTTTTTTTAAGGTTTTGATGCTTTTGGTGGGATTTTATAGATCTTTTCTTCATCATTGAATACCGGTGACATACAATGCAGTGCAAAAAAGTTAGTGTGATAGGTGGCGAAGGCTTCATATCATATAACGACCCTATGTAAATATGGTTTTTGGATCTCCCACATAGACTAGGGTGCCCAAAACGTAGACTAGGGCACCCACAAGTGCCCTAATACTCTCTCAGGTGCCCAAATCCAGTCAAATTTCCTGAATCTATAATTTTCTGGACCTTGGCATAGTCATTTCCTCCTCCTATTTCTCTAGTCTGCTCTGCGACACAATCCAACAAGTTTTTCGAATCACCTAAACTTATTTCAACCCTTCTTTGCATATTAGGGTTTTTATTTTCATTAGCTTAGTTGTTTGGGTCACATTTCTTTATTTATTTACCGCTTTTATTTATTGTTGTTCCTAGTTAGATTAACTACCATTTATCCACATTTTAGTTAATAATTATATTATCGAGTATTCATTCAACAACATAAAGTGAGGGAAAAAATTAGTCACCATATCTATGCACTTGGGTACATTTATAGGTCCTAAAAGCATGCTAACATTTACATGATTCCTAAGTAATAAAATTAGTAATTGACAACTCCCTTTAGAATTTTACTTTGTCTTATGTACTTTAATTAGCTTTATGCATCTTGTACTTTTCCTAGAATTTAACTATTTTATCTTTCTATGGCCTTAGAACACTAGCACCCAACTGTGAAACTAGCACCAAGTGCTCCTATCCTTCTGGGTGATCATGTACCTCTTTATCCTTTTCTTATCCTTTTAGACCCCTTTCACTTGTTAATTACTTTTTATCACTTTGGTTTGGCCTTTCAGTTGTCAATTATGAAATTCAAACAAGGGAATCATATTATTATATAGTTATGTTTTCAAAATGAAGGACCAAATGCTAATCATACCACCTAATATTGCATTCAAAATGCACAAGAGCATCAAATGCATCCATATATCATTCATAAAAGGGACAAGGGTTGCATTACTTTTGCATTCATAACATAGGAAGGGGAATTCTATTCTATTTCATCCCACACATTCTATACCTCTTCTACATTCTAGATCTAGCCCACTATCAGTTGTGTAATTTATAAAAGGGCATCTTAGGACATCATTTCTACACACACACAAAATAACTACATGGATTCTAATATGTAGTGCAATGCTCGATCATAAGTTCACTCTTTGGGTGACCTTCGGGGTCATTCTGACTCCCCATTTTGCATTTTCCTTTTTAGGTTTGATGTGGTTTGTGGGTATGTGAAGTTGAACTTATTTCTTCCAAGTTTCATGTACAATCACATATCAGATAGTGAATCTAAAGTGACAAAAAGGGACCAATAGTGAAGCTTATCTGACACTGAAAGATCTATATCCGTAGCATCTTCCTTGACACCAATTCCCATATTCAGACACTAATGTAAGGCATTCTTGCCATCTCCTGGGTCCTCTTGTCCTATGCATTTCCATAGTTCAAAACCTTTAGCGATCCTTTACAAGACTCCTCTCAATATTTTTTAGTATTTCATCTTCCCAGATCACTTCCTGTTCACTTAGAAATAATATAAGCCCCCTTATTTCTCCTTCTTGCTTAGGGTTTCATATTTATTTCAATCTACATTAAATCAATCTTATCTAGTATAGTTTACATAAATGATACTTTGAATAAAATTTTGATAGAGAGTTACATTTACTAATAGAGATGGATTTGTATGAGACAATTGAAGTATTATCTCCATAGGTGTTTAAATCAGTGTGCAATCCATAATCCTAAATTTTGTGAGTGTAGTCTTTGCATATTTCAACTAAGAAACAAATATATTATTCTCATTCTTACATATTTCCAATCCAAGATAGTAGCGTATGAGCCTAAAATATGTCATTTCAAATGATCGATTCAAATATTTCTTCGTTGCATCGATCATTTTTAATATGTTGGTAGTGATGACTAGATTGTCGAAATATATAATAACTATGATAATATCCCCTCCTTGGTTCTTGAGGTAGATATTTTGATCATATGGATTTCTCTCAAATCCATGGTGAATGATATGGTCATCAATCTTGATGTACCATACTTGGGGAGCTTGTTTAAGATCATACCATGATTTTATGAGTCTACATACAATTTATTCTTCTTTAGGTACCAAAAAAAACCCTCTAGCTAGGTCATGTAGAATTATTCCTATAAGTCTTCATTCAAAAAGGTACTTTTCACACCCATCTGGTGAGCATTCCATCCAAACTATGTAGCTAGAGAAAATATCATTATGATCATTTTGATCTTAACTAGGGGAGAAAATGTCTCCTCGTAGTCTATGCCTTCCTTCCAAGCATACCCCTTTGCTACAAGTATTTCTTTGTACTTATCCATGGTCACATCTAATTTGTAATTAGTTTTGGAAATCAATCTGCATCCAATGATATTATTCCCTGGTGGAGTATTGACAAGCTACTAGGTTTTATTCTTCATCACTTATTGATACTCAACATCCATGGTATCTTTCCAAGATTTAGAATATATGGATTACTCAACTATAGATGGATCGACATATTCTAAAACTCTACTCATTAAGGTAAAATTTATCTCTTCAAGAGCTTTGTTGTGTGTTTTTGGTCTGGGAGTGGATGTGTTTTCAGAGCACCATCAAATTTTACATCTTGAATCATATTTATATACCACTTAAACATACGTTGAATTGTTGCCATGGGTTGTGGTCTTGTAAAATCATCACCATAATTTCCATCATCACTTTCATTGCCAGTGGGAACATCTTCTTCTGTTTTCACAATAGGGTTTCTTTGAACATCCATTGAGTTTTTGGAAGGAGAATCAACTTCTATCTTCTTAAAAAACTCAACATCCTTACTAGTATAAGCTTTCCTGGTCTTTAGATCCATCAATTTATACCCAAGAGATTCTTCACTATACCCAATGAATATTTATTTCTCTAATTTCATATCTAGCTTCTTTCTCTTATGGTTGGGAGTATGCATGCTAACTTTGCACCCAAATAATATGACGTGAGCAATGGATGGCGTCTGTTCTAGCCATACTTTACATGGAGTTACTCCATAAAGATAACATTTTGGCATTGTTGGGTAATGTTTCATAAGGTATTCATTGATGTAAATTTTTTCATTGATGTCAAGGTGTCTAGGTATTTCCATGAAGTGTCAAGTCATATCAAATCATGAAGACATGGTGTGCAAGCATAAGCCAAGTGCATGGTCAAGACATTAAAATGTGTGGTGAGTCCTCCCAAGGTGGTATAAAGACTTAATAGGTCAAAAATTGTCACTTAGGTGTATATTAGGAGTTTAAAAGTCTATAAAAAGTCTTCATGGTAAACTCATTAAGTTTCAGGTAGCTCTAGGCCTAATCCTAGTCCCAGATCAAGCAGGAAACATGGAAACATGAGAAATGGATTAAGGAAATGTAGTAAGAGCATGGTTGGAGTAGTATGAGTAGGAATATCATGTGTGGAAGGAGTATTAGGTCAATACTCATTCTTATAGGGCATGAAAGTAGCCATTTTGAGGCATTTCAGTGAAGATAAGGCCAGTAAGAAAATGAGATGGTAGATACAAGGCATGATGATGAAACCAAGCATTGAAGGATCATAATATGATGGTATATGAGGTGTTCAAGGATTCACAAAGCTCTAAGGAGATAAATCAAATAATTACCTAAGTTGGCATAATACATCCTTCAAGACTAGAGAAAAAAAGATAGAAAAATGAGATGGGATTGAGATTTATAGATTAAAAAATGTCAAATTGGTTATTGTAATACATGAAGGGGTGAGTTGAGAAAGTGTGGTCAAAATTTTAGGACCTAAGGAGCAGGTTTACAAAAGTTATGCATGTTTTACCAAGACCTGGTTTTTGAGAAGGCTGATTATAGCACCTAAACTTCTTAGAAGTTGTGCTAAATTGTCACGACTTCTTCAGGTAAATCATACAAGAATTTTTTGCAGGTAATTTTTATAAAAATCAAATGCAAAAGGTTTTATATCAATTGGTCAAGTATTTAAAAAGTTCTATCCATTTTACTCACAAGGTTTTTCTCCCTTTAGACCTTACTCCAAAAGTAATAGGCATAAAATGAGTTGTTTTAACTCCAAATCAAGTTTTCAAGCTATGAAACCTTATTAGAAGGATAAATGACTCTCTAAAGTAAAATTTTATGGTATTTTTGTTTCCCAAGAATGATGGCACACTACGGTTTTTCCGTTGTTTTGAAAACAAAATTCTGAACAATCAGCAATGACAAAGTTGCAGAGACTAACCTTGATGTGGAAGCATATTTTGGTGGTAATATTTATTTCCATGAAGAAATACATGTGGATTTGGTGCAAAGGTTGTGTGAATTTTTCTAAGTTTTGAATCCTACTAGCAAAAGGCCTCTTAAGCTTGAGTTTTCATGAGGTTTGAAGAAAGAGTTGATGCATGAGTTTGTTGATGAGACAAGAAATTGTGATAATCACTTAATACATGTTCAATATGAACAGATAGAGCCCATGGGTTTCTCTTGTGAAGATCCTTGAAGTTTGATTTTTCATTTTCATTAACTAAACAATATGAATTGTCAATCTAGTCTATGAGTCTTAGATGCTTCAACATTATTCCCTCATAGTCCATGTTCAGAAGAAACTAATGATGTTGTAGTCCTTCCATTAAATTTTTGAAGGCATAAGTTGAGTCTATATGTGCAGGTATGATAGCAAGGGGATATCAAACCAAGATTTTTCCTTAATGTCTAAAATCATCATTCACAGTGCTACAAACTTATCTCCCAAAACCATGTTCCTTTTGTTGGTGAGTATATTTGGAGTAGTGATAAAATTAAGTAAATGAGTCTCTTAAGAAGATGGTGTATTAGGTGCTAAGTATAGTGATGAATTTTTTCTCACTTAGAAGACCATATTTGGGTTTTTTTGATAGACATGAAAGACTATATCCTAGGCCTCAAACCATGATGATTTTCCATCAATAAATACAAAGAAAGGTCTAAAACATGACGTTAGAATCCCTGGTGGAATGCTCACACACTCACAATGGCATAAAAATGGAGAACAAACTTGTTTAAGCATTCAAGTTACTAGCTAGGGTTTGATACTAGAAACCCTCGGTGTGCACAACATTAAGAGATCAAACAAGTTTGTTAATATCTGCAAGATATAAGAGCATCTATGGATATGAAAATTTTCAATGTAGCTCCCTCCACCTTGTAAGATGCCTCTGAAGGTATGATTGTCTAAGAGTGCACGTGAAAAACATCAAAACCCTCAGCGTCACAGGTTTGTGCAAGAAAAATAGTGTAGGATCTAGTTAAGTAAGTATTTCATGAAGAAGAATTGGAGTAATTTGTCTCTTTAATTTTTTTGGATGCTCCAAGGTGTATCTCTAAGTTGTAAGAACATCAAACTCTTGCACTTTTTGAGTATTTCAACTATGAAGCTGAGATTGAATGATCTTTATTGTAATCTTCACATGCTTGAAAGAAATTTAAATGGAGATACACACCCTGTAAATGTTAAAATTGTTAGGGAATCCCAATGTTAGTACTTGTAGACACAAAATCATGCACTTTAGACATTATTTAGTCCTAGTGGTATACTACTATTCATATGTTTTTTGAGTGAAGAAAGTACTAATTAACCCCCATCTCTCAGTCATTTTTTATTTACTTTCTTTCATAATTCTTGATCTTCATCGCACATATGCCCATTCGATTTTTGACAATTTCCATCATTTTAGCCTTGACTGGGCTGCACGGGCTATGACTGGGGCACACAGGCTATTCCTGGGGCACCCATCAGCACCGTGATCCCAATTGGGGCACCTTGATCCTTTTTTACACTTTCCCACCACTTTTTGGGCACTTTCTGGTAGTTTTCGCTTCTTATATTTTTGGGGTTCGGCCTTTTTGGGTTAATTACGAAATTAGAACAAGATAATCATATAAATATAAAGTTATGAGACCATAATGAGGGACCAAGCACTAGGCACTACTACCATCATCTAAGTTTGTGTCCATCTAAAGCTCATTTTGCATCCATCTTTCTCCATCAAAAAGGCATGAGATTGGTTCATCTGCATCACACTACATAGGAGGGAATTTTATTCTATTCCATTCACCATTTATTACATTTTTTACACATAGTTATTGCTCACTACTTTCACAAAGTGTGATTGGTACAAGAGCAACCTAGGGCATGATCACAGAAACTCACATATAACTACATCGGGTCTGAGATGTAGTGCAATGCTTAGTTAGTAAGTACACCATTATGGCCACTGAAGACAATCTGACCCCTTCATTTGCATTTTTATTTTTTAGGGATTTCTGCTTGTTTTTGGGTTTTGTAGGTCTATCTTCCATCACTGATCATTGGCAACATCTAACATAGAGTAGCGAGTTACACATGATAGGAAGTGAATGATTCAGATCATCATCTGACCCTCCAGATTTGGTTCCTGGACCTCCTACACAGAGGCACTCTGATCCTATCCCAAGTGACCCAGTCTAACCAAATATCTCATATATATGTCTTTAGGAGCTCTTGTGTGGTCGCATTTGAATTTTGTTTATGCAATTCATCCTGCAACACAGTACTAAACAACCATCAAACCAACTAATCTCTTTCCAACCCTACTTGTTAATAAGGGTTTCACATTTTCATTATTTTAGTTACTTAGGTCACTTTCTATATTTATTTACTGCATTTATTCACTGTTATTTACCGATGTTCCTAGTTAGATTAACTATTACAATATCCACATTTTAGTTAATCATTTTGGTGAACCCTAATTTTGAATCCACTTTCTATCTAGGGTCTATTCTTCTTTCTCCATGGCTCACTCTCATGAAGAGTTTAATGAATCTCACTTTAATGCCATCAATGATCACATTGCTAAGTACCCCTAAGATCTATATTTACTTTTACACGTTTCTCATGAGGAAGCTACTAATTTGACAGAACCCACCACTTCCACAGCCATACCCACTTCTATTTCTACTCAACCACTCACTTCTAATCTTCCACCTATTTCTATTATTCCCATTTTTGTTACTACTCCTACCAATCACTCTACACCAATTTTAGTTTCTCATACACGACAAGTTTCATCCATCGATACTTAAGACGTCACTATTCTTTATCAAGACCTTCAAGCTTAAATTTGTAAGTTGCAAAAGGCCACTTCATACATGTCACCATCTTCATATTCTACCTTGTTATTGCATACTCCATTTGTACTGGCCATCTCCACTTTTTCACTTCCTCCTAATTTCTTCACCCGTAAGCTTCCCATTTTCAATGGGCATGGTGACCCACTAGAGAATCTTAGGGCATTTCATGTTGTTTGTCTTTATTTTTCTAATGATCATATCCTTTTGGCTAAAATATTTCCCCGTAGTCTCCATCATTATGTGATGCATTGGTTTTATGACATACCTATTCACTCGGTAACTTCCTTTATGCATCTCGTCTATGCTTTTATTACTCATTTTTCTATCAATATCAGATCCAAGATCTCTTATGCTTAATTAGCACAACTGAAACATGGATCCAATGAACACCTAACCAACTATGTTTTGAGATACAAAAATAATCTAGCTAAGATGTCTAATGTGCTAGCGGATTCTGAACTTCAGGGTTTGTTTATTCAAAGTTTCCTACTTCCACTCCAAGAGAGTGTCATTTTTTAGACCTCTCCTTAATTTGATTAAATTTTTCATACGCTTAAGCTTCGTGAAACTAAATTTTTATCCATTGGAAATCTTAAGTATTAGGAGAAAGCTTCCTCCTTCTCTCATTTTCAAAACAAGGCACCATTTAAACCTTCTATAACTAAGCCAACCGACACCAAATTTACTATCAATGTAATGACTACTCCTAAAGATGCTCACTCACCACCACCTAGGCATACATTTACTAATTTTCCTATGGCCCCACATCTCATATTACAACAAATTCTGGAGAGAAATATTATCACACTCCCTCAACCACTAGAACTAGGTCCATCATGACCAAAAGGTAGGATTTACAATGAAAGCTTCTGATGCAACTATTATAGATTTCTAAGACATTCTAAAAATTTATTTTTCAAGCTCTACACAATTATTTAAGATCTCATTGATAATAACAAGCTTGAATTTCTAGAACCAAAAGACTCTACACCAGTCAATGAAAAGGGTACACTCAAATTTTTTAACAATCAATCTCAACAACGTGACAAGAAAACATCTAACTCTTATGTTAATTGTACATATCATGTTGTGCCTCCTCTTGCATCAGGGGCTCTCATTTTCTTAGTTGCGCTTACTGACACTTCACCTCCAGTCCTCTATTTCTCTAATCATGATTATCATGTGAATTTCACCCACTTTCACATTAATGTATCTATCGGCTTGGTTTCCATCAATAATACTAAGGTTGACCCTTTGTGGCCCATTAGTGCATGCTCCATTTCATTTCTTAATGATATCGTCTACCCTCAATTACAAATTGAATACCCTTTTAACAAACCATTTGGTGTCTTCAAATTAAACCTTATAGTTTCTCCTCTTACTATGCTTGTGCCTTTCCTCAATGGAAACATAGTTGATAGGTGCGATATGCTTCTCAATATTTTTTGGATTCGTCAGTATCAATCTATCATATCTATGAATCATTTGCGACTTAAATTCATTCACAACAATCAAATTATCTCTATTGATGGTGTCCCTTCATCTACTCTATGGTCGTCATCTCCTCGTACATTCGTCATAACATCACCTACTTCATCTAGCACATCACACTCTATGTTATTCAAAAGCACAATCTACTCCTAGTTCACCTACTCATACATGATCTACATGAAATCATTTCTCTGTTAGTCCTATGTATAGGTATAGGCTCATTCCTAGGATAATTACTGCATCTTGACATAGATCACCACCTCATTTTATTCCACATGGGTGTCCATCATCTTTATAATCAACATCGCGTAGATCTCCATCGCCAGCATATTTTGATACACCATGATATTAATTATATATTGATCCCTCACATGCACATAGGCTTCATTCACCAGGATAGTGTTTGTTTACTATACCACCATTATTAGACTAAGGTCATACACTTTCATCGTTGCATGTATGGAATGAAGGACCTTCATCCTTTAGTGTCATTGGATATTTCATTCATATGTACACACTTAAAGGACATAACATCTAATACCTCCCATGGTATTAGCATAAGTGCATCTCTCATCTCTACATCATCATGCATCAACCTTATAACATAGGGATACTCATCATACATTTTAGCATTTTCATTACTTGATGAAAAACTCTTCTCTTGTACTTTGGCTCACACTTTACTATTAAGGGCACACCACACATGAGACCCATACACTATACAATAATTACTACACATTGCGTCTATTCACACCCCATACATCCTACATCATACATTCTATAGTTAGTTTACATCATTTTTACATTTACACATTCATACGTCATACATCGTACTATTCCTCAACATGTTCCAAACTTGCATCTAGTGTACCAAATTACTCATCATACATACTTTTTTTAGTATACATACATTACATCTTATACATCATACATTATATCTTTCATTTCATACTATACATTGTGTATTAAACATTCTACTCATCACATGGTTGTATTTCACTCATAACGTATACTACATCGTCTTCTACGCATTGCACTCATTACCCTATGACGCACTTTAGTTCATTGGTCCATACTTTACTATCGAGGGTTTACAAGTCAAATGGAGCTTATCATGCACACATGTTCATCACCCAACCTTTCAACATGTGAAATTCCTAGGTTAGTGACATACACTATAGGCTAAATGGTCACCTACTTTATCATCTTGTAGTGGTATACGCTTTAGGCTACATTACCACTACCTCTTTTCATCTAAGTAGTGATACACGTTTTAGGATACATCGTCACTCCTATGTTCATCTTGTCATGGTATACGCTTTATGATAAGGCCAAAATATGACTCATCAATGTGTAATAAATGATATTATTTTACTCTCCTTTTAATCAAGTTTGAATGCATTTTGTGGCTTTTCTTTGATCTAGTATACATTGGGATGTAATTGTATTTATTTTGTTTGATTTATTTCTAACATCTAAAAAATCTGTAATTCCTTAAAAAGTGTGTGGAAATTCAGTTTTTAGAATAAAACAGGACACATTCAGTCAAACAAGCAAAGTCTAAAGCAACCAACACCTTTTTTAGAACCTTGGCTTCAATGCGGCTTAGCTCCGGAACCTTTAGGATTAGTTTCAGAACTCCATCACTCAGCTAAGTAAATTTATCACTTAGTTCTGGAACCTTCATACTTACTTTTGGAACTCCTGCGCTTAGCTTCAGAACTTTCGCAGTTAGTTCCATAATGTTTCCCTTTGGTTCCAGAACTTCTCTAGAGTTCCGGAATCAATGGGAATATGTTTATTTTAACAAAATCCAGTGATATAGAAATTAATGGGCCCTCCAATTAGGAACAGATCAATGAATTTCTGATTCTTCATACTCCAGAAATACTTATGTAGGATCAAACATTTTTATTTCCAGCAAGGTTTCTAAATTCCACATCTACTTTGAGCACTATTTTGTTTCAATAGAACCTATATATGGATGGAAAAGTATTGAGCACTTATGATTATAAATGCATCTTCAGATGATGAAATATATAAATACCTAAAGATATATTACATATAGAGAGGATATATATGATATATATATATATATATAGTGAAGTTTTGTAAGACATAACATTTCAATAATAAGATAGCCATTTCATTTTGAGAGAATCATACTTTGTCAACTCCTGAATCAAGATGGAGCAAGAGCTTAGCGAGGAAATTCTTAAAGACACTTTAAAACACCCCAGAAAATAAAAATAATAAATACCTACAATCAATTACTAGATCACTAAGATTCTTCTTGTTACATATAGCTTCAGACACACCCTTGGTTTGAATATGACATCAACCAAAAGTTGATTAAATGAAGGGCATAGCAACCCCCATCACTTTGGTTATAAGGTTCATGTATACATCATTTATAGGTCACATATCATCAATACATACATACATACATACATACTCATCACAACCCATTAGACACAACAAACACTTAGACCATTTATCGATGACGCACTCTCGTTTACGATTCATTCTTGACTATTGAGGGTGAAAACCAAATGTACCTCAAAACATACATTTCCATTCACTTAGGGGGCACATGGATCCTGTCATCCATATCTCATTCCATTCCATACATTCACATCATATTGTATATCATGGTTGTTTCTACTCTTTCTTACATTTACTTTTTCATGATCACTTTATTACACATGCTAGATAGATATCTTGTATGTCATTTATCTATACCATACACACACGTGTGTTCACGCTATTAGCTAGTTGTGATCATAAATATTGGTCTCTTACATGCAACATAGATGCTTTCCTTCTACCCTTCCTATGCTGGTCGTTGGGGGCATCCACATTCATCTATCACAGGTGTTATTGTTTCATTTTGTACTTAGTACTTTTCATTACTTGTTTATACATGCTTTTGACATAGTGGTTATCTTTCTAACATACTAACAGGTGCTTCATGTGCAACATTTTTTATGCAGTGACATTATCTTCCATACATGTTTCTTACATTATTTGTTATTGCTTGTTTTTGTATTCGGGCCCTATCCTATGTTTGGTGTGCACACTTGTTTGTTGTATGTGGACATAATGGCCTTGCATGTCTTGCAACATCATAAGTGATGTCTCATGTTTACAAATCATTTTTTGTGGCTTACTTTGTCTTCTTCCATGTTTACATTACCATGTTTCTTTCAAACTTACACATTGTTTGGTAACTTACACTTGTCTTTATACATGTATGTTTGTTTGTATTAACACTTGTTTTTGGTCAACATTCTTGTTTGTGTGTGCCTTGGTTTCTACCAAGTGCATTCCCTTCCCCATACAAGTAAGATTTTCAGAGTACATGTGGTTAGTCCTACTTTGGGGCCACATTCTCCTATCAGTGACGTCCTATGCACCCCTAAAGAGGGGGAACGTCATTTGGGGCTTTACATTCTACATAGCACTTATACACCAGTTCAGTTCAATGTAATTTCCACCCTTGGTATTGTGGGTAATATACAGTGAGTGAGTTTAGACCATTCTATGAACCCCATGCACAATAGATTTTATAGGACATGGTTATCCTTAGAATTTTGGGGAGTAGGTATAGGTTAGAGGATACAATGGAACTCCTATTTACACTAGTTCAGTTAGTGGCGTCAGGTCACCCAAAAAAATAGGTAGTACAGATATATATTCACACACATTCATGGAAACAGTTACAGGTTAGAGGATATAGCAGAATTATTCCCTACACTTCTTCGTCCTATCGTGTCGGATCACCAAAAAAACCCAAGACACAATATCCTGTTTTCTACACTCTTTCTCTCGACATGGATCAAGTGCACATGTTCCATTTTTCATTTAATTAATTTACATTTACATGCTTTCACATACATATACATGTATCTTTTACAAAAAAATTTACATATACATGTGTATTTGACTACTTGATCATTTTGTCCTTGTAGGTCCATCCGTATGAGAGACAAGCGGTCAACAACAACTACAACAAAAAATAGGGGCAACAACAACAAAATCTTACAGCAAGCACACATCATACTAACCATGTGTTTCCACCCTAGGTTCACTCTCATCACCTTTTTTTGCTCTTTTGCATCTTTAGTTTCCATGCTCCATCATATTTTTTTCATTCCACACTTTGTCTAGTCCTTCAACGTGTTTCTACATCACTCTACATGAATTATCAAGTACACATCTCTATCTACTTTATGTTACCAGGATTTCTGATCAACAACATAAAGTGGGGTCAAATGTAGACACAAAATCATGAAATTTCAACATTATTTAGTCTCAGTCATATATTACTATTCATATTGTTTTTGAGTGAAGAAAGTACTAATTAGCCCCCGTCTCTTGGTCATTTTCTATTTACTTTCTGTTGTAATTCATGACCTTCACCACACATATGCCCAATATATTTTTGACACTTTCCATCATTTTATCCTTGACTAGGGCACCCAGACTAGTATTGGGGTGCCCGTTGGCACCCTGGTCCCAGTTGGAGCACCCTGATCATTTTTACACTTTCCCGCCACTTTTTGGGAACTTTATAGCCATTTGAGCTGCATATATTTTTTGGTGGTCGGCCTTTTCAGGGTTGATTACGAAATTATAAAAAGAGAATGATATAAATATAAAGTTATGAGACCATAATGAGGGACCAATAACTAGGCACTACTACCATCATCTAAGGTTGCATCCATCTAGAGATCATTTTACATCCATCTAGCTCCATCACAAAGGCACAAGGCTAGTTCATCTACATCAAACTACATAGGAGGTAAGTTTATTATATTCCATCCACCATTTATTACATTTTTTACACATAGTTATTGCTAACTACTTTCACAAAGTGCAACTGGCACAAGAGCAACCTAGGGCATGATCACACACACACTCACATACAACTACATCAGGTTTGATATGTAGTGCAATTCTCAGTTAGTAAGTCCAGCATTTTGGCCACTGAGTAAATTCCAACCCCTTCATTTACATTTTTATTTTTTAGGGTTTAATATTCGTTTTGGGGTCTTACATGTGTATCTTCCATCACTGGTCATTTGTGACATCCGACACAAAGCAACAAGTTACACGCAACAAGAAGTGAAGGCATCATCTAGTTCATCTTGTGACATAGTCCCAAATAGCCATCAAACTAGCTAAGCTCTTTCCAACCCTAATTATCAATTAGGGTTTCACATTTTCATTAGTTTAGTTGTTTGGGTCACTTTCTGTATTTCTTTACTGCATTTATTCACTTTTATTTACTAGTTGTTCCTAGTTGGATTATCTATTCCAATATCCACATTTTAGTTGATCAATGCTCACATTTGTGATGAGGAATAATATGTGTGTTAATTCCTAAATAATAAAAGTGATTCAATAAAATAACTCATTTAGAGATTTATGAGTAAAAATAGGAGAGAGAGAATTTTGGTGGTTATCTAACCTACCTATATTTAGGGTCATATTTTAGTGGAGTTGTTATAGGAGTTGCATATATCCTCTCCTCTATGTGTGTGTGTGTGTGTGTGTGTGTGTGTGTCTCTGTGTGTGTGTGTGTGTGTAATTTACATTATTGAATAATATGTTGAATGAATTATTTTGAGCGTATGCTCTTACTGAATATGGGGTAGCCCCCACATTTGGTATCAAAGTAGGTTTACTAGGCCTCTCTAAGCATAATTAATCATCCACTCTCTTTTTTTTTCCACATACTACAATGGCTATGTTATTATGACCATGTGCAAATTCCATCATTGTGTTTGTTCACGTTTCTTGCATGCTTTCAATGGTTGAATAGTGTAGAACACGTGTGACCCTATTGGCATCCACCATCCACCTACATGCTTATCCTTCTCCATCATTCCATTCTATTCATAGTTTTTCATTTAATTATGTTCACTATTTTCATAGCCAAAATTTATTTTTAAAAATAGTTTCATTATGGAACATTTTTGGAGCAGATGTACATTATGAAAAAAAATTGCATCTCAGAATTTGTAGTAGACAATATTTAAAACAAACTATATTTTTGCTACATTCATATATGGAATTCATATCTCAAGCTGATTTGAAAAGCTTCTCTTGGATAATCTATGCATTTAGTGAGATACATCACCCTCAAAATTTCCCTCCTCGCATATATTTGATTCGAGCTAACACTGATGAAACTTTTCATTCTGCATTGACAACAATGATGTAGAATCCAGCTCTCACCCTAAGAATATCTAACAATCTTTGAGCTATTAATATTATCCATGGCAAACCAGTCTCTCTACCTCCAACTATGGAAACAAATAGTCAACTCCAATGTTATCCATGACCCATATCTGAAAATGGCTTCACTTCTGTTATGCACAGGGTAATTGACTAGATCCCTGACAGAATCATTCTTGGCTATCAATTCGAGATACCTCATGGATCAATAGTGAGTAGATCTTCCCCTGCATCCTGTGTGTTGTTCGCACCCCCAGCGATCCCCTATATTCAATAAAAAAAAGCATGTGATAGATCTTGAGCATCTCTGGGTGGATCTTGGCCCTCAATGATAGAGTGATGGATCACAGATCAGGTAAAAAATAAGAGATATCTTAGATGACTTGACCTCCAACATTGGCATTTTCCTCATCACATATTTATGGTATCAAACCCTCTGCCACACGACATACTTATAACTCGACATACTTATAGCTTGACATACTTATGACTTGACATACTATACAAAAGGCATCTCAACTCTAGACTATGAAAAATATTCTCTCCTACCCAATCTGGATTGATTTTGAACAAAACCTCGAGACCATCACCACCAATCATCTTCTTCCTCTCAATATGGTGGTGGTCGACTCAACGCTACCCACATTTGGTATGAAGCGCTAATCGCGTAAAAATATTTATTTATAATTATTCCAAACTAAAGCTGAGTTATTTCAAATTTAAATATGCATTTCTATGTATTTATATTTGAAGTGGTTAGCAACTCGACTGGGAAAGAAATTTTGTGAAGGCATTTTTATAATGAAGGGGTTATCTTGTTATTAAGGAAATGCTTTGTAAAAGGGAAATATATATTATTTCAAAAATGGGGTAGGTAGATATTTTTCAAAAAAAGTGTAAGAGAAATTTTTTTGGATGAATTATCAGTTGCAACCGATAGCCATGAGTATTTACATTGAGGGGGGTGGTAAATTCAAAGAAAAAAACATTGAAGACCAGTCTATCTAACAAACCAAGTACAACCCCGAGATCATTGATGCAAATAAAATACTAGAAGATGGACCTTGTGCAAAATTTGTAGTTTGATCAACATCATTTTTGTAATAATGTTATTCACCCCATGTGACCACTAAGGGGGGAATGTTAGGGATTCCTATTATTAATGCTCATGTTTGTGGCGATAAATAATATGTGTTAATTACTAAATAATATAAGTGATTCAAGAATATAACTCTCGTAGAGATTTAGTAGTAAAAATAGGAGAGATATAATTGTGGTAACCTATCTATATTCAAGGTCATAGGTTAGTGGAGTTGTTATAGGATTTACATATATCCTCTCATATATATGTGTAACTTATATTATTGAATAATATGTTGAATGAAATATTTTGAGCATATGCTTTTACTGAATATGGGATATCCACCAAAATAATCAAGGAGTGAAGCTAAATGGTGAGTGTGTGGTGATGGTTATGAAGTCATGATGCACCCAAGGAGATATGTAACATACATATGGGATAGTTACACTTACCTATGGACAAAATTGACTACAAGACAAAAGTGTATTTGGTGGTAGACTAAGAAATAGTTACTAAGGAAAATAACATAAGTCAAAAAAGCATCTTACCATTTAAGGACAAATCCTAGGAAATTTCATAAGCCTTTTAAAATCATGTGGATCAGAAGGAGTTACAAGTACACCTAAACTGTAGACACAAAATCATGCACTTTAGACATTATTTAGTCCTAGTATCATACTACTATTTAGAAGGTTTTTGAGTGAAGAAAGTACTAATCAACCCCCATCTTTTAGCCATCTTCTCTTATCTAATTTCTTCATTCCCAAAATTTTACACCTACATGCCCAGTAAAATTTCTTCACTTCACATTATTTTAGCTTCAACTGGGGCACCCAGGCTTGTATTGGGGCGCCCCAATCCTTTTTGAACCTTCCCACCACTTTTGGGAACTTTCTAGCCATTTCAACTTCTTATCTTTTTGGTGGTCAGCCATTTAGGGGTTAATTAAAAAATTAGATCAAGAGAACCCTATAAATATAAAGTGATGAGACCATAATGAAGGACCAAGCACTATTCACTACTATCATCCACCTAGAGTTGCATCCATTTGGAGATCATTAGCATCCATTAGCTCCATCACAAGGACAAGGCTAGTTCATCTACATCACACAAGCATAGGGTGGATTCTATTCTATTCAATGAACACATTATATTACATTTTCTACATCTATTTATCACTCGCTATTTCAAAAAGTGCAAATGGCACAAGAGAAAATTATGCACACACACTAGAACTACATTTGGGTTTGAAATTTAGTGCAATGTTTAGTTAGTAAGCCCACTATTGTGGAAGTTGAGGTCAGTTTGACCCATTCATTTACATTATTTTTTTTTTAGGGTTTTGATACTTCTTGTGGATTTCTTGCAGGTCTTTCCATCCTCTTGGATTATGAGTGACACCTGACATAGTGCAGTAAATATGATGTGACACATAGCAAGGGTTTCAAACCACCTATCGGACCTGTGAAAATTAGTTTTGAATCTTTCACACAAACCAAGGCACCCATTTTGTAGATAAGAGCTCTTGTAGGTGTCCTTGTCCCTCTCCAGGTGCTCTAGTCTAACTAGATAGTCTAGATCTATCCTTTTCAGGACCTCTACATAGTTGTTCCTACTCTCTTTTCTCCAATCACTTTCTAGGGTTTTCATTTTCATTAGATTGGCTATTTGGGTCATTTCTACATTTCTTTATTACATTTACATGACATTATATATTATATTAACTATAGGATTTTATACATTTTAGCTAATCATTTTTGGTGAACCTAACTCGATTATTCACGCTTCTAGGTTATTCATTCATTCTTTTCCATTCTATGGTTCATTCTCCTTTCACCATGGCTAACTCTCATACTTATTTTACTGAAGAACATCGTAAGGCCATTAATGATCATATTTCTACACATCCACAAGATCTAGACTTACTTTTACATGTGTCTCATGAGGAGGCTACTAATTTGGTGTAACTCAATGCTTCAGCGGCCATAACCACTTCTATTGCAACTCAACCACTTGCTTCTACTCTTCCACCTATTTCTATTGTTTTCATTTCTGTTACTACTCCTACCAATCATTTTACACCACCCTTAGTTTCTCATATATGGAAAGTTTCATCCATTGATAATCAAGACTTAACTTCTCTTTATCATGATCTTCAAGCTCAAATTAGTAAGTTGCAGCAGGCTACTTTTCATACATCAATGTCTTTAGATTCTACCTTATTTTTGCATACTCCATTCACACCTGCCATCTCTACTAATTCTCTTCCTCCTAGCTTTTTTACCCCTAAGCTTCCCATTTTTAATGAGCATGGTGACCCACAGGAGAATCTTAGAGTGTTTCATGTTGTTTGTCTATATTTTTCCGACGATCATATTCTTTTACCTAAAATATTTCCTCATAGTCTCCATGATTATGTGATTTGTTGGTTTTACGACCTACCTGTTCACTCGGTAACTTCATTCACACATCTAGTTGATTAATTCCTTACTCATTTCTCCATCAATATAGGGTCTAATATCTCTTACACTCAGCTAACACATCTTAAATAGGGATCAAATGAACACCTCACTAACTATGTTTTGAGATATAAGAACAATCTCACTAAGATGAAAAATGTACTTGCAGACTCTGAGCTTCAGGACTTGTTCATTCAGATTCTTTTACCACCTCTCCAAGAGAGTGTTATTTTTGAAACCTCTCCTTTTCATCAAATTTTCCATACTCTTAAGCTTCGCGAGACCAAACTCCTATCCATTGGAAAGCTTAAATATCAAGAAAAATCTTCATCCTCCAATCCTTTTCCAAACAAGATGTCATTCAAACCATCTTCCACTAAGCCACCCGACACTAAAATCACTGTCAATGCAGTCACTCCTACTAAAGAAGTTTAGTCAAAAAAACCTCGATGCATGTTTAGTAACTTTCCAATGGCTCCACATCTCATATTGAAACATCTTCTCGAAAGAAATCTTATTACACTTCCCCCACCACTCAAGTTAGACCCATCAAGACCCAAAGGTAGGAACTACAATGTGAACTGTCATCGTGATTATAATCGATGCATAGGACATTATACAAATAGATGTCTCAAACTTTGTATAATCATCCAAGATATAATTGATGACAAAAAACTAGAGTTTCCATAATCTACTAGCTCTTCCCTGACAAACGACAATGGAAAAATCAAGCTATTTAATAATGAATCTCAACAACATGACAAGAAGAATCCAACTCTTCTGTTAATCATACATATCATGCAATAACTCCTCCTGGATCAGGAGCTCTATATTTATTAGTAACAAACATTAAAACTTCCCCACCAATCATTTCTTTCTCTGACATTGATTATCATGTGAATTTTGCATCTAATCATTTGCATATCAATGCATCTATTGGCTAGACCCCTATCAACAACACTAAGGATGACCCATCATGGCCCGTTAGTGCATGCTCTATCTCACTTCTTAAGGCTATTGGTTATCCTCCATTGCAAATTTAGTTCCCTTTCAACAAACCCTTTGGTGTTGCTGAACTACATGTTACAATCATTCCTCTTACAATGTTTGTGCCTTTCCTCGTTGAAACGTTGTTAGCAGTTATGACATACTTCTCAGTCTCAATTGGATTCATCGATCTCAGTCTATCATTTCTATGACTCATTTTCAGATTAAGTTTATTCACAATAATTAGGTCATCTCTACTGATGGTGTCCCTCCATCTATACCATGGTCATCATCTCTTTGCACATCATTTACCACATCATCTACTTCCTCTAGTACATCCCATTCTATGTTTCTCAAAGCAAAGTCTACTCCTAGCTCACCTATTCATGCACCGTTTACATGACTAGTTTGTTCCACTAGTCTTCCACATATGCATTAGCCCATTCCTAGGAAAGTTACTACATCTCCACATAGGTCACCACCTCGATTTATTCCACATGTGTATTCATCATCCTTGCATTCAAAATCATGTATATATCTTTCATTGACACACTTTATGACACCACGACCTTTCTCATACATTCATCTATCACATGCATATAAACTTCATTCACCAACACAACATTCATCTTCCATACCACCATTATTAAAGCATCATCATCACTTACATTATATGGAGGAATTTCTTCCTTCACAGTTATTGGTTAGCTCACTCATGTACACTTAGGGGGCACAAAATATACTACACCCCCACTTATCATAAAATATACACATTTATCATCTTGGCATGCTCTTACATCAATCATCTAACATATGCATATTAATTCATCATCATTATCCGATGACACACTCGTGTGCTTTAGTTCACACTTGATTGTTGAGGGCTTACCACACATGAACCCCACACACTGCACTATAGTTATTTCATATTGCATCTCTTTATAAATATTGTGTCATACATCATACATATTATATTTAATATACATCATTTCAAACTTTGCGTATCTATACATATTACATCATACATCTTGCATTTAGACTATATCATTTCGATTATTTACATATTTGCATACCATACATACATATCATACTAGTCTTCATCATACATATACAACACTTTCATGGTCTACGATTCTCACATTTTATATACTACATCATGCACATCTTACACTCATTATTCTACATTGTATATTACAAATTATACATCGTACATTGCATCTCACATTGCCTCCTACACATCCTATGCTACACATTTTACTCCGCACGTGCTAGTCTATTATTATCACACACACACACACTACATTTTCTTTTACGTGATGCACTCACTACCCTATGATTCACTTTAGTTCCTCAGTCCATACTCAACTGCCAAGGGTTTACAAATCAAGTGGATCTTTGTTACATCACACATTTATCATTCGGATTTTTATCATGTGAAATTACTAGGTTGGTTCCATATGCTTTAGGCTAAATGGTCGGCCTTTTTATCATTTTGTAGTGGTATACACTTTAGGTTACATCACTACTCCCTCTTTTCATCTCATAGTGATATACACTTAGGGATAAATCATCACTCATCCATTCATATTATAGTGATATACGCTTAGGCTAAATCATCACTTATACGTTCATCTGTTCATGATATACGATTTTTGTTAGGTCACTTCTCATCACTATGCCTATACATTCATCACAACACGTTAGAAACAACATGATGAGTGCATTATTTGGCTCATTTATATCATTCCTATGATCAGTAAATTGCCACTTAGATATGATTTGCTAATGCATGGGGATGCTTTGTATAGTTATATCATAGTGAGTTTGATGCATTTTCCTTACTTTTGTTCATAAAAACTAATTATCGTATAAACTTCCTACTAACTGTCTTTGTGAGGAAAATGTGATGATGTGTGCAGAGAAATGATGAATGTTTGTTGCTGATGTAATTACGAAGTCTGAGTTTGGAGCTGGAATACGGGAGCAAAAGACTTTTTCCACCAGTCGACCTATTAGTATGGGACTTGTTTCTAACTGTCCCATAGGAATTTATGAGTTTTAGTTAATATTGATTAGTGGAAGATGTTAGTGCCGCCTATTATGGTGAATATTGTAACCGTTTGTGTCTATATTAAGACACCTTCCTAAGAACATGATTAGCTATTATTTTTGGAGATACTTTGTAATATATCGTCTGTGGTATTCAAAACTTTCAACTTCATATGTTGTACATGATATGGAACTTATTTAAATTAATAGAAGTAAACGTCATTTTGAATATCTAAAGATACTGGTAATTCATTTGTCCCAAGGGAGAGCAAAGGCCCACTCGACCAAGGAGACAAGAGGTTGTTTTATGTTCACATATGCATACGGTTTTCTGATAAGTCTTACTGCAATCCTTGTTTCAGTATATTTCATGCAATCTTTGGTTGAATGTATTTGTTTTCCTTACCAACACTTTTATCTAGAATATGTGTTTCCTTTTATGCAAAGTCTAGTTAACATGCAATCTTACTTTTACTAAGTTCTAGCTTCAATTGTGCAGTTGCAATTTCATTTGTTTGAGTATTGTGTGTGTATTTCAATTTCAATTAGAAGTGTAGCTTTTTAGACTTCCTTTCATTACAGTAGATGAATTCCGTAGATTTACATTAGGTTTCCGTAGATTAGTAACCAACACAACACCCCCCAACAGAAATCCCAACGGGAACTGGTTACATAAAGCTCCATTGCATACAACCTAGGACACAACCCTGGTTTATAATGACACTAACAGGAGATCATGTTAGTTAAATGATTGGAGAATACAATGACCCATCATTTTTAGCGTCGTTGTTGGGGACACCATAAGCACACTACATCATTCTTTCACTTCACATGCTATGGGTGTTAATGGAGTTCATATATGCAACCAGTAGATGTCTTGGGCCTTGTTTCAATAACCACCTTTGATGCATAGGCCATGGGACGATCAAGGGAGATTTACAACACCAACATTCAACAAATCTCTCTAGATAGTTTACACGTAGAAGACACCATGAGTGACACTGCCTCCAATACAACACCTAGAATCATTTCTGTGCCTTCTGTATCCCCCGGCCAACACTCAGAAATGGGGGACCATGGGAATAATGGAGACCTCCCCCTGGGTCAGACCTTTACTTACCCCATTGTCTTGGATGAGGATGAGGATGCACCCATGAAAAATATCTCACCATCCATCCTCCCTATCTTTCGAGGCATGTCTATGGAAGACCCTGATCAGTTCTTGTTTGAATTCAAAGTTTCTATGCCAGACATATGACTACAGAATGGATAATCAAAAACTCAAACTGTTTCCTTCCACTCTCAAAGATTCTGCTATGAGATGGTTCATGGGGTTGACCTCTAACTCCATTAATTCTTAGGAAGCCATGGAGACAACCTTTTTGGATAAATATCAAGACTACTGTAGGGGAAGGGATAGAAAAGAAGAGTTCTTCTAGATATGGAAAAAAGAAGATGAAAATCTAGAGGATTATCTGGATAGATTTCTCTTTCTCCATCGACAAAGTGGTTATGAGTTACATGCAGACATTACTAAAATAATTTTTATTAAAGGACTTGACGAGGAAACTAAGGATTCCCTCCATCTCATGGGAGGAGGATATGTGCATAAACTTACCTTGGAACAAATCACTGAGCTATGCAGAAGTTACTCCAGAACACGAGGGGGTATAAGAAACAAAAAGACATCCAAACTTACTCTGGGTACCTCTAAAATTTTGGAGGAAATGGCTAACATGAAAACATACATTTTTCTGTAGTTAACATCAACCATAGATGGACTCAAGGCCAAAACCAGTCCTGCCAAAGAACCTCTGGACATATATTGCCCTAAGTGTAGGAAGAGACACCCCCTGAGAGAATGTCCTTTGGATGTCACAAACATGTGTTTAATCTGTGAAGTGGCTGACCACGACACTAAGCATTGCACCTTCTTACCATAGTTGAAAGGAGGCTTGAATGTTGTCTCTCAAGCTGATGCAGAGTTAAAATTTGTTCAAAGGCCAAATAATTAGGCTGGATTTCCACCTCGGCCTGCTCAGAACCCCTGGAGGATGTCATGGCCCAATCAGGCCCCTCAGCCTACTTGGGGACAACCTGAGTGGAAAAACATCAAATTGGATGACTTATCCACATCCACCACCTTGGATGAATCCCTACACTCAGCCAGGTTGGACACCACCAACCCCAGCAAGTCCATGTCACAACCAACAATGGGGTTCTCAACATAATCCTAACCAAAACCAGCCATGGACACCACCACAAAACATTAATCAACAACAGAGATTCCAGCAACCACAACAAGCTTTAATGCCCCCCCCATAAGCCTACCAACAACATGGACAATAAACACAAACACAACTTCCAGCCCAGCCGGTAGAAAATCCTAAAAATCAGCAGACATCTTCAATTGATGAAGCAAGACCAAGTAACACAATGCAGGTTAATACTATTGGTAATTTACGACTGAGGTCTGGAAAAACATTGAATCCTCCTATTTTTATCACAGAAATGCCTGTAGACACTGATAAAGAAGAGACACTTGAGGACAATACATGACCTGCACCTTCTCCACAGACACAAAACACTCAGAACAGTCAAAAACTTAACCAGAATACCCATCAAGCTCCTTTCCCTGAGTGGTTACAAGACACTCAAACTGCAGATGACACAATGCTAGTACAAGAATTGAAAAAAGTGCACATTGAGGTCCCACTTCTGTGAGAAATAAGGGACATTCCTGAATTAAACCAAACCATTAGAAATGAGTGTATAAAAACACCAGGGAGGAAAAAGAAATACCCAAAAACTATTTGGGTGGAAGGAAATTTGGCTGATTTAGTAGCTGACAACCTTATTTCACCAAAATATGGGGATCCCGGGAGTCCAGTTATTACTATTTGTATAAACAATCAGTCAATATCTAATGTTTTGGTGGATCTTGGTGCTGCCATTAATGTCATCACAACAGAAATGTTTAATCTTTTGTCCTTAACAGGACTACAACCTACCAATATTGTTCTTCAACTAGTAGATCAATCCATTGTTGTACCAGATGGTGTGATTTAGGATATAATGGTCACTGTTGAATCCTGGGAGTATCCTGTAGATTTTATGGTCTTACAGCCTAAAGCTCAGAAATTGGGATATCCAGTTATCTTGGGATGACCCTGGTTAGCCACTGTTGCTGCATATATTGACTGTAGGTCAGGAAAAATGACCATTCTAAATGGGTAGAAATCCAAACATATTTCATTATACCCTCCTGCCTAGCCTTATGTGAGTGCTTGTGACCATGTATGGGTAGATTATTTGGATACTAACTCTTTGATTTCTTCTTATTTGGCCACCATTGCAGTGCAAAACCATATGGTGGAAGTTGTTGAGTCACATACACTGGCTGATGTAGAGGGCTCTATGACTATGGAAATCAACACTCTAGCTACGCAAATCAGAACTCTGACTATAGACCCATTTTATCTAGACATGTCCAATGTTATTTCCTTGGTAAGTAATACTTCTGACAAGTCTTGTAAAGAAATCTATGCTTATAATTCAGAATATTCAGTCCCTGATTTCTATTGTCCTTTGACCAAGATTTTATCTCTTGACAATATACCCATTATTCACATGCTTCAACCCCATGTTTTCCCATTGAATTCCTTAATCACTAATTAAAATATCACTCTTTTAAATGATACCAAGTAGGTTCCTGTCGGCATAGGAAAAGAGGTGACCATTGGTAATGATTTAGAGGTCGATCAAGAAGCCAGGGTTCTCGAAGTTTTGAAGAAACATTCCCACGCTTTTTCCTAGGATTACACTGATATGAAGGGAATTCATCCTAACATTTGTACTCACCATATCTACACTAAGGATGTCAAACCTATAAGGCAGCCACAACGGAGAATTAACCCAGCGCTCAGAGACATAGTCAAAGGCGAGATAGAAAAATTGCTAAAGGTAGGATTCATCTACCCTATATCTGATAGTCAGTGGGTCTCCCCATTAGTTATAGTTCCCAAGAAAAATGGTAAATGGTGAATATGTGTTGACTACAGGGAACTTGAAAAATCCACCAAGAAATATTATTTTCCCCTACCTTTTATTGACCAGGTTCTGGACAATCTTGATGGTAAGAAATATTTTTCTTTCTCTGATGGGTTTAATGGGTATAACCAAATTAGTATTGCCCCTGCTGATCAAGATAAAACTACCTTTACTTTCCCCTGGGGTACATTTTCTTATCGAGTCTTACCTTTTGGACTTTGTAATGCACCCGTTGCATTTCAGAGAGCAGTCTTGGCCATCTTTGTAGATCTCACTAATGACTGTGTTGAAGTTTACATGGATGAATTCACTGTCCATGGATCCACTTTTGATGAATCCCTGAATAACCTTGAGAAATTATTAAGCAGATGTGAGCAACACCAATTATCTCTAAGTCATGAAAAATGTCTGATGATGGTCAATCAGGGAATTTTCTTAGGTCACCATGTTTCTACCAAAGGTATACAGGTTGACCCTAAAAAGATATCAGTCATCACTCAGTTACCTACACCAACTAATCAGACTAACATCAAAAGTTTCCTTGGTCATGCAGGGTATTATCGGCGGTTCATAAAATATTTTAGTAAAATTGATGCATCTATGTTCTCATTGCTAACAAAATATTGTGTTTTTGAATGGTCCCCTCAGTGCCAACAAACATTTGATTCTATCAAAGAGAAGCTGACCACTGCCCCAGTCTTACGAGGCCCTGATTGGGGACAACCTTTCCATATCCACACTGATGCCTCTAATACAGCCATGGGTGTTGTCCTTGGGAAAAAAGATGTAGAAGATCACATGTATGCCATTTACTTTATCAGCAAGAACCTGACTCCTACGGAAAGAAATTACACTACTATGGAAAAGGAATTCTTGGCTGTGGTATACTCCTTGAATAAATTTCGTCATTACATCACTGGGTATAAAATATTTGTTTACACTGACCACTCTTTCATTCGATATTTGATGAATAAACCAGTGGTTGGAGGTAGGATTCATCGATAGTTACTCTTGTTACAGGAATTCAATCTTACCATTATTGATAAGCCAGGAAAATCTAACGTTGTTGCTGATTTCCTTTCAAGATTGAATGTTTTAGGTAATGATGAAGAAGTCCAAGATCAATTTCCCGACGAACATTTTTTTCTATATCAACTAAGACTCTGTGGTTCACCGATCTTGTGAATTATTTAACAGGGAAGTTTCCTGCCTATTTCAATCATAAGGATAAACAAAGACTAGTTAAAAATAGTGCAATGTATAAATGGTGTAATGGAATTTTATTCAAATGTTGTTCTGATATGGTTCTTCGCATGTGCATTCAAGAAGATGAAGTACATGACATATTGAAAGCTTGTCATGATGAGCCGGGAGGAAAACATTATTCATTAAAATGGACAATTCACAAAGTCCTTGGAGTAGGGTACTATTGGCCTTCCCTCCACAGGACTGTCAAAAAGTATGTATGGCAGTGTGATGCATGCCAATGAATGGGGAAGCCCACACTTTCAATGGAAATGCCTCTTAATCCTCAGCTGGTCTTAGGACCATTTGAGAAATGGGGAATTGATTTCGTTGGACCTTTTGATCCCCCATCTTTCGGGAAAGAATACCTCTTGGTATGCATGGACTACGTCACTAAATGGGCTAAAGTTCAAGCATTGGCATCTGCCAATGAGGATGTTGTTGCTAATTTTCTTTATAATTAGATATTGCTATGATTTGGTGCACCCAAGGCCATTGTATCTGATCAAGGTCCTCAATTTGTTTCAAACATGATTGAGGATTTTTCAGAAATCTATCGAATCAAGCATCGAAAATCGTCACCCTATCACCCCAGTCCAATGGGCAGGTGGAAGTAACCAATCAAGAACTTGAGAATATTCTGACTAAAGTGGTCAGTGCTGACAGAAAGAATTGGGTACCAAAACTTCCTGAAGTAGTCTGGGCCTATAACATGACCTAGAAAACCACTACTGGTTTTTCCCCCTATGAGTTGGTATTTGGGAAGAAGCCACTGTTACCTGTTGAATTTGAATTGTGCACCTGGAGAACAACACTAGAAGTTGGAATCGATGTGGATGAAGCACAACGTGAATGAGTGATGCAGCTAAATGAATTGGATGAAATGCAGATGGAGGCACAACAACAGATGGAAATTCTTCAATATCAGTGGAAGACCTGACACGATGCTCATATCAAATCCAGGACATTTCATGAAGGGGACTAGGTCTTACTCTTTGATTCCAGATATCAACAGTTTAAAGGTAAGTTACAGACACGCTGGTTGGGCCCCTATCAGATCGATAGAGTGTTTGATAATGGCTCTGTGTGGCTATTACCAATCGATGGTGACAAACAAACTCTTCTTGTGAATGGACACAGACTCAGGATTTACCAACGACCTCTTGACAAGGAAAATTTCACCAGGGACATTATGCTGAGTGAGGACATGCATGCTGAGGTGGCTATTCACCCCTTGATCCTGGAGTAGTTGTTTCCTGTTAATTTCAATAAAGGAGGATGGTCATGCTTTGATCTTCTTCCCTTAAGCTAGATTGTTTTGTTTTCAATAAATGTAGAAATCTTCATTATTTTGAAACCGCTAATCACATTTAATCTCAAACTACAGGATGTGGGAATCTACGAATATCAGATGTTAAACTTGGCATGGGTAAGTGCATCCTAACTCACTACAGATATTTCCTTATGAAGTAATCCCCCATGTGTGCACTTATCATAATTGCATCCATCATGCAACGTTCAATATATTTATTGTGGATATCTTTCCAAATCCGACGCTATGGTATCATGTCATAAGGGTGTAATGAGTCATGATTTTTGCACACATCATATGCGTCACATTCTATGAAGAAGGACATGTGTCAATTGGGTTTCAAACGATGGGATGTGCACCATCTTACATATCATAAAATCTCACGGATGGCTAGTCTTTCCCACCTTTTTATGCCACCAAATTCACTCTGATTTTACGTAATTCAAGGATTCAGGTGCAATTCAAATTAATAGTTCCAAGCTTGCTTCCTGTCATTGCTTCATGAGTATTGAGCATATCATTCTACCTGCCATCACACAGTGAATTTGAGCATGTCTTGTTCTTGTTTCTCTACTATCTAGATTCATTCACCTTCAGCATGGGACAAAAGAAGAAATTTGAGCCTGATTCTCTAGACCCATTACTCATGAATGATGTGCTTTCGCAGGTGTTTTATGATTCAGGTTGGCTTGAATTCATCTAGAAATTCGAAGGTTTTGATGAGGGTATCATGGAGGAGTTCCTAGAAAATTTTGAGGCTACCTATTCACGTGTTGGAAGGAAACGCGTTGAGATTACCAGCCAGGTAGTTTCTGAACTATCTAGCTTGCTAGATTTTGGTTTGAAAGTAATGACGAATGCTCCCCTCAAATACTTTCTCGCTCTGTTTCATGAGGAGGGTGAGGCATTCCCCAAGGTTATCCTTACCCCCCAGGGTGTTCAGAAAGGTGTTAAGTGGGATAGCCTTCCTTCATTTGGAGAGAGATAGCCAAATGGGTTAACATGTATTTTATATGTGATGGCCAGCCCTCTGTGCTGGGTGGTGATGCACTCAAGATTATTATTCATTTGAAGAAAGGATGCATCAACCCAGCCCTTAGGGTAAATTTACCTGAATACTTGGCGGATGCCGTTATAAAAGTTGGAAAATAATACAAGTCTAGAGGGGGCAAAGCGGTGTTGAAAAACCCAGGGATAATTCATTTATTATGCTCACATCAAGTATTTTGTAAGACCAAGTGGAGGCTCAAAAGGATTATTATGGGGGAGGGTTCCAAGCCAAAATAGTTAAAATCAGGGGCATCTTTCATGCCTCAATCCATTCCCTGTACCAGCCTCTCTGCCCTACACACAAGAAAAAGGAGGAGCTTGGTGCTCTCAAGCACATGGAAAAATTAGGTGCCCAAGTAAGTCCATCTTCGACCACTTCCAGTTCTAGGGGTAATAATACCTCTGCTCCATCTTCTTCTATGTGCCCCCGACCACGATGGTCTTGTGTATTGCATAAAATTGGAAGCTCTAGGTTGGAGGGATTCACTGATGTTTCTGCACCTATGTGGGAAGTGGGGAATGAGGGAGAAAACAAGGTTTTACCCACTAATGAATCACCATACACCATATTCACTACCGCTCATCCCCCCCAGGTAGTATCAGAAAAGCTTAGAATATGGAAATCAAAGAAACTCCACAGCTCAGAAATATTTAGTACCTGAAGCCCACAATCCAGTTCCGGTGCCTGTTGCAATGGAAATTGATCATCTCGGATGATGTCAAATATGGATGCAATCCTCACAATTATCAGGAAGAAATGTTCACTCCTTAAGGCCCAATTGCGAAAGGTATGGAGGAAACCAACTTGTCTTTACAAACTGAATTTACCCAATGCACAATGGAGAAAGTTAGAGAAATAACTCACTTTACAAGGCATGAAGTTAGAAGCTTAAAGTCGGAAGAAGGATAAAGGTCTTAGAATTTTGAATTCTTTCCACCAAATATCATAGGTAGAAAGCAGATATTGAAACAAATATGGATGCACCTATGGCACACCTTAAAAAGGGGAGATGCGCAACATTATCTGAGCACTGACAGGAAACAAAGATTGCTTTCTCTTTTGGACCTAGATATGTCAGATGGCCCATAGGCTCTTATCACTGTAGGAAACCCTCCGTATTCACAACAAGTTTATTTAGATCATTTTTATTCTTAGCAGTTGTTACAAGTTGTCCTCCATCCAACTTATGAAGTTCCTGATGGCAATAGTTTCTTTCTATTGGGTGAGAAAGTCCAGTACATTCTTAAAAATTCAAAACTATAGCTTCGTGCCACTTTTACCTGGGTAATATGCTAGGGTTACTCACCTACCACCATAATGAGATGAATTAAATGTAACCTAGATGTGGTTGGGGTAGATTTGGAATTCCTCTCTCTTTTAGTCTCTCATTCTGAAATCCTATCAAATGGGGTGATAAGGAGGGGCTATCTTTCAATCACAAGGTTGGACATTCTAGGTTTCTATCCCCGTCCCTTCTTCATCATTTGGCAGGTGAATTTGTGGAAAAAGTTCAAACCTCCCATACTACCAAAGGTATTGGAGATGCATACTTCAAAAATGCCTACTTGGCATGTTTATAGTGTATTTGAAACCTAGTCAAGCACTTTGGAGATGGCTAGGTATGCATGTCTGTAGGATGATTCTCAACCCTCTCTGTGCTTGCCATTTGCATCCTCTTGAGGTTCTTTCACTACAAATCTTGAGTTGGAGTCTGTGTCAGGTTGATGCTTCTCATTACAATTTTAATGGTTTGTGTTTATTGGCAAGACCAGTATGTTCTTCAATGATCCTTGGTGCATCACCTTCAAGTTACATTTACCCCTCCTCTTGAGTTTTACTGACCATCTTCTTACCCTATGCTCACTTGTCAAACGTTAGTTTAGGTTTTTTGAGTAAGGTCCCTCTGCAATTTTTACATGTGCATCTGTACAGAGGAATGAGGAACCGGCCTTCATGTTGATCAGCTTTCGAAGAATTCACAAGGTCTCCACACTTGGTTAAAGAGCTTCATGTTATGCAATCACACTGAGAGTCTCACACCCATCGAGTTACAGACATTCAGGGGTGTTGTGATTCACTACCAACAACTATCTTCATTTTTTCTCATCATTTTCCCTAGTGATTTAGTAAATTGCCTACATCTTTAGAAGTTCGACTTTGCTAACTCCATGTGGAAACTACTTATAGGTACCTATCATAGCCCAGAATGATGCATTTTCCAATGCCTGTTGTTCAATGGACATTAATCCTCACATTTATCGTAGAATAATTTCTACTAACTCTTTGTAAGGCCTAATGTTATGATGTATGGAGAGAAATGATGAACATGTCTGTTACAAACTGTAATTTACCCAATGTCTGAAAATGGAGCTGGAATACGTTAGCAGAAATAACTGCTTTACTCCATTGATCTAGTTAGCATGGGACTTAAATCAAAAGGAGGATTTAAAGGTCTTAGTTAATTTTGAATTATTTCCACCAAATATCTAGTTCAGCCTATTATGTAGAATACTGTAACTGTTTGTGTCTAAAATAAGACACCTTCCTAAGAAGGGGATAAGGAAATTTTTCCAAGATGACTTTACAAAAATTTCTCTCTTTTGGAATCTATCTGTCCTTTCAACTTCATAAGCTCTGTATCACTGATATGGAAACTTATTTAAATCAATTAAGTACAACATCATTTATTTAGGAGCAGTCTTTAGTTCTTGGTAATTCCTCTTCCCAATTGTGTTGTCAAGTGCCTTACGAATCGACCTGATGAGAAATAGGTTGTTCTTATCTGTTTACATAGTGCTAGTACACTTGAAAAATCTTACTACAATCTTTCTCTGTGAGTTTTATCTCCATGCAATATGTTAGTTACCAATGTCCCTAAATTGTTTTGATTACCAACACTTTTATCTTGAATAGGGGATTCCTTCAATGCAAAATACTTACCATGCAATCTTACTTGCTACTAAAATCTAGCTTCATATGGGGTGATAAATTGCAGTTTCATTTGTTAATCACACAACTCAAACAATAGGTTTCTATATCCATCCTATATATCATACTCATGTGGATTTGTGGAAAAACTTCACATCTCTCTACTACCAGGTAGGTATTAGAGAGAATACTTCAAAAATCCTACTGAAATGTTTAGAGGATTTTGAAACCTACAGTCAGTAGCACTTTGGGGTGGCCTGGAAGGCATGTTTCAGGAGATGGGACACTTTGAGCTTGCCATTGAAATGCAGGGAGGTTATTTCCCCTCATAACTTGAGTTGGAGTATGTGTTGGGGTGATGCCCTCATTATAATTATAAGAAAGTCATCAGAAAAAACTAGCGAGCAATACAATGATGAATGGGTAGGAATTCAAGTGCATCTACCCCTCCTCTTGATTCCTATTGCACAATCAAACGTGAGTTTTACAGCTTAGGGTCGAGGTCACTTAAAATACTCAGGGATATAAAGGTATGAGGAAGTAATATGTTGATCAGTTTGAAGAGTATGACATGGCTCAATAGCTTGGTCGCAAAGTAGGATGTAGATAGGTTGCATTAGGACATGAAACATGTAAAATAAGGGGGAAATGATGATTACATTATTTGTCTCATTTATATCATTCCTACGATCAGTAAATTTCCACTTAGATATGATTTAATAATGCATGGGGATGCTTTGTATAATTATATCATAGTGAGTTTGATTCATTTTCCTTTCTTTTGTTCATGAAAATTGATTACCGTATAAACTTCCTACTAATTGTCTTTGTGAGGAAAATGTGATGATGTGTGCAGGGAAATGATGAAAGTTTGTTGTTTATGTAATTACAAAGTTTGAGTTTAGAGCTAGAATATGGGAGCATAAGACTTTTTCCACCAGTTGACCTATCAGTATGGGACTTGTTTCTAATTGTCTCATAGGAATTTATGAGTTTTAGTTAATATTGATTAGTGGAAGATGTTAGTGCCGCCTATTATGGTGAATTTTGTAGCCATTTGTGTCTATATTAAGACACCTTCTTAAGAACATGATTAGCTGTTATTTTTGGAGATACTTTCCAATATATCATCTGTGGTATTCAGAACTTTCAACTTCATACATTATCTATGATATGGACTTATTTAAATTAATAGAATTAAATGTCATTTTGGAGATCCAAAGCTACTGGTAATTCCTGTCCCAAGGGAGAGAAAGGGCCCACTCAACCGAGGAGACAAGAGGTTATTTTATGTTCACATATGCATACGGTTTTCTTATAAGTCTTACTACAATCCTTGTTTCAGTATATTTCATGTAATATTTGGTTGAATGTATTTTTTTTCCTTACTAGAAATTTTATCTAGAATATGTGTTTTCTTTTATGCAAAGTCTAATTAACATGTGATCTTACTTTTACTAAGTTCTAGCTTCAATTATGCAGTTGGAATTCCATTTGTCTGAGTATTGTGTGTGTGTATTTCAATTTCAATTAGAAGTGTAGATTTTAGACTTCCTTTCATTGAAGTAGATGAATTCCATAGATTTACATTAGGTTTCTGTAGATTAGTAACCAACTTAAAAGATCTCACAACACCCCCAATAGAAATCCCAACAGGAACTAGTTACATAAAGCTCCATTGCATAAAACCTAGGACACAACCATGGTTTATAATGACACTAACATGAGATCATGTTAGTTAAATGATTGGAGAATACAATGACCCATCACAACACACACTTGGACCATTTCAAGATGATACACTCTCATTTATGGTTCATTATTGACTATTGAGGGGGGAAACCAAATGAACCTCGCTACATACATTTCCATTCACTTGGGGGGCACACAACTCCTATCACTCCATTTTACATTCCATTACATCCATCCACAATATACTACATACTATGGTTGCTCTTAGTCTTTCTTACTTTTGATTATTCGTGGTCGCTTTATTACACATGCTAGTTAGATTTATTTTATGTCATTTATCTATATCATCCACACATGCACATCACTTATTTTTCTATTGGTGATCAAAGATACATGTATCTTGCACGTAACATGGATGCTCACCTTCTACCCTTCCTACACTGGCTACTGGGAGCATCCACATTCATCTCTTTCAGGTGTTATTGTTTCATTTTATACTTATCACTTTACATTACTTAGTTATTCACACTTTACATTACTTAGTTATTCACACTTTTGACATACTAGTTATTTTTCTAACATGCTAACGAGTGCTTCATATTCAACATTTGTTATGCATGGATATTTTCTTCCATACTTGTTTGTTACATTGTCTGCTATTATTTATGCTTGTATGTGGGCCTTGCCCTTTTTTGGTATGCAAACTTGTTTGTTTTTTGTGGCCATGATGGCCTCGCGTGTCTTGCGACATCGTGAGTGATGTCTCATGTTTGCAACATGTTTTGTATGGTTTACTTTTTCTTATTGCATGTTTAAATTACCATGTTGCTTTCGATCTTACACAGTGTTTGGTATCTTACACTTGTCTTTATACATGTGCATGTTTTTTTGTATTAACACTTTTTTTGGCTAGCCATCCTTGTTTATGCACACCTTGGTTTCTACCAAGTGCATTCCCTTCCCCTTGCAGGGAAATGTTTCTGAGTTTATGTGGTTGGTCCTCCTTTGGGGCTGCACTCTCCTATCAGTGACATCGCATGTGATCCCAAAGAGGGAGGGCATCATTCATGGTTTTTCTACACACTACATAAATATTATACATTGTTTTGATTTAGTTATATACACTGAGTGGGTTCAGACCATTCTACGAACCCCATACACAATGGATTTTACAGGACACGGGTATCTTTAGAATTTGAGGAAGAAGTTACAGGATTGGAGGTTACAGTGGGTGTGCCTCCCTACACTACTTCAGCCAATGGTGTTGGATCATCCAAAAAACTAGGACGTAAAGAGATATCTTCACACACATTCAGGTAAGCAGTTACAAGAAGGAGAATAATGCGGCTTTCTTCCTACACTTCTTCAGTCAAGATGGCATGAGATCACCCAAAAAAATCACAGTACATGATATCCTTCTACACTCTCTTTCTCGACATGGATCAAGTGCACATATTTCATTTACACTCTTTCATTTACATATTTTACATTTACATAATTTTACATATGTCTTTTACATTGCATTTTTTCACATACATATAAACATATTTGATTACTTGATCATTTTCTCTTTGCAGGTACAACCGTATGAGAAACAAGCAGTCAAATGGGGGCAGCAACAACATCAGTGTCAACAACAACACTTGGTCGCAGCACACACTATACTAACCATGCAGGTACATCACACACATCAGCAGATACACACACATTTTTCACCCTAGGTTCACTCTCATCAGTTTTTTTTATGCATTTTCATCTATAGTTTCCACACTCCATCATCTTTTGTCATTCCCCACTTTGTCTAGTCGTTCGACACGTTTTCTACTACAATATTCATGGACATCAGGTACACATCTCTAACTACTTTATGTTACTGAGATTTCTGTTCACCAACATAAAGTGGGGGCAAATGTAGACACAAAATCATGTGCTTTAGACATTATTTAGTCATGGTATCATACTATTATTTAGAAGGTTTTTGAGTGAAGAAAGTACTAATTAACCCCCGTATTTTGGTCATCTTCTCTTATTTTATTTCATCATTCCCAACCTTTTACACCTATATGCCTAGTCAAATTTCCCCACTTCGCATTATTTTAGACTCGACTAGGGCACCCAAGATAGTACTCAGGTGCCCATGGGCACCCCAGTACCACCAGGGGAACCCTAATACTTTTTTAACTTTCCCGCCACTTTTTAGGTACTTTCTAGCTATTTCATCTTCTTATCTTTTTTGTGGTTGGCCATTTCAGGGTTAATTATGAAATTAGATCAAGAGAACCCTATAAATATAAAGTTATGAGACCATAATGAAGGACCAAGCATTAGTCACTACTATCATCCACCTAGAGTTACATCCATTTGGAGATCATTTGCATCCATTAGCTCCATCACAAGGACAAGATGGGTTCATCTGCATCACAAAAACATAGGAGGAGGGATTCTATTATATTCCATGCACACATTCTATTACATTTTCTACATCTATTTATTGCTCACTAATTCAAAAAGTACAACTAGCACAAGAGAACCTTTGACACATTATGCATGCACACACCAGAACTACATTTGGGTCTAAAATGTAGTGCACCGCTTAGTTAGTAAGCCCACTATTGTGGCAATTGAGGTCAGTCCAACCCATTCATTTGCATTCTTCTTTTTTAGGGTTTATATACTTCTTGTGACTTTCTTGCAAGTATTTCCACCCTATTGGATTATTAGTGACACATGACGTAGTGCATCAAATATGATGCGACAAATAGTGAGGGTTTCAGACCAACTATCGAACCTGCGAAACTTAGTTTCAAATCTTTCACATATACTAGGGAGCTCATTTTGTAGACAAGAGAGATTGTAGGCATCCCAGTCCCTCTCCAGATGCTCTGATTCAGCTAGATATTCCAAATCTATCCTTTTCGAGACCTCTGCATAATCGTTCCAGCTTCTTTTTTCTCCAGTCACTTTTTATGACATAGTTCAAATCTACCTCCGAATCAGCTACGGCATTTCCATACTTCTCTATCATATTAGGGTTTTCATTTTCATTAGATTAGTTACTTGGGTCATTTACTATATTTCTTTACTACATTTATTACTTCATTTACATGACATTGAAGATTAGATTAACTATAGGATATTTCCACATTTTACTTAATCATGAACAAACTGGCTTAAAAATGACATATATGTCAGGTTTAATGATTGGTCATAAAATAGTTTTTTTTAATCTCTTTTGAATTTATGTGTACATATGAAAGAGTGAATAATCTAAAGATTCATTACATTTGAAAGGTCAAAGGTCACTTTTAGGAGTCATGTTTGTTTATAAAAGCTCAATTTTGAGTATATAAGTTATTGAAAGGGTGTAATGTTGAGTGCTAGTTTTTGAAAAGTGAGAAGTGTATGAATGCATTTAAACCATGGTGAATCAATAGAAGAGAAGAGAAAGAAAGGGATTTGAAATAGATATCACACCATGTTGATGAAAGAAACAATGTGGGGAAAGTGATCAAAACAATTTGTATGTTCAAAGTCTAAGTTGCAGCTTAGCAATTTAGGAGTGAGTTTCCTATCAACTTTTTTCTTGCAGAACATCATTTAAGTGGGTGCTTCAAAAATGGAGTTAAATCTTCAAGGTGAATGGATGCTCACCAATTTGTGAGATCATTTTAATTATTGTTGGACCATTTTCATTGATATTGCTTCGATTTCTCCTTTCTGTGGGTTTTCTCCTTTATTGGGTTTCCCACCTTAAATCCTATATCCTCATGTGTACTTTTGTGTTTTTTGCTCTTTCTTTTTCATGGTTGAATACTCATGTTCTTCATGGTTAGCATAGATAAGATTGGTTGATTGAATCATTGTAAATTTCATAAAATTTTAACAAGATTTGATTCACCCCCTCTTAGTGCCTAGAATTTCTAATAGATACTCTATTTAACATGTACACTATTGTCTTCACTAATTCATCCCATAATGTCTTTTCTAGTGTATAATAATCAAGCATACATCATACCATCTTAATGATAGTACAATTACTTCTCTCAAAAAAACTATTTTGTTGTGATATATGTGGAGGAATCTATTGACGAATCCCATGAGCTTCTAGAAATGATTTGAACTCGTTGCTGGTGAATTCCCCCCTGATTTGAGTGGATAAATCTGATTTTGTGACCAGTCTCATTCTCAACAACCAATTTGAACTTCTCGAAGTTCTCGAAAGCTTGATATTTAGTATGCAAACAATAAATCTACATTTTCTATAATAATCATCAACACAAAGCATGAAATACTACAATCCAAAATTATTACGTTGCATTAGACCGCAGAGATTTGTGTTCACCAAATCAATCTTACCTTGAGCTCGATGTGTACTCTTTTAGAATGAGGCTCTCTGTTGTTTTCCCCCAAGGTAGTTAGGATGCTTGTTATTATCCTTCTTGAGAGATGGAAAACCTCTCACCATGATGTACCAGTAAAGTGTGTTGATATATCCAAAATTGATGTGACCAAGTCTCTAATGCCACAACCATGCGGAGGAGGTGTCTTTAGCCACAAGTTTCTGATCATCTCTCTAGAAAAAAGCAAGATGAAACGTACAACCCAAATTTAAAGATTTTACAAAAAAAATGATTTTATGGATTTATCTCGAATCAAACACATTCTTACCGGATTTACAATCAAAATCAATCTTCAGATTGTGATCTAGAAGTTGACTTATTGATAGAAATTATTTATCAAATCAAGGACATATAATACATCAAATAACTTACAATTTCGTGAACAAAGAAGTAAAGAAATGTTTCCAATACCTTGGATAGTGTAGGAAGAGGCATCACCCAATGAGACATTATTTTTGGAGGGTATGTCTCTCATTGTGGAGAAACAATCTCTACATCTAGTCATGTCTCAAGTGGTTCCCAAATTAGCGTACCATTTAACACTAGAAGATGTGGTTTCTTCACTTGAATGGGAAGTGTATAATAAGTCCCCATCATCTGAGTGGTCATCTTGTTCAGCAACATTTCCTTACTGATGGAGTTTCCTCCTCTAGTTCCCCTTCTTCTTCCCTTTCTTGTAGTTAAATTTTCCCTATTGAGATTTTTTATTGTTAGGTTTGGAACTATTATAAGAACCTTTCTTGTATGTGTTTTACTAATAATATTTCAAATTGTGTCTTGTATTGTAAATAGGACATTTTTTCTTCTTCTTGTCCCCTTATTGATTCTACTTCTGGGAATTATTAGAGGAATGAAATTTCTTCTTCCCTTTCTGATGAGAAGAAATTTCCTACTCTTCTTCTTCATCCTTATTGTACATTGACTCTTCTTGCTACGACAAGTTCACTATCTTTTCAAAACTGATGGTTTGATCTGAAAAATTGATTATCGTCATAAACATCATGTATTAGGGAAGAATTTCTCTCATAATAATGGGAATGAGAGCATCATTTTATATTTCCTCTCTCAGGGCTAGAAGTGAATCCCTAATTGTTGTAACTCTTCTCAAGAAATCCTCAACTTTCTCATTACGCTTGAATTTTAGCATATGTAATTGAATCGATAAATTTATTAAAGTGTTCTTATTCTTATCCTCACACATTGTGCACAATTTTCCCATGTTTCTTTGTTTGTTATGGCACCTTGAATGTGTGGTTGCACATCATTGTACACTCTGAAGAAGATGATCAATTTGGCCTTATGATTGGCCCTATTAAATTGATGTTGTTGTGTTGCATCTGTATCTAATCTAGTTACAAAACCATCTACAAAAAGCCATAATTCTTCAAAATCGAATTGAGTTTGAATTTTGGTCTTCCACATGACGTAATTATCACCAGGGAGCAGATGTGAGTCACGAAAAAATAACTTTGGAGCATTTTTGGTCGTAGTGGATGTGTAAAATTCCCAACGAAAGGGTCATTGTCAATAATTAAAAACTCGTACAATACAGTGAAAAATAATTATAGCTTGTACAGAAAAAATGGGCTAACATACAATTTGTTTTAGGCCCTGGTGGCCTACAGAGCTATGTCTGACTCAAAGTAAAAAAACCTACAAAAAACAAAAAAAATGAACTTTGTAGGCTATATCCCCTTATAACAAATGCCAAAAACCACTTTTTCTAACAAATAAGAAAATATTTTTAAACCCTCCAATAGGGTTTTATCCACAAAATTTAGAGTGGATTTTAGTTGTGACTAAGGGCTTTGGAAAAGGTTTTCTAGACATTTTAC